>VZTF01002612.1:0-266564 GCA_013397755.1 Cnemophilus loriae | reverse complement strand
TCTTTAAAAAAAAAAAAAGGAAAAAAAAAGAAAAATAAAAAAAAGAAAAATAATCATTTCAGGGTGGTTCACTTTGAAGTTGGATGAAGGCCACTAACTACAAAATGGAAGATGGAGAAATGCGCTATGCTGAGCAATGGAGTAGCTCTGATCAGTAATCCAGATATCTCCCCTGATTGCTTAAGATCAAATCTTGATAAAAACAAGGTTGCTTCTGCTCAGCTCTGATGTGGTTTCAGATGGAAGTTAAAGAACTCAGCACATTTCTTATTTTATTTAAGGGAAAAAAAGAAAGAAATAAAAACCAGGACAACTGATTCTCCCTAGGATAATCCAGGACAGAATTATTCTTTCCAGAAAAACAGGATTTAGTTTCCAAAGTTGTGGTTTAATTTATTTCTCTTTTTCACCATGGCTGTATCACGTTCACCCACCAAGATGTAATATTACTGGCACTAAACAGTGTTCTTTATAAAGCCTGTGGGACATGCTAGGTGCAAATGTCAGTCAGTCATACAAAAACTTCTGTGACAGCCATACTCTGCTTAACCAGACTTCCCAGAGTAGCCTAACAGCTGAGTGAGGTGCAAATGTGTGCATGGAGCTTAGCCTTACAGATTAAATTGTTGATGGACAGTGGTGAAAGACAAGCATGATCAAATGAGGCTCCCTGCTATACCAGTGATTTAACCCTTTTAATTCTTGCCTCTGAGCTGTGGTTGTCTTGAATATTCTTCTTTATGTGGTTACTGGTGAATGATGCTCTTCCATTTTTATTGCTATTGCTGTTGCTCTTGTTATTAGTCTTCTTACTGCTATAGCATTTGCTGGCACTATTTTGTAGACAATACACTTATAAATGTTTCTAATACTGTTATATGAAAATCAGAACAAGTTCTAAATCCTCAAGAATGTTTTGAAATGGAGGGTGGATTCATCCTTCAACATTGTGACTTCCAACTCATGTTTAGGGCGTATTCATCTTGCAGTCAGAATAGATATAGCTTTAATTTAGCTGTCTCCTATACTGATAGGTGTTAGAGAGCAGTGAATAGACATCAGTGCTGTTGAGACTGTAGTGGGCACCATCCTGGTGACAGCAGTTTGGGAAAGTTCCCCCTAGTACCCCAGGCTTTCTGACCATGGAAGCAGATTCGACTCATGTGATACGGTCATAAGAACAGATTTGATTTATTGTATTGATAAGGCTTGGGAAATCAAATGCAGGACTACTCTCCAAAGTCTGGATTAGTATCCAGTGCAGACATAATTCAATTATCTCAGAAGTTTGTTTGTTCCTCACAGAATGCCCCTTGAACCATCTATGAAAGCCAGCCCTTCTCCCAGTACTGTTTGCTATTTTCTTGAACTTTCATTGCTATCTGCTATGCCAAGCAATTTCTCATGTCATGTTCAGCAGTTTTACATGCTTCTTTCAGTGAACATCACTTCAAGCCAGGGCGAGCCTCACAGCCCATCCAGTTGCCCGTAGATTTAACAACAACAACTGATAACAAACAGCTCTCCGGACTTCTGTGCCAGCATTATGTGTCCATCAGGGTCCACATGGCAACCCAGTCACTCCCATTAGCTGATAAAATGAGTATAAATAGAAAAAAAACATAATAATTAATGGATCTGCTGTTTTCAAATTGACAACTAATTCAATGTCACACAAGGATGTATAAACAAGGGTGAGAGAATTTCAGCTTGTAGCAAAGTCATTCCAAGTCTGCCTCGGAACAATGTCCAGTTCCCTAAATGATGCCCGTATCTGATAACACCATTCTTATATTGAATAGAATTTTGGTCCAAAATTCCTGAACTCTGTCTTTCATGAAACCACAGGGGTGTGAGACTACCTCCCTCCATGCAAGCACGTTCTAAATACGTAAGGTGAAAAAGATCCTTTCATCTCAGCCACAAGACTCTTCTATAGTGCGAGAGATATTCCCTGCTGTTCCTCTTATCTTTAACTTCCTTCTAATGCACTTTCAACTGTACTTTTCTGTATTTCAGCAAACAAGAATTCTTTCCCCTTGTGTTTATGTATTTATGCTGTACGTGCATGGATTTAATTTCTAAAGCGAGCCAACAAAAGCACAACGCTCCTTAATCAACATCTGGCCTCATATATTTTCTTTCACATCTGTGAAGTCCTTTCCAATTTGTCTGCCTCCTTTTGAATGGTCCCTGTGCTGCAGTGTGATCACTTATATTCAGGGAGACATGATGGGATGTTCCCAAGCAGACCAGTATCGCATCTACCTAAGCAATCATGCTGTGTTATGAATTCCTATCCGATTCAAACACCTTTGAAATGTACTATTTCATCATTCTTTCTTTGCAAGTGCTTTGGGTGTCTGATTAATTTTCCCTTTGTGCATTAGAATTCATGTCTAACTGAACTTTATTTCATAATTTCTTGACTGATATTTCTAATTTCTCAAAATATCTTTTCTATTTCTCAGTTTTTTACTGCTTTTTCCCTTTAATTTTTCCACTGTAGCATACAGTAATAGGTTTAATATCATCACTGTCCATTTTTCAGAAAATTAATTAAGATCTGAAAAAAACCTAACAGAATATTAAAAAAAAAACCCTCAGCAAAACATGCAAGACAATCCTGCTAACCTGTATTTCCTGAAATAGAACACTATTTTATAGCTTAATAAAGCCTCCATTCTGATAGAGGAACAAGTATTTCTCCTGTTTTAATTGTTGGTAATTATCCACTTCTTTATATAAAAGTTTTTTAGCAGGAAATTTGGGCAGTGGTGTACAGTTTCTTCAATGGTCAATATTGTAAGATATGAATTTACAGGAGCAGACCAACAGCAGCATCTAAGACCAAAAAGCAACACCCTAAATATTATATCTGACATAAAATCATAGAATGGTTTGGGGTGGAAGGGAACTTAAAGATCATCTAGTTCCTTTGGCCTGTCTTCATACTGACAGGTGCTCCAGTCCTCTGATCATCCACGTGGCCTCCTCTGAACTTGTTCCAGCGGGTCCACGTCCTGCTTTTGTATTTAAAACAAAACAAAACAAAACAAAACAAAACAAACAAACAAACAAACAAACAAACAAAAACCCAAAACAAAACCAAAAAACAACAACAACAATCAAACCAACCAACCAACCAAAAAACCAACCAAAAAAACCCAACAAAACCCCAAAACCAAACAAAATTAAAACAAATTATAAAAAAAATAAACAAAAAAACAGACTGGTACCATGACAAGAGTAGTGCAGATCTTTCATAAAGACAAAGTGTTTTAGAGTAACGTCACCTGAGGTCCCAGCTGAAGTTTGGTTATTTTTCTATTAGAAAGAGTGTTACACCGTAAAGATCTATGTGACTAACAGATGGAACTGTGGAGCTGCTCATACCCCTAACATGCTCTGTGGGTTTTCCTTACTATTTGAAACTATATACTTCCTCTGTTTTCCCAAATAAAAGCTTTTTGTGATTTCATATTCTCAGAACTTCTGCATACTTGCAGTAGGAGAAGGAACACCTGTAAGAGGTTAAATTATTAAATTCCTAAATGTTGGTGTTGTAGGTGGGGGACCAAGCCACCATTTGTATTTATTTTAGAGGGAGTCCCCTAGACATGTTATTGAACCCAGTCCTGGTTACTACCACTAACACCTGGCAGGAGGGCTACATGTGCAACAAAAGTAAATTACAAAATTCCAGCACTTTTATTTCTTCATTCTTAAGTGTATAGAAAGACACTTCCAACTCTCGCTGAAACTGGTAGGAGTTGTGCCTGTAACCTGTAACAGAGTCTGATGTTCTAACTAGAAACCTTCTGAAAACATTTCTTTAGGAAATGCCAACTTGGTAACACAACAGAATTTTCCAGGAAAGAGTCAATGTCAGATTGTCTTTCATGAAGGCTCAAGCAACTTTCCTGCTTGACAGCAGTGAAAGTGCTATCTTAAAGGCTATTTCATTTTCCTCTTTGAAGTGTGTAAGGATTTATATATACACATTTATACGTGTACGTGTTTGTCTATATATATATATACTCATGTACTCATATTTATATATATACACTATGTAGACACAGGACAGGATTGGGGGGTTTTCCTTTTTTTGTTCTCCTTTCTTTTTCAAGTGTTGCTGTAGTAAAATACTCAGTGGCTTTAATGTTATAGAGTCTGTAAATCTGTGATTTTCTGGAGACATTCAGAATCTGGGATACTGACTCAGTAGACAGGAACTGGAAAGATTTGTACTCATGCCCAAACTCAATGCTGCTACCTCAGTAAGATGAAGATAGTTGCCAGATATATTTTCTTTTGGAAAATGAAGATCCCAATATTTACAAACTCCCTAAGTGAGACATTTTGGAGTGACATAAAGATACAGTAAGAGACAGGCTGATTTAATTCCAAGCTTAAGAAACAGTTTCACCTGTGAAATTTATGTAAATCTACAACAATCTGAAATTATTTGACCATAGAAAATGCCAAATGACAATTCAGAAGAAAGACTTGATGAACCCCTAATTGAATCAACACATACGGAAAGCTAATATAGAAACTACTAATTGTTCCAAAAATCTACTGGTTTCATTAGTGGTTTACCTCATCCGCCTTCTCCTTATTGCTAAAGGTCACAATTAGAAACATATTTGCTTATTTTGCTACTGCTTTTATCCCTGTCCATATTATGAAACTGAGACAAGAGTGCTTTATTTTTGTAGGAAACTTTCTTTTAGTCCACATGGTGTGAATTATTAACAAGCTTTACTTATTTTTACTACAAACTCATAACTGTACAAACTTGGATCCAATCTACCACAAACATCATCAAAAGTCATGTACAGGCCCTGTGTATAGGTGGATTTTCAGAGTAATTCCTGGTGTCTTACAGGTATACTTCTCTGAAGGATAGTACAAAATGGACCTAAAGAGACAAATATTTAAAACTGGAGGGTAATTATATGTGGAGGAGTTTATTCTATAGCAATAGAGTGAAGAGTATCTGGATCCAGATTTTGATGGCTGTTTTGGTTCTAGTTATTGATTGAAGCTTCTTTCTGTTCCCTGTTCACGTAAATTACAGTGCAATGGGTCAAAATAACAAGGCACTCTTTGGAGTTGTGCTAATACATGTGCAAATTTAAACAGAAACAGATGGGAAATGGAAGATAATGTCGAAGCTTACTAACCATTCAGATGCAAGATATCCCACCACCATCAGTGGTTTGTGGGGTAACATCAGGAAAATAGCACTTATTTGCCCTTTATGTACTCAAAAGTTATAGGAGCTGTGTCCATTTCTTCCCATGGGTCATGCTGGAAATCCCTTTTATGCCACGTAATTGAAAATAATGAGGCTAAATGAAATACAGTAGCCTTAAGAGTGAAGAGAGTTAGGAACTCCTGGGGTTTGTAACTTGTTCAATGCAGAGCAAATGCCTGAATTAATGTTTCAGAAATTAGAAGATTTCAAACAGCTTTTAAAATGAAACCATATATGTGCATTGCAAGAGCAAATAATTTTTCAAATGTTTAGGTAATGATCTGCATTTCTGTAGAGGTTTCATAAGTATTTTAGAAACTATCAATACATCTCATCAAAATATCTTTAAGCCTGTATGTAGTATATTGTAATGCAGCATGGCCATGTGCAGCTAAATTAATTCCTGAATTTATTCTTGTGTGTGGTTTGAATAATAAAAATTTTAATTTCATCAGGTAGATGTTTCAATAAAACCTGAAATATCATGATTGTTATGAACCTTCACAAATTGTTTACTATTATTACTTCCTGAGCTGTGGAATTTCAAATATCTTTGTAACGTTAATATCAAATAGATGTAAGCAAACTTAGAAAAATAGTTCTTGTAAGAAAAATGTGCTCTTTTACTGGCAGAATAAGCACTTTAGGAGTAATTGTTCTGTAATCCTTGAGGAATAGTTTTTAGAAACCTTTTCGGAAATGGAGAAATAGTGAAATTATGGTTTTGTTGGGTTTTTTTTAACTAGTTTTAAATAACTTATTTAATAACAAAAAATACCAAAAATAGGATTTTTTTTTAGTGAATAAAACCAGCATTATTGTCTTATGGGAAAAAAAAAAAGAAATTTATTTACTAAAAAATGTCATTCATGGAAAATCAGACAGCATTCTACTGCCTAGAATAAGTCTGTGTCACGTAACCATGTTAATGTAAACTTGTGCAGAATTTACAGCCAATAGAGAGAAATATTCTTCAAGGGCCTGAATCATTTCACTGGAGAATAAAAATGCCATGTAATTTATACAAATTTCCTCCTCAAAGAGCCCATTTCTGCCCATCGATTAAGGAGTTATTGAGACTTAATAAACAATAATTTAAAATTGCAGTTAATAATCTCACTGCAAATATCTTCAGTGAATGCAACTCGCAATATGAATAGACACATAAGGAAAGTGCTCAGGGTCCAAGAATTTAAAATACACAAAAAAAAGAAAACAAATTTAAAATATTCATTTGTCTTTGTTAGAATGTTCTTTGTCTGACATTATAATAAAAACAAATTAAATGATAGGGAATATTTACGTGCTATATAAATTATTACATTTTTAGTGATGGATTGATGTTATCTCAGGAATGCCATTTTTAGAAAAACCTGATAGCCCCTTATACTAGACGTAAAGTTTTCAAATATATAATGTCATCTCCTGCATTATTTGTAAAAATAGTTTTGAATATTTCACTCGATTTTTAAATTTTTATTTAAAAAAATTTCAGTATTACTTTTTTCCTGATTCTCCACTAAAAAAAAAAATGCTAATTTTTTAGTGATGAGAAGTTGAATATCTTAATATTCATTTGGCTAAAATTGCACCTTCAGAAGAACTGAAGTGATATGACTATAGTAACACAGACCACCTTAGTCTATTATGGTTAAAAGTATTGAGTTTATAAATTTGCTCTTGTAAGTGCTTTAACTCCAGAATTTTTATGCCAGCAAAAACCCCCAAAATTCCTGTCTTTAGTCTTAAAGGCTGTCATGCCACACCTTTACTAGAAATGACATTAAGGCAACTGATTAAAAAATTTCCTAGCTTCATACTTCTGGCCTATGAAGCAATGAATCAGAAAGTGGAGAATTACCACAGAGATTATCAGACCTTAAATTTTCATTTTTAGGAAGCCTTCCTTTTTTTTTTTTTACTGGGAATTTAGGCAAATCCTTCCTTTTCCTCTTCAGAAAGGGAATCTGAAGTGACATCTGCGTAAAACACTTGTAATACCAGCAAATACTACATTAAATCAGGAAAGTAAGTGAACATAAGGAGCAGTGTGTCTACTGAACATTGCACAGCACTGACTGCCAATTTTGCTGTTCAGCAGTTGGTCGAGGCTTCTCTAGAATGATACGGAAACGACTGGTGTATAAAACACAGACGAACCTCCTGAGGATATTTTAGCTGGCATAGGAAGATGACCATGGCTTACAGAAAGGGTTTTCGCACCTGATAAAAAAGCTATTGAAGATTTCATGAAAATGCTACACCCGAAATGCTGAACTGGGGGAAAAAATTTTCGTTCGAGATCATCTACACTCCAGTCACCTCAGATTGCTGTAGCTGTCCCCTGTGACCAGGTGCTCTGTCTGGAGACAGATCACTACAGATCACCCTTCAGCCACGGACCCAAATTATTTGAACAACTAATTTCATATATAATTATTTTAAGCCAGTGACAATCATTCAGATTCTGCCTACTTGAAAAAAAAGTCCATATAAAACTATTTCTTGTGCTCTTTCATCCTGTATACTTTCCTCTCCTGAGATCTGAGAGGACCCAAAATATTGCTTGCCAATAGTGTTGGATCACAGCAAGTAAAAGATGTTCCAAGAATCACACAAATATAAATGATAGGAGAGTGTGATTTAGAATTCATATTTGAAATCTTTCCACGTGCTGCAATTCCTGTGGGTACATTTATGCAACACCTAAGCAGAGTTTCAGTCTAAGCTGTGTATGCTCTTTGTTCTTTTCAAGTATGATTTGACACCAAAAGCTCTACTAAAATCAAAGAAATAGAAGACAAAACATAAATTCAGAGAAAAATAAGAGGGACAAATAAATAATTCTGTAAGCAGATAAATTAAAAGCAGAATGACCATGTGATTAAAAACATCACTGCAGAGTGTTGTGACAATTTACTTGGTTGCAATATTTGTCATTTTAGTAAAAGAAATTATTACATTGCAGCAGTCAGATTAAAGTCTGTTTACTTTAATTGGAGATATATGAATTACAAACTCAAAGTCCAACTGAGTGCAAATTTCTGGATTCTATGGAGTCTGGGGAAAAGACCATACATGAATTGAATTTTTAGATCAAACCACTTTTAACAACAAAATATGAGCTTCACATAAACACTTTTTTTCCCTAGCAAGACAATGGACTTCTTGGTGAGAAAAAGATGATGAAATGAAATGAGAAATCCAAGACTGAAAACATGCAAAGTGTTTTGAAACAATTAAGAATACAAATTTGCCAGTTGTTCAGGAACATATTTTTGTCATTGAAGGCCTGGAGCTAGAATCAGATATAAATTAATTTCTAGCTCTTTCATAGAGCAACTAGTGAGAAATGATTTTGATTAGCACTTCAACAACAACTAAATGACCTGACTGTCACACTACTACTCTAATTTTCAATGAGGACTTCAGTTTTTTAATGTCTGTGTCTCACTGATGTATAGATTTTAGAAATTTCACACTGGAATTCCGTTGATAAAGTTATACATGATCTGGAGAAGGTGAAGAAAGTTTCTTTTGCCTTCTACGTGAGCAGAGCCCAATACCTAAAATATTAATTTTGTCCTTCCCCTTAAAAGAAAGTGAGCAGTTCATAAAAAAAACAGAAAAAACTTCTCCAGTTACAATCCATCCCTCTATTCCCTCCTATGTCAGCACTTTCTGTGGCAGTGAAATCTGGAAAATAAAATTCAAATTACTTACAAAGTTGTAAATAAAGCTGGAAAGATAATATTCTCCTTGAAAGGATTATGTGATCAGAGCTAACATACAATTTACCCCATCAGGATAGAAATTTCCCCATGCCAAACAATGGATTTTCTGTTTTCAAAGCAGGAGAAACCTCTGCACGAGTATCAAATGGAGCACCATTTAGATGCAAACAGTCCTACAGGAATGGTCCCTCGGGATGACACTTAGGTGTGCTGGAACACTCAACACAGCCAAGTGCCTGTCACTGTTACTGCTGCTGTCATTGAGGAGAAGAAAGGCAAAGGTCATGTAGCTCCAGGTAAATATCCACCCCTGAGCTTGTCGCTCCAGGCTCACTTCACAGTCCATGAGGAGAAGCAGGAATGTTGAATGACGATTCATCTCATCCCAAACAAAATATCCAGCAATAAACTACATGATCTGCACTGTAAATGAATTATGTGGGCATCCGAGGTTGAAGGAGACCATATCACAGACCGTGGCTAATGTAACCACGATAAAATTCTAGGATGTGGTCACCAATTTTCTATACAAGATACTCCACTGCTGGCAGGAAACAGTGTAAACTGAGTGATTCAGTTCCTTGGCCCATGAGCTGATTTGTTTGCCGGCTCTTTTGGGCCCTATTTTAAGCAAGCGTTCACGTGTATAATTGGACCACATGCAAACAAGCCTAGAGAAATCATTCGTCAATCAGGGTAATTATGTCACTTTGGAAGGACAGAATATTTTTCCTATTTAATCGAGTTTAATTTTCATTACACCTCAATTTAATTTCTATTATTTTCTAGCTGGAATAGAAAGCACATCTAATTCTTCAGCTAAGTGTTATTATGGATAAAACAGCAGCTTTAAAAGCATAGGAGCATTTGATTAAAAACTCAGTAAGGACAGAAGACAACTCTCCATAAAACAAACAGATCTTTGATGAGGTTGATAAAATTATTGCATGAGTGGAACACATTTCATACAGGAACATCAGTCTAGCCCATGCTCTTTTAGAAAAGGAAGACATGGATGATAGAACATTGTCTTGATTTCCATTGTTACACAGAAGACATCTTGTGTTCATAGGTTTGAATTGGATATGTCACTTTTTTTGTGTCTCTAAGCATTTTAGAAATCCGGCAAACTAATTGCATGCCCTTCCCTAAATCCATTTCAGAACTGCACAATAAATGTCATTATTACTACAAAATTCTCTTAATTGTTTTTGGCATATACCCAAAGTAAAAAGAAACTCTCCTGGCATCTTTAATAATTCCCATTTGAATAAAACACTGAAAAGCATGAGTAATATAATCCAGAGCTTTGGGTAATCCCAGAGTAAGTATACTTGGGCTTTCAGAAGTTATTGCAACACGTGAAATATTCCAGCTTTTCTCGGAGTCTTCTTGAAACCGGCTCTGTCCTTGAGGTGTCAGATTAACACTCCACTGAGAAGACAAATTGTTCATGGGCATGCTGGACATATGAGAGCCATTAGACAGTGTGATCTACATTCTTGAAAAATGAAAAATTCTAGGCAACATTACATTTTATAAATGCAAGATGTTTATTATTACTGCTCTAGCAATAAATGTTTAGAAACTGGAGAGGGTTCACAATGATTCTGACTAGGAACATATGAGCATGGAGCCATTGAATTCTGGCATGAAATAAAAGGTCTGGAAGCTATTATGCATTTAGCCCTCTATGAGTATTTAATTATATCAATAGGAGAACACAATTTCTGTTGCGTGCTTTGTGATGAATGTCTTCATTTATTCGTGTTACAATGAATGATAGATGAGTTCAAGCCAGATGTGGGAATTCATTTGCAATTTGCTCAAACTATTTTAGTGAAATTTCTTCTAAAGTTCACAGGACACCTCACTGAATGTCATGGGAATTAATCTGGTATATAAAATTTGATTTCTTCTTGAGAAGTGAGTTTGCATTTGCTGAGCTTTATGCAGATAAGTGGTAATAAGCATCAAATGTGGTGTGGTTAACTGCTTTTAAGACAGTAATACAGTCTCTAATGAGAAAAATGGATTTCAGCTTCAGAGTGTCTCATCCAACCTGTCATATGAAAGAAAGTAGCTGTTAAGCAGTTTAGTAGTACTCAGCTTAGTTTAGTAAATGATTCTGCCAAAAGAACTTATTCCAGGTAGGGGAAAAAGTCCTTGATTACAAATGGGATATCTCCAAGGGTCTTATCGTTTAAAGGTTTTAGAAAAGCATAACGACACAGAAATTACCAGTCTATTTCTTGAATTTCAGTCCAATAGGCTTTCTAATAGCTTATATTTCCAGTGATAAAGTGAAAACATACTTCACGTTGTTGGTGTGAAGGCATGTACACTACACTAGAAGGCAAAAACATGACTAAGGAATGTATGGTTAAGAAGCTATAAAACATAAGGGACGAATTGAGTCATTCAGACCTGCTGATAGTTTGCCTTATTTTTCTAAACATATTGATAAAATCATTAAATTTTAACCTTCTTTTATATTTTACTTGGCTTTACAGAGCAGTTATATCCACTCATTCATTTTTATTATCTTAGACTGTTTATCCATCCTTTCATTTGATCCACCTCTTTCAATGTTGCTTCTGTTTGTAAGAGCAGTCACAAAAGACAAGTTAACTCATTAATCCAGCATTTTTACCTGGTGTGCACATTTGCCATTTCAAATTCTTCTTCTCTCAGTAGACAGAAAGATAAACAGATATTATTGCAGTGGAGATCGGAAGAAATCTTCTTACGTGTGCTGTTATCAAACCTCTGATACTCAAGTGCATCCAACTAAAGGAAAGAAAAAGAAGCACTAAGATGAAATTTTTAACCCTTTTTACTTTTTATGGTCTTTTTGCATCTTAAATTTTTATTATATTCTATCTATGATCTATCCTAACCTGAAAAACAGGAAATTTGAAAACACGTTCAGAAAGCTGCAATTTGAATAGAGCACACAACCTAGCTATCTATTAAATTAAAATTTACATTCTCAAATGACCACTACATTTGGTAGTTTCTAACTTCAGTGGCCCAGTTTAGAGAAGTGGGTCCAGTTTCAACACCCAGGCTGCATTAGTGTTTCAAGGACTAATTCTAAATACCTAAGTTAGGAACATGTATCTCTCCAGTTACTACATGTGCAGGCCAGATATTCAGATACTCAAATATTGTTCATAAAATCTGATGATAAAAACTTGCAATATGCTTCTAATTGCTTCTGTATTTACTTTTTTTTTTCCTGCTATCTCTTTCCTTCTATGCAATCTCTCATTCACTTCTGCCTTATCCAGAAATCATGGTGTCTTTAAGCAACATATGAACCTGACAGAATCAACATGTGATAAAATGCATTGCCTTGCACTGTTTCCCCAAAGGCAATATAAGATTAAATTATGAGCAGGTTGACTCCAGGAGAATCTTTCAACAGTGTACATCAAAATATCTTGTCTTTTTAAAGAATGATTACTGCTTAGCATCAGAAGTTATGGTGGGGGCTTGTTGGGTTGAGTCTGCGCGTGTGTGTTCCTCGTGATGGTGATTTCTAAGCCCCAGTAGAAGTGTGTTATGGTCTGTCCTACTATTTCTTTCCATTAATTTTGCCAGATTTCTATTTGGGAAATATTTTCTGCTGCATTAGACTGTGTCTTGCATTCAGTTCCTGGTCATGAACTTCAGGGTAACATTTTCATAGAATCATAGAATACTTTGGGTTTAAAGGGAACCTAAAGATCATCTGGTTCCAACCTCCCCGCCATGGACAGGGACATGCACTAGACCAGGCTGCTCCAAGCCCCATCCAGCAGTTGAACAGTTTCGGGGATAGGGCATCCACAGCTTCTTTGGGCAACTGTTTCAATGTCTCACCACCCTCACAGAGAAGAATTTCTGTAATATCCAATCAAAACTTATTCTCTTTCAGTTTAAAGGCATTCCCCCTTGTTCTATGAGTACACAACACCCCAGCCACACGCAAGTGGCTTCTAAAGATCATTGTAATTAATTTGGGGTGAAGAGATGTCCCTCAGGTAGCATGAGGTAGAGTATCAGACATACCAGTGCAACACAGGTCACTATAATCCCTAGAAATGAAAGACAATGTTATTTACCTCGCAGTGTAATGAAAATTAGACTCATTGCTGGAAACAATGCTGAACACATTTAGTTTCCGTAACAAAATCACTGCTCAGCTGGGAAAAGATACATTGCTAATTACTGGTCTTTTTAGCAGAGTTTCCTACCAAGTAATTTGACTTGTCTTGCTATATCTACAGTGTTAAAAACTATTTTTGTAATTATTTTTATTCATTATCTCAGTACTTTTAATTTTCTTCCATTTTTCTTATTTTTCTTCTTTCACCATCCCATGCCTCATCCCAGCTAAACCCTCTATACCTATTTATTCCGAAAATACCTCCAAGACACTGATTTGTCTGATAAGAAAGCCTCTTAATAAGATGTATATTCATTTTGGGAAGATTTTGTTATGCAATTAGACTTCTCCAGGGTCTACAAATTTAGTGTATCACAGTGCAAATAGGGGATATTTCCTGAGATAAGTGAATATTGATAACCTTTTCTCTCACCAATGATGTTGTCTGTTTTGCTTGCTGATGGACTGCACCCCTCCAAATTATCTTCACCCATCCATTTTCAGCTGTCGATAACTATCACACTGTGTTGTCTTTTTGGCTGCAGGTAACAACAAAAAATTTCCCTGATTTAATGGGAAAAGAAAGCAGAAGTACAAGACCAGAAGATAAAACAAAACAAAATACAAGGAGTTTAAACTACATGCTTATGTAGCCCGTTATACCTTGAAAGCATCCATGCTTCCAAGGCATCCATGTGCCTTGTTTCTATTATAATCAGTCAATATGAAACATGATTTTTATCATTTCTTTCCCTTCCTGTACCACAGCTATTTATTCCAGAGATGGAACATTACTGTGTTATGGATTCCATTACATTCTACATTTGTTAGCAGATATTTTAGCCAAATTCTACTATGTAATTGACACCATTCTGTATGGTCTGAATACCAATGAGAAATGAAGCATTCCTTTTGTTTTAATTTCTAGTGGGTTGGGGAGATATGATGTATTGCAAAACTTCATTGTACTTGATCCCAGTACAAATGAACAAGAAAGTCTCTTAGCAGAATCATCTTTCAACACTAAGAACAATTTTTTTTTTTTGAGCGATATCAGCTGCCATTTCATTCTAACAGAATCAAGTTGTGGTTTTCTCTTCATCTCTTCATTGTTAAGACAGAAAGAGATATTAGGCTTTCTTTGTTGTCTCATGCTCCTAGTAGAGTTAAATGATAAAGAGCTTTTCTTTTCATTCTGGCATAAAAAAATTAGAGATAATATCAGTGAAAATCCACAACAAAAGTATCTTTTTCAGTTCTGTGTAACATTTTTTTTTCTTTTCTTTAACCCTCTTGCGTTTCAGACATGAAAAAAACTACTGGTAAATGGGCGATGAAGTTTATTAAAGTATTGTTCCTGTTTCTCTTGGACTCTTTGCAGTTTTAAATACAAGATTCTCCGCCATAAATCTTTATCTGAGCTTTTCTTAAACAATGTTAGATGGCAAGTGGCAAGCCATCACTCAAGGCTACAACGACTTAGCAAAAAATCTTTTAACCATAAGGGCAATCTTTCCAGACAACCTCTTCTCAAGAAACTTTAAACAGCTTTAATTGTAAAGCGATTGCTTGTAACAGACTTGGTTTACAGAAATTAAATCACAGGTTTTACACACTTTTGTTTAAACATTTCTCCATTACATCAGTCTTAAGACATTTTAGATCTACTGGTTTATGAAGAGAAAGAGAATTTTGAAGGGATAAATTATAGGGAGTGACATCAGTTAAAATGGACTTCATTCAAAATGATGTAAAGAATAGGTCTGTCAGAACCCTATTTCCAAAGGGACCCATCTTGGCTTCTAAAACAAAATAAAAAGAGCAGTATTTTCCATTGGTTTGTGACAAAGGTATTGGCAAATTATATACGATGGAGAAGAAGCCACAGGACAAATATATCCTGCTTTAGAATTTCTCCTTACATTCTCACAGTGTAATTTGTATTTAGTCTTCTATGCTGACATCTAGTAATGACTAAATAATGGTGAGCATTCACATGCAGGCAGACCGAGGCTCTTTGTTGGTTAGATGGTTCTGAAGGAATTGAATTAAATAATAACAAGCACATGGCAACAGAGATTATGTGGAACAATGTAAAAACAAAAAGTGGGAGAACAGGATTCTTGATGTTGCTTTGGTCTGTTATTCTGCTTTTCTGTAACTCCGGTAGAGTGATATTCATTTAGCTGGACATGGTAGGCTGAGTTTTAATTCAATGAAAATCTAAAGCCAGCAGAGATCACAGTTGGAACTTATTCTTAATTACACTTCTACAAAAGAAGACTGTGATTTTTTCACATCAGCAGTTTCCAACCTTTTTCACTTTATAGTCCCATTTTCTACTTACATTTGTATTGTAAATATATGTTTATTTTTCTTTCTTGAATCCCTGAGGTGTGCATTCCCCAAAAGACCAAGAATAAAAGGCTCAAACTTTACCATAGTTAATGCTGGAAAAAGCTTTCCTGGTGGAAGAAGGAAATGGTGTATGAATGAAAAGAAAACTTGTACATAAATACAAGTGTAAATATTTCTGCATTATTATCTATTTGGAAGGAAAAGCACAGGAGTTTATGTGTATGATTTATCGATAAATAATTGAAACAAGGACAGAAGATGAGCTCATTCAGTATCAGGAATTTGGCAAAAGACTTTGGCTTGTGGTACTTTACTCTCCTATCTATGTGTTATATTTTCGGACAGGCATTTTCTTACTTCCTCCCATGCTGCTTCTTATGTTACCTATAAAGATAGACAAGACTATGTCATTTTTCCCTTTCCAAATTCTCCCTTCAAACTCTGACTTCCACGCTAATTAAGACATATTATTCTTGAACTTTCATTGTGTCTTCTGTTTTTTTTATTTCTGCCTATCCATTCTTTGTATCTTTTTGTATGGCTGCTGTCTTTGATCTGTGTGTTTTTAAAGCACCTAGGACGCTGATATCCCATCTCTGTTACATTTAGTGTGATAACAGCAGGAAGGTAAAAATGGAAATTGCATAAGCAAAATCAATAAAATAATTAAAAAGATTTTGCTCAGTTTAAGCAGGCAGAAAAGTGCAGTTTGACAACAATTGTTTCTGTTGCATACTGCTTTCCTGTTCTGTGATGCTGTGCTGCAGTCTGGGTACACAGACATGTGCATTATTTGGTCAGCAATACACAAGTAAAAATTTGATCAACCAAACAGGAGCAAAAATTTCAGTACAATTTTAAAGACTGCTCTGCTAAAAATAAACGTCTATTATACTCTGTTCTTATACTCAGTTCTTCAGCTCCCTAAGGATCTGTCAAGCACCAAAGTATGGAAATTCTGAATTAAGGGTTGTGAGCTTCAAAATGAACATGCAATTAACAACAAATGTTCAGAGAGGATTCTTTTTCCCACTTCATCCCAGCATTATCTACTGAAGGAATGCTGTCCAGTTTGCACAAGCTAAAGAGTTTGTGAGTAAATGATATATATACAATGAGCCCTAACCTACATGAGTATCACATGTAATGAAGAAAACTCTGTATTTCTATTCAAAGATTGTACCAAGCTCTCTGCAGAATCAGGTCCATCTTTTCACCAGCAATGCGGTTTCTCCACCAGAAAAGCAACACAAGTAATTTATATCACTGAATCAAGAATGATAAACATTGATGCTAACCCAATAAATACTGCATTACTTTCTTAAGGTTGACTGATAGAGTATCATTAACAGCTTTATCACCAGGGCAAAGTTCCATGGGCAACAGCAGTGAACTGTCAAAGATTCTTACAAAGAAATAACAATAAGCTTACATTTATAAAGTACTTTTCATCCCAAAGGAAGCAAAGAGTACTTTCCAAAGTGGATACAAAAGAAACATAACAACATCTGTTACTGACTAGAACTGATGCTGAGAGGAAGACAAAAAACATTGTAAGCATGTGAAATGTGCTCCAGAACCTTTACTTGCTGCAAATCAATTGGAAATAATTTTTTTAATAAAGAAAAGTTTAAGAAAACTGTTCAGAGGTGAAACAAATCACGATAGTCTTTGTTGGGTATTAATCCAAAAGAGTGCCACCTCATAATCACACCATTTGCCTTAACTCCAAAGCTGTTTATTTTTAAATCAGAATTCCCAGAGGAAGATCAGATCAATCTATTTATAAAACCGTACAAGTAAGACTGGTGCAGTCACAGATACTGAAATGTAAGAAACACTCAGGGAAAACTCAAGCCACTTGAGATCTAGTAGGGGGGAAAAAAAAAAAAAAATAATATCTGGCTATATGTTCAGGAGGCCATGGGTACACGGCTGCATCCGTACTCTGAGGGATGAACATTTCTCTACTATGCAGATACACAATCAGTTCCCTCTTAGGCAAATGAGAAGTATGGCCTGAAAGCAATGAAAGCAACTAAGAAGAAGGACTTTTTGTTGAAGCTTTCTAGGCTAGAGTATGTAACCGTAAGGGCGTGACTAAAATTTCTTCAGTGAGTATTTAAATTTATTATAAAAGCTATTTTTTTTTGTCTTCCAGTTTTTGTAGTAGTGGTGAAAATCACTCTCTTCCCTGTAAAGGTGCTGGATAGGCTTTCTTGGGAAAAATGCACATCACAGTCCTGACTATGGAAAGGGGGAGTCTCCTAGGTAGTTCTGGAGAGGTGGCAAGAAGTCCCCTGGATGTATATGGGGACACATATGTATATAGGCTTAAGCATGCACACCCACCCACATACACATACATTTAAAATTCTTGATATATTTTTAGCACCACTTTTCACATTCCTGCTGCTTTTCATCCAAGGATTTTGGAGCACTTTGCAGACATTAGCTAATAATCTCACAACCCAGGGTAGGTAAGGGATATTCCTGAGCAGAGTATTTATTTACTGACCTAGTGGGAATTCTGGTGTTTCTGATAAAATTCTGTCAACCTCTAGCAGGCAGGTGAAAGCATAGAAAGAGAAACATGGAAACAAAAACCAGCCCTGCTTCATGCCTTCTTGCTGAAGTAGGATCACACCAGCTGAGGTCACAAGTGGAAAAAGCATTTGAATGCCAAGCACATAAAAGTCCCACAAAGGCAAACATCATAATTAGCAATGGATGGGAAAGCCAGCATGAGGCAGAGGCGCCAGTTTGATCTTCAGAGTTATCATTCAAGAGTGTGACACTGAGATTACACAATGTCAAGCAGGTAATGCAAATGTTAACAAATCACCCATCTTGAAATTTCTTAAACTCCTGCTTTTACAGCTTAAGATCAGACATGGTTTTGATACTCGTAATGTTTTTCTTTGTTAGATTCCCTAATGAATATAACAGTCTTTACTTTAGCAGGAAATCTGGACCGACAATCTGAGGCCTGTTTTCTTTATATCTTGTGGCTCACAGGTTTGCTTTTGGACACCTAATAAATCATTCACTAACATCTCGAATTTGACAATTCCTCCTCCTTATAAACTCACTGCTAAATCAAGGACTACAGAAAAAGTAAGAAAATTACACAAGTTCAATTTTTCTGATCTAAAATACCAGCTTGGTGGATTTAGGGCTCTTTTTCATCTTGTGTTCTTCAATCTTATGTTCAAATTTTACCATTACTTGCACTGCATTACAATTAAAAATTCCAGAATTTTCTTTCTGTGCGTTCCATGGGGTTGTCACAGATTTCAGCCTATGCCCCACTATAAGTCAGAGAATTGTAGGCAGATTTTTGGACAGGAGGAAAAAATTCTAATTATGGTCAAACTCTGTTATAACTAGTTAGTGAAAGCACACCCTGCTATCATTTGGTTGGAAGGCAAGACAAAGATAGTTGCAGATCATGGCCAAACACAAAGTCTATGAGGCATTTATTCCCTATGGATGACATGGGAGAACATTAGACTTGATGTGTTAAATTCCTTTAAGACTTCTAACACCTGAAGCTACGATGTTCCTTCAGTTTGTGTGAGTAAGGAAAGTGGAGGATCCAGACCCAAGCTTGTTAATAATATTTATTTATTTCACTGCTGTGTGAATATGTCATGATCTCACTGAAGACAGTGCAATTATTCTCTCTATTGTTGTAATGAAAGGAGAGTGTGACCCAAAAAGCATGCACATGTCTTAAAAAGCTTTGGAAATTTAACTCATAAATAAGTTACAGCAAACCAAACTGGCATTCCCTTCCCCAGTAAAATATTCATGTTTGGCTTTCATGGAATTCCTCCCAGACTAAGGTAAGGGAGGCTGTTCAGCGGATTTCCCTCTCAATAATACATTCTGAGGGCCTTACACTCTCAGTTCTCAAGGGAAAGGAGTTGCTTACATGGTATATTTACTTGAATCAGGATTGTCTTCTGAAGGATTGGTGAATACAAAAAGCACACTGAATTTCCTTTTAATATTCCGTGGTTTCACCTGATCATATTGAAGATAATACTGAAGACTGCACACAAAACTGAATAAATTCATATACATATATATTATGTACGCATTAATGAAGATGTACATTAAAAAGCAGCAGAGCAAGCAGATTTTTGTCAAAAGGAAAATGTTTGTGTTTGTGTGTATGAAGACTTTGTGTCTTTCTAAGAATGCTAAGTTTAAACATTATTTTATGATTTTCAACCTATTCCTTTAAGTTTTATATTAGCTGACATTTCTTTCTTACCAAAATAACCAAACCCAAAAACTATTTTATAATTTTAAACCAAGAAAATTTCATAGGAAATTCTGTCCCACTGAGATGTTTCTGCTTGCTGAAGTCTGTGAAGCATAGTCATTGAGGGACTGTGCAGATCCTCACTAGTGAAACAGGGAATTTACTGGAATTTTCACTGATGAAATCATCACATAGGAGTGCCTATGACAGTGATCTGTCATTACCAATCAGTAGCACAAAGGCCTCACACCCCAAGGAACAGACATCTATCCTGTGATCAAAGGTACATGAAGATTTAGAAACAAATGAAAGGAAAACAGTGTAACAATGGTAGAATTTGCCACCATTAATGACATGAAAATCACCTGACTTCCACTGGTTTCATTAAACGCAATTTTAATGGGTTCCAAAAGAGTGGGTGAGGATGGAGGACACAGGATTATGTGGCGTCAGACAGTCTGGACGCTAAAAGAGCTACAGTGCAGCAACTCCTAGGTTTTACACATTAACCAAGGCTGGTAGAGGTGACTGGTCTAGTTTTGTTCCTACATCTACAATGTCTGGAATTTCAGGAGGAATGTGAAATGGGACTTAAGAAAACTTGTATGTGAGTGAAAACTCACCTGCAGAGAACTTTGCCAGGTTTTCGTCACTCATTTCTCTTGTTTGAATCTTTGCCTTCGTAGCAGACAGAGATTTTACCCCTTTACTCAGAGGGGTTAAACAGGCTACAGAAATGTTGCACCTGCCTGGCAAGTGCATAATGATGTGCTTAGTTCCTCCCACGAGATGGAGCAGCGGAGCTTCATGTCTTGGTACCGCACCTCCACCCAAAGAAAATCCCCTTTCCTGCAGGTGCAGGGGGGTTGACAGTCACCTTGCATAGGTGGTCTACTGTGACATGTATCTCACACCTAATCAACTGAACTAAAATTGCACACTTTGAATGTGTCCAAACCACCAAATCTTTTATACAGGCTAATAAATTTGGACAGGTGCTAAGAATGATACAATCTACCAGCAGATTTGTTCTCATGAACAGAAAAACCCCCATGACTCTCGACACAAAATGAGCATGAAATGCTCTTAAGAAATTGGAAGCAATGAAATCAGCAAGGTCAGTGACAGAGGAAGGAAGGGAAATGAGACACAAAATAGACTGATTCCTTCTCTACCTCACAGCTTTCAAGTCAGTATTTGGACAAACTTTGATTAAGCTCCAGTTCAGGGCTGATAAAACATCTCTGAACTGGACAAAGATCAGACCTCAGACCAGCTGTTGGGAAGCAGAGGAATGCTTGAGGCATAGGGAACATAAAACCCCTCAAGCATCTTACAATCCAAATCTCTGGTGGGCCCGAGCTCTCTGGTGTTCTTGGTACGCTGCCTCACTCAAGAAAAAAACTGTACTGATGTAACAGTAGCTGTGTACTGACGGTGTGAAAAGACCTATCAAAGTGTTTCAACAGATTCAGTTCTTGCTGAGTTCAAGAAGAGCAAAGAGATTCCATCTAAACCTGTTTTCCCCAGAGCCAGCTACAAATTCCATGTGATATTCATCTGTTGGATGTCTAAGTGTATTGTGCCAATATTTGTTTTCACCATCTATGATGATGTTATTTGCAGAAGTGAATCTCAATCAAGTTACAACCTCAATTAGGAAAACAAAGGAAAAAAGAATAAATAGGAAGCCCAGGCTTCCGGAAAAGAGGAAAGTGTAAGTTAAAACAATTAACTGTTTTAATTAAAGGTTGGATTAAAAAAAGGGTAGGATGATCTATATTTTGGAGTGACATTTCCTATTTCATTATGCCTCCTCGTTACAGTTTGTTTTCTTTTCATGCACATACCAAAGTAAATAAACAGGTCCTTATTTTTCACAACTTTAAAACTTTATTTGGTTTGACATTTTTGCTAAAAGTAAAATAATACAATAAAATCACCCAAAATAACTGGTGGTATGACAGGAGGGAGGGTGAATTGCCACCATGTCTCACTTCTGTCAAGAACCAGCTGATGAGTGACATAGATGTTTTCTGTTCAGGGTTTTGTATCAACTGTGTTGGTTAAGATACACAGATACAGACATGAAGTCCATTGTAAGGTACATTCCATGTGAAAATATGACAACAAATCACCAAAGAAGGAAAGCAAAAGAAAGAATTTTATTCCTTGCTAAAGGTATTGATAAGAAGATCAAGTGAAACAGTCCCTGACCTAACAAAAAGAGAACGTCAACTGTTTAATATCAAAATAATGGATTTTTTTTTTTTTTTTTCTAATTAAGAAATCTGGGAAACCTCTCTCATGGTTAATGAGGAAACTGAGAGTTTTTATAGAAGAAATGATATATCCTAGAATACCTCAAAGAAGAGTCTATGAGAGCTAACACACTGCAAGCACAGGCGATTTCTGGTGAAGTCACTTAAACTGAGAAATTATCACCGAAAATTGGGAGTTAGGCGTATGGAATGTATGAGGAATGAGACATTGGCAACTACCTAGTCACAAAAGGGGAGAAAATCAGCTCAGTAAGACAAAGACAGAAAAACATTGTGATTTGAATTTGGTATAAGATTACAGTAATTTGAGCATACTTTCAGACCCTCACATATCGTTTCCACCCTTGCTGTTTCGTAAGAGTATTAATTATTTTGGCTATTGTGCGAAAATTATTCTAATTTCACTTTCCTTTTATCTGGTTGAATTAAGTGTGAATTTAAGGGCTGTATGACAATAATGCATTAATTTCTCATGTATAGACGTGAAAATCTCTGAATCTGGGCACTGAGGCTCTAGACAGTGTACACCATCTTCCAGCTCATCCTTCAAATTACCTAAGGAGCAATGGATTTCATTCTCTTCCCATCCTCCTTTGCAGCTGCCTGGGCCAGATATGGATCTATCCCACAAAACTTAAGACAAAAGTATCTTTCAGTGACTGATAGCGGTTAGGAAAAAAGTGTCTGGCATGAAATGAGACTTTAGACTGCATAGGTAATTGTTTTTTCCTCTCTCTTGCTTTTGGGAGGCTTTTTGTTTGGCTAGGATTTTTTAATCTGATTACTACCATGATGTCCAAGGGATGCCTGGGACTGCATTGTGATTTAGAAAAGAAAGTATGCTACAAAAAAAAATTGTGTTTATTTCAAGTTTGTACTGATTTGGTGTGTTTTCACCCTCTATTAGGTACTGTATTGTAAAAGCTTAGCAGTAACTGAGCAGCCCTTTTACCTAACAGAAATTAAAGTCACTGTGCAAGAGTGTAATTTTAATGCATGTCCTGGGAGTGAAAGTCCACCAAGAAAGCTACAGTTAATTTAGCAGAGCCCATAATATACACTCATTTCTTAGCCATGGGGACTTGACTTTAAACTGTCTGAAGGTCAAGCATACAGAGACTGCTACAGAATCCTTCAAAAACGTGAGCCACACCACACATCTGCCACTCCTCGCTTAGAACAATTCAGCACAGTTAGAAGCCTCCCTCTAAAAAGAAGCTGAAGATAAAGTAAACACAGCAAATGAATTACCCTTCTCCCTCTGGAGAGGTCACGTTCGAGGTTCACTGCTGATGCAAGATGGTGAAGCTTGCACCAGTGCCCACCTGCCAGGGATTAAACAGAGAGCTCCAGTCTCCAGTGCAATCAATGCCTAGTCTTTAATGGGCTCTAAATTCAGCACCGGAAGCCCTGACAAGCCCATAATCCATTCATTAATGTGTGTTAATATGTGCCCTGTGGAGCTGTCCTAACTTAAAAACAAAAGGCAAGGCATTCACATGTGTTATTTGGAATAGGATGGAACAGGGAACCCTTAGCGCCATGGAGAGAGGAACGCTTGCAAAAAGGATTTTATTGCACGTCTCCCAGCAGGATGTTTAGAAAATAAAGATCCAACACATGCTGCAGCAATAACGCAATTCCTCCTTGGCCAGATCCAGACAGAGCTCTGCAATTGTTCCCTTGACTTATTTCAAATGAATAAACATGCTTTCTTGTGTGCATCAAGCAGGTGTGCACAGGTTCAAAGCTGTGATTCTCTGTACGTCTGGTTTGGGGAGAGCCAAGACATGAAGAAGGTCAACAGTCAGAAAGTGAAATGCTAAGACCCTACCCCTTTCAGCCTTATGAGTCTTCTTTCAGCCTTTTGAGTCACGAAAATTGACCCAATGCTGTCCAAATTTTGCAGGCATCTCATTCCAAAAAAATTTTGAAGACACCTAGAAACCCTTTCCCAGTATGTGTGATCCCTACTTATTACTGGTAGCTTGGTCTGGTCTCTGATCCAGACCATGGATGAGAGACACAGCCGAATCCTAATTAAAAGCATCAAAATTTTGAGGACTTTGAAAGAACCAGTATAGGTGTAGACATACAGGCAAATAAAATTGAATAAAATAACAGCCACACACCAGGAACGAACTCAAATCCATCTCAGTTGTACCTAGGATTGAGAAATTTATATATGATGTCGTAATCCTCTAATACTGTTGTTATGGTTTGATTATGGTTTAATTATACTCAACATTTACTTGCATCAAAAAGTAAAAAAAATC
Organism: Cnemophilus loriae; assembly: GCA_013397755.1. Taxonomy (NCBI): domain Eukaryota; kingdom Metazoa; phylum Chordata; class Aves; order Passeriformes; family Corvidae; genus Cnemophilus; species Cnemophilus loriae. The sequence continues at coordinate 242,225 of VZTF01002612.1, read as the reverse complement.
ACATATACTTTTAAGTAACTAGTTTAAATTAAATTATAAAAAATTTGCATGAACATAAACACTCTTGCTCTTTGTCCATATAATGAGGACAGCTTTCTTTACATTATTTAAAGAAAGACTGCCAAACTTGTTAAAATTACTTTCACTACAGATTATGAAAGAGGAAGTTCAACAGGGACTTCTACTGAGAACTAACGAATTTTACAACATTTGAATCCTTTATATCATCTTTTGCCAGTTTTGAATATCATCTTCTAAAATAAAACGTCACTTGTCATGGCATTTTCTCTACACTTTAATAAAACCAGTCAACAAACAATATTGAGGGAAATAGATTAAGAGGTCCTTAGAAACATTATGAAATTCTTTTTATGGAAAACAAAATGAAAGGAATGATGCCAACTGAAAATGTCATTATTCTTTTAGCTTCTTATCTCATAACCAAACTTTAATTTACTTCAGGTTTTAGCCTCCTACTTTGTAGAGATAAAACTTAGTCACTGTCTACAACATTTCATGAAAAAACACTTCTGAAAGCCTAAAAAATTGTATTGGTGGTGATCCATAATATTTAGGGTCTGTTTAGCTCAGAGGCTGCAATGGTCTCATATCTATTTTCTCTCTGACTGGTCTGGTTGCAACAATTTCTCAGGACCAAAAATATCATCAAAAAGGAAGAAAAGGTTGTGATTCTGAAGAAGATGTAAACTAGGAATTACTGCATAAAACATTTCCAGGTGGCAATTCAGGAATTAACCAAATGGAAGTGTATTTTGCATCTCTCTTAATGTTGACTATAAAGGGAACGTGGAACAATTAATATCCAACACTAAGTTTTCATATTGATTTCATATTGTTTCCTAGCTTCATGCAGAATGCCTTTTGGAGGACACGCTTTGGAAGCGCTTCTGCAATGACAGAGAAGAATCTGCTTTATTTTCACTGTGTTCACCTGAACATTTGGTACCAAGGAGCAATAAATACGTCATTTATTTTTCTGCCTAAAACAAATAGTAGATTACTGTAGTACTGCATTTTAGATTGTAGCCCATAACTGAACCTTAAAAAGTTCAATCCTTGCTTTGCTTCCCCTCTGTTTGATGCCTCTGTGTCAAATTAACTGGAAAGAGTAGCTGTGATGTAGACATCTCTCCAGCACCTACTGTGGTGAAGACAGATGCAAAGAGACCATTCATATTCCTTGCAATCTTGTGTTTTTTGACTGGCTCTCTGTACTCTGAAGGACCAGCAGACCCACTGGCTGCCTCTGCGATACTTCTGATCTGTCAGGATAAAGGATTTCTTTGTCTTTTTGTCTTCAGTTTTTTCCTTAACCTTCTTTTATGTCTTATCTTTCAAATCTTACATTCCTTTATGCTAGTGCTATTTGTCTTGTCTTTCTTGGATTTAAACTTGGATATTTAACATCTCATTCTTGCACATATAATTTATCTATTTTATCCCCTTATGTTTCCTTTCAGTGCACTCAAATACATTTCTTTTGAGGAACATAAGGATCCCATATTCCCTGAGTAAATTCCATGATGATTCTTTGGATTTTGAATTTCTCCTTAAATTACTATTTACAAATAGTAAATTTGTATTTGCTCTTTTTGAATGTTGGTATCATAAACCTGATTCATCATTTCATGCCACTTCAGCACAAATCAAATGTTCATTATTCTCAGCAAACCAAACCAGCTTACAGGATATGTTGAACAAAACTCTGCATCTTGTGCCAAATTTAGGTCCTGGTTAGTTTTTTCCTTACATTCAGAGTCCAATGATCAACCAAAACCATAGTCTATCATTCTACTCATGTTCTGTTCTTACTTTGTAATTAATCAAAACATGCCTCATGCTCATGAGGAATAAATTTGGGGTATAAAGAAGACGCAACTTCAGACAAATTATGAAGTGTAAGAATCTAAGCTTTACCTCTCCTGCCACCAAAAAGTACAACAAGTGAGATAATGCCTAGGGCAGGTATGACCCAAGTTATTTAAGGCTTTGATGACCAAGTCAATGCCAGAAATGAAGTACTTGTAGGAGCATCCAGGTGATGTGTTACAGGTAGATATTGTAGAAGCTCTATTGTTTCTGCAGTCTTGACTCACTAAAAAAAATGACTGATATTGAAAGCAACCTGAAGCTTTGCTTTTCAAAATAAAGAACATTTTATAAGTCTATTTTAAGGGTAAGGTGAAAACTTCAATAATAAATCTAAGTGTTAACATAGTCGAAGAATCCATTGCTCTAAAACATCTCTCTTCCATTTTTAAAAGTAACATATACACCTGAGCCCCTTTGTGCAGCTGTATCATCTGTGTCACCAGTGCTGGGGGACCGTGGAGGGTCTCTTTGCCCACTGCACAAATGGATGCACAGTGACAGAATATAAGTAATGGCATTTAATTACTCTACAGTCTGTATCTAATCTGGGTAAAATGTGTACGAAAAACCTGCCAAACTAACTCAGTAACTACTTTTCTCTGTCTGCAATGCATAGAAATGTTAAGTGTCTAATGACAGATCCATAATTATTAAGGTTTACTGGAAAATTTTTTGGTTTAATTTACCAAGTATGGTGTTAGTTAAAATTAATCAATTTAATCCTGCCCTACAATTTCTCACCAAAATTACACTCTAATGCCAATATTTCTCAGAATAGACTGTCTCGATAATAAGGCTGTTCTTCAGTGGTCTGGGAGGATATATTTGGTGCTATAAATATTTATATATAAATGTGATTTATTTCCTTGACACTCTTTGAAGTTGTTTGCCTTCTCTAAGTATCCATGCATCATGGGAAGAAAGTGGCTAAATGTCATTTTAGAAAGCAAACTGTTAAAGGATGACCCTTATTAATACTAACCATAGAATTATTTTAATCTCCTCCAAGCACCATGCCATAAAAAGTCATAAAATAAAAAGACTGAGCCAGCTCTTAGACATGAAAAGTATTGTATTTTCTTTTGAAGCATAGTCTCCAGAAAGGCTACTTTTACAATGGAAGATAGCACAATAATAGAGACTGCTGTAAAAATACAAACAAATAATAATAATAACAATAACAATAACAATAACAATAATAAAAAAATAATAATCTCTTTCTCCTCACAAGGAAAATATATGCTAAACTGCATTGCTTATCTATCAGCAAGAAATAATTCTTTCCTTGAGGAATAAACAGATTCAGGAATTCTGTGGAAAGGAATGGGATATTTCACTGAAATCTGAATAATTATTTTTGTGAGGCATATCAACTACTTAAAATTATTCAATTTGTTTGTGCTGCAGCCTGAAATCTGTCATTAATTGAGCAGGTGAACAGAGAAGGAAAATTCCTTTGGTGCCCCACATTTCATTTCCATTTCTGTTCTAGTGAATTCACCTTGACCATTTAGAGGAAAGTTGGTCTCACAGCCCAGGTAATTTTCCAATATTGATGCCAATTAGTGCTGATTATGAAAGGTATTTTTAATGATATAGACATCTGTCCATTAAGAAATAGAATAAGACCACCAAAACACTGTACTGCTCAGTGTACATATGGCAACAATTTTCATTCACTAATGACTGGACTGGAGAGCTGGCTGAAGGTGAAAAGCTACATTTTCATGCTACTAATTTAAATTGTTTATTTCTTTGTTTATATGAATATCTATGAACAGTTCAGCAGACACTATAAATTCAAAAATTTCAAGGTAAAAATGTGTTACACTATTTACTTTGAGCATCTGAATAGTATACTTTGGTATCTATTTTGCATAAATCCTATTTTAAAGAAGAGGAACTGAAATATGGGGAAAATCAATAATTTTCTTAAATGTTGTGGGAGAGCCATTGATACCGTTTTTAAATTGAATACTGGTCTCTGAAGCATCCATCCTTGCTTGTAGGATTATTTTCCTAGTTTAGAGAAACTAATTAAGACTGGTTAAAAATGCATAAGGTCATTTTTCAACCCAGAAAAGAATACCATCCAAGAATGTGTCACTGTCAACAACAAAGGTTTGATAGAGAAAGTGAATATGCTTAACTCAATTCCATATTGTTAAACATTGGTATGACAATAAATGTATCTAAAATTTACAGATCAAAAAAGATAAAAGTTTGAACAATGTAAGAAAAATATCACGGTTAAAATGAGTGTCGGAAGGTTCGGTTGGTGTTCGGACGGTCGGGACAAACGGTGACGAGAGATCTCTGAAGTTAGGTCTTAGAGCATGAGGTTTATTACGAAGGGCGTGGGTGCAGGGGGCCTGCTTAGAGCTGCCAGCCGCAGCTCGGAGCAGGCCAGAGAAGTAAAGGAGAGCAAGAGAGAGAGAGATCTAAGCGAAGTAGTAAAAAGAGTAAAGAGGTAAAAGTGTGTCCTAGAAGTTCTTTACAACACAATAAATCATCTTCTGTGTTGAATATTCTAATTTTCATTAACCAATCTAGTACAAGATATAAATCCTATAGCATTTACGTACAGCCTATAAGAATCATTGCATTACTATACTGCGTTACATTTTAAACTCTAAAACTACTCTTTGGACCCCTTCTGCCAAGCTAGCAGGGTCTGCTCTGACCCTTGGACCTGTTTTCAAGCAGAGGGTATTGTTCAATCAAGATGGGATTACCTTCAGTGGCCATACCATTGTTTTCCAGTTGTTCAGTAACCAAGGCCTGGTATCTCAAAGTATGCTTTTATTTCTATCTGGTTCACAGTTTCCATATACTCAGCATCTTTTGCCAGGCAATCATATTTATAAGTCTTTCCTGTTTCATCTTCCCCAACAAATGAGATGTTTCTGCAATTTCAGTCAAATTATTTTATTTCAAGGTAATTTAAGAACTTTTGTTCAAATTCACAATTTGTTTTTCCAGAACTGAAAATTTAGGCTGAAATCCCAGCAGCTTACCTAGTAAGGTAAAGGGACTCTTTTGTCAAGGAAAATACATTAAAGAAAACATTTTGAAAAGAAAGAAAACAAAATGAGAGTCAATGCGTTTAACTCAATATCCAATTTTACTGAAATTAATGGAAATAAAATATACAAACTAGCTTAAAATCTAGATGAAGCCTCAGTGAGTTATTTCAGCCACCATTGTGTTCTCCTCACTGATTTTCTCTGCTGTGCATCACCACTCCTGCCAAATTTGGAGTGGCTGAAAGAAGCTGAGAGGATCTGAGCCGCAAAGCAGGAAGGCATACTCTTCACCATCACTAGCATTTCCCTGTGAATTCATGTCTAAACACTCTTTCCTCCTCCTACCCCACTATTTTCCCTTTGGGACTACCATTTCTCAGCTTGAGATAAGACTGTGAAGAGTGGAACCAAGGCAGGAAGGGAAATAAATGAGGTGGCTCCTAATTCAACATGCTGAGCAACGGCTGGCGTGACCAGGTGGACCTATCTCCAAAATCCTGTCTAGAAATGATGTCCTGCACGTCCTCCCCACAAATTCTGCTGTGATCTGAATCACAGAATCGTAGACTATCCTGAGTTGGAAGGGACTCACGAGAATTGTGGTGTCCATCTCCAAATCTGAATGCAAACATATCTTGTAGAAGTAATGGCAGGACTTAAAAAAAAAAAAAAATAAATAAATCAGCAAGTTCATTTTGGGAACATCTGCTGACAGGCTGTGAAATTTCAAAATTATTTTTACCACTGCTGAGTTTTAATTTTGCTCAGGTAATTTAAGACCCTCAAAAAATCTATTAACTGGGAGACAGAATGAAGGATCTAACTTAGGTGAGATGGATTGTATCCTGGAGATACTGCTTTCCAGACTATGTAAAGAATCTAATTCAGTATCTTAGACAACATTTTGTCTGCAAAGACCTAATGTGATAAATCCTGTACTAGGTGATATGCTCAGAAGTATGTAGGAAGTTTTTAATAGGACTGCAAATATTTTTCAGATTTTGAGTCAAAAGCCAAATTATAAAATGGGCCTGACCTTTGCCTGCTGCTTTCCTTCCATTAGTATCCATGGCTGATGCATTGCACATTCCCACATGATTCAGAGAGCAATGGATTCCTAAAGTACAATGAAGTCAATAGCCACAATAGATGAAGTCTGCTAAATCAGCAAAAATGTTAGATTGAAGAATTTAGATAAAAAGATTTCCTAAATCTTGAGGATCAGCCATGATCAGCTGGGAGAAAGGACTTGATTGCCATTTAAAACTTATTATACACCTTTATATTAAGGCCCTATAAGAAGAGAACATTCTGTCTTTAATACAGCAGCAGATAAGATTACCACAACAGGATTACAGGTATATGACGAGATTTATGTGTTATTCATTGCTGGATTATGTTTCAGAGAGCTTGAAGCATAAAAACAAGAAAGACAATTTCTTGAAGGCCAGCATTTAATTATAGACTTATCCAATAATCCGTTATTGAACTGGCTCGTCAAATAGGCTCCGTCCAAAGGATTATACCTAACTGTGCAATTTTTCATTGGATTTAGTTTTAAAGGCTGACCAAAGGTTTTGGAAATGAAAGCAGGAGGCTGTCAACAAAATGCCCAGATTTTACCATCAAAGACTTTAGTAGAACATAAATCTCAGTCAGTTGGTTTGCTGACTATCCTTTGTGATATTCTTCATTTACTGAGCATTTGAACAAGAATTTCAGGCATTTTAACAGAACCTTCAAAAGGAATTTAACAACCCTATCTAAATCTCTCCAGAAAGGCTAGAAGTATTTATTTTATTAATTTCAGGTAGCTCAGTATCTATAACTCATGCCCCCTTGAAAACAGACGAAAACAATACAGAAGCTTGATTATTCTTATAGCTTACCAGACATGAAAAAGACAAGAGACCTTAGAAAATTGACCGTAGTATTGCATAGGTCAAACTTACTGTTAATAAATGGGAAAAAATGAAAACAATAAACAACTCTTTTTTAGTATCTAGTAGAGTAGCACGTCAAAAACCCAAGAATGGACAGAGAATCAAAGAGAAATACACCACTAACTTAACCACATCATCTTCTTTATTAAAATAATTTCCCAGTTTAGCCCTAAGGTAAATAACAGAACTCCAGTTGCTGCGTAGTGGACAATTAAGCAAAAATCTGCCTGTATAAATCTATACACTATATAAATCAAACCAAATCTGTTTGAATATTTGAAAAACTTCAATCTAAATAAAATATTTCTGAGAACATTGAAAACTCACTCTCCTTTGGCAGATTTCCAGAACAATGACCCAGTGCTCTCCAGAAATTACGAATTTACATGTTTCTCTTCTATTTAAGAGAAAGTAAGAGGGCTGCAGGAATGTCTGGAATACTCTGCCTTCTTTCCTGGACGGGATAAAAATGCAGAATGATGTGTCATCACTAACTCATCATCCTAACCCAGTCTGAAGGAAAGTATAGTAGAAATGTGGCTTAAATGTATCTCCCAGAGGAAATATCTCTCAGATGCCCTCTTGGGTCAGGTATGTATTGGCATAGCAACCCTCCCACAGGTCTGTTCAACTCACACCTTAAAGCCAGGGCTCTCAAACGTGAATATGCCAACTTCAATGTGTTTGAATGACTGAATTAGAAATTTTATCAAAACCCAGTGGTGCTTCCTACCATGACAGATAAAATTACAGTTTGCCAAGGGCATGACCCAGAACAAAGGAAAGCTCAAATAATGTGGCTCTTCTGTCATAAACTCTGCTTTTAACCTTAAGATAAGTTTGCTGTTGGCACAACAGGATGAGCACATGTGAATAGGTTGATAGCATCAGCAGAATAATTATGTGAACGCTTCAGTCCTTCTGGGATCTTGAGTAATAAAAGCAAGAGTTTCATGCCCTGAAATTTTCATCATTAGGGAATAGTCTGTTTGCACTTGTACATTGTATGCACTAGTTTATTTAGCCAAAGTTTGTTTGTTTTTTCTTCTGTTCCTGAGAGCTCACATCTGTAAGAATAGATGAGATTACAGATCTCTATTACACTAGGGAATTTTATTTGGTGTATCTTGCTGGGACAACAATAAAGCCTCCTCTTGAGCACAGTAAAGATCTATTGTAATAGTCAATGATAAAACATTCCTCCATGTGTTGTTACTCATTTTTCCTTTTGGGAAGCTATATTCTACTGTCTAAAATAACTCTACGAGGTTCACAAGTGAAAGGATTACTCAGTCCCTAAACTTTTGCTCTCTGCTATCGTAAAATTCCATTCTGAATATTGCTTACTCTTTGTAGAAACTCTCTTATGCTAAAAAGTTCACTAAGAGCTCCTAAATTATTAGATCCTGAGATGTAATGTGAGGGCACACACACAGTTTCAGTAGAGTTTGTACTGAGTTCCAAAGACCTTAAACAAATTCATAGTCATAATTTGAAATTGCATCCAAACCTGAAAAATGCTAAAGTCCCAATTTGGATTAGTGTTGCCAAGTGTGTCAAAAGTGCTCTGAGAGCAGCTTGTTTTGAGGTATATCTATTTCAAAATATAGATTCTGGGTTGATAGCTTTCAAGATATTTCCTAGAACACAAACTCAATAATATACTTACTTTGAAACAGACATAAATAAAAAAATTAATTGTGTTCAAATGCACCATTAAATACAGTCTCTTTGCCATGGCTAACTACAGAGATACCTTTTTTGCTTGTTTCAGCAAAAGCAAAGACTTGGAGTGGTCCCTGTACCTTTGGACTTTCGGACTTGGACTTTTTCCTGTACCTTTGTTTTGCTGAAGGCAACACTGTCAGCTAAGGATGTGAAATGGCTACATGGGACAGGCTGAATGTCAGTGTCAAAGCATGGAGCCTGACCTGGACTTGCAGAGGGAGGCTCATTACAAGCACACTTGGACAGCCTTTCAATCTCCGGTACCACCTCGCTCAATTCGTAGTTCAAACCAGAATAAGCAAATACCCCTCCAACAGTCTCCCTTGAGTCACTCTGCAGGGCTGAAGTGTTAAACTGTGCAGTTCTGTTTTGAGTTTGTTCAGTATTTGTTTAACCTGAAATGCCAGAAACACTATAAATCCCTCGTTCGATTTCACATGTCCCTTTTCATTTACTAAACCTTCCAAAGGTCAGAGCAGGCATTCTCCTCTCTGAAATGGTTGCCCTTTCTTACACTGCACATCCAGGGTGGGAGATGGGATGAGATGTGGGAACAGCAAAAACCATTAGGAAATACCGATTGGAAGAATAGCCAAGACTAACACATCTGCTAGGATGTGTGTTCCGGTTATTTTTTCAGTAGCACACCCACTGAAAATACCAAAAACATGTTTGACATCATCCTTTCGATCTAGGTGTTACAATAGCACTGCATCGCAGGAAATGATAGTTAAGACAATCAAACCCAAACTGGCAGGAAATTAGTTAAGCATGATATCTGAAAGATTACTATCTGCAATAATTTGGTTTCAGTAGGTGGATGAAGAAGTTGGGCTATCAGTTTTCTGGGAAACTGTATTTACTTTGTGAGTAACAAAGGTCAGTATGGGAACTTCCATTTCAGAAGGATGGTTCTAAACCTTCTGGATCCACATCAGACACTGAATATCAGCTCTTCATGGGAACAGGAATCCCACAGGAAGCTTCTGTGATGATATTTGTATCTCAGCAGAATAAATGTGTAAAAGTTAAATAATACTTGTGGTTCAAAATCCCGAAAACAAAACTGGGCAATATTTACCACAAGGCCTTCTGCAAGCTTCAAGTCCTAGGACCCTTGTAAAACCAACAGAAAAACCTCACTTATTTTCTGTAATAGCTATTGGCTACAAAGTTTATATCTATTAGAGTAGGATATAATAGAAATATCTACTGTAAGTGAAAAATTAACTAGTTTTCAGACTTTGAAACCTTTTCTTCAGTATTTATTAGATAAAGAAAAAAAATACGAAGACTCAAATCTTCCAGATACAAAATCTTCCCAGAACGAAATAAACCAACATTATTTACCAATGGGAATTACAGAATGTTTTGTAAGTACGTTTTGTGTTAGAATAACTAAGCAGGGAATCAGTCCCTTGGACTCTGATATAAACCGAGCTTTAAAGTGTACACTGCTAGGAAATTCAAAGTCAACAGAAGGATTTGCCTAGAAGCTGTTTGTTCTTAGAACAGGTTTCAGAGACAGACAGAAGCCTCATACATAGCAATAGATGAATAGTAAAGCAACATTTTGTTTTGTTAAAAATCACCTTGTCATAGTATTTAGAGATTTGTTCCAGATTATTTTGCAATAAATCTAGGAATTCCATTTTGGAAACAAGAGTAATCTTCAGATGGGATGAAGTATATATGCTTATTTCCAAAACTAGATTTCTGGAACTCTCCTTTAGGACTATCATTTTTCAAAAGATGTTGTTAATGCAAAAGTGGTTACTGAGCTAGATATTAGTGTCTTTGTTTCAAAATAATGGACTGCTTCGACATTTTGCTCTGTATATCTTTCTGATGACATGCCTTTCATAAACCACAATCTCTTCTGCCAAGGAAAAGATTTCTGTCACCAGAATCGACTCAAGTGAAAGAGGAATAAAAAAAAAAGATTACAGAAATCCTTTGCTTGGCGTGGCTACTGTAGGAGAATAAAGAATGGAATAAAATATTCAATCCCAAAGTTTTTCTGAGGCTACTGTAGATCGCAGTACTTGCAGAACTTCGTAGTAACTCAGTTACCACTGCCATTTCGTATCTGCTTTTTAAATGGAATGGGAGGAAGCCAACTCTACACTGGGCTGCATCACAAGAAGCATAAGAGGTCAAGGGAGCTGACTCCGCTCCTCTACTCTGCTCGGTGAGACCCCTGGAGGGCTGTGTCCAGTTCTGGGGTCCTCAGCACAGAAAGGATGTTAACGTGTTGGAGCAAGTCCAGAGGAGGCCAATAAATTGATCAGAGGGCTGGAGCACCTCTCTTATGAGGAAGGGCTGAGAGAATTTGTATATTTTAGCCTGGGGAAGAGAAGGTTTCAGGGACACCTTATTACAAGAATGATGAGGACAGACTTTTTAGCAGGGCTTGTTGTGATAGGACAAGGAGTGATGGTTTTAAATTAAAGAAGGCTGGATTCAGATAAGTTAAAGAAAGATGTTTTTTGCAATGGGGTGGTAAAACACTGGTAGCAATTTCCCAGAGAGGTGGTAGATGCCTCATCCCCAGCAACATTCCAGATTAGGCTGGACTGGGATCTGAGCAACGTGGTCTAGTGGAAGGTAGCCCTGCTCATTGCAGGGCAGTTGGACTGGATGAACTTCAAAGGTCCCTTCCAACCCAGACTACTCTGTGATTCTATGAAGAGTGGAAAACCTGAACTAGCTTTTATAAACTAAACACTGGAAAAGGTCACTTTTCCAGCTGGTTTTAGTGTTCCTTTCACCATTTATCCAAGGTTTTCATCAAAAGTCAAGTTATCCTTAGTTCTTTTGTGACATTAGACAAGTATCTTTTCACTTCTCAGTCTCAATCTCGCCTATGAAAAATGGTGGTTAATATATTTGTCTTTTTATATCTATTTAAATTTAGTTTCTGGGACAGAGAATCCACATTTTTGTAAGCATGAAAAGTGAAAGGACTCCAACTTGAAAATGGTCCCATAAGAGAAAGAAAAAGTAGCAGCCTCTAAATGAATGATATTTTAAGATAAATTACTTTTTAATGAAATAAGTATCTAATTATGTGGGTATTCAGCATCCTCTTTTGCCTAATATAGATTATCAAAATACATAGAGTGCAAAATAAAATCAAAATAAAGGTCACATTAAGAATTTAGTGCAAAACACCAAAGTGCTCCTTCAGTATTTAGGCAAATATATTTGGAAAATATAAATACTGCAGTGCATAGCTGCATACAAAAATATCATGAAGTTGTACAATAAAACAACATAGAATTTTAGAGGAAAAAGTACATTTCATTCTCCAAAATAGTTCATAGACATTTTTTTCCTGATGTTTTATGCAACTGAATCCTGTTTATACTCCTCCAGTACCGTATGTAGTTTTGGAAGTGCGCAGGGCAAATGCGAAACTGCTTTGACCTCTGCTTGAGCCTGAAAAGTTTCCTGCTCGTTCATCCCTGTTATATAAAGAATGATTCCTTGGACTTCTGAAGAGAAGCCTGACCCTCAGCAAATTTCTTCTTTACCAACTTGTTTAAACATGCATCCTGAAAATGTGGCGAGAGTACATCACTTGTTAAAATGCCTGCACGAGTGATCAGCAAAGGAAGACATTTAGGTATGCATGTAAATGGCCATAAGGCTGCAGAGATTTCCCCAGACTTTGTTTCAGAATTTCATTTGTTGTGATCAGAAGCTGAATTTACTTCCATCAAGTGGGGGTGCTCTGTTGTTTTCCATCCCAAATGAATTTTGACTCACAGGAATCTGTTCAGTGTATCTCTACCCAGACAAAACCTCACGTACCAGGAAAAAAAGGAGCGAGGGTTAGAGAGGTAGGGGTCTGAGGGATTGAAATATGAATGATTCCAAAGTCATCTGATATAAAACTGTGTAACAAAAGTTAGGGGAAGAAAAAAACTCTGGCATTGGTTAACAGAAATGACTAAAGTATAGAACTAACCTTGGAATCATTCTAACAATTTATATTTTGTCTGACTCTGGAAAGCTCCAAAGTCGAAATAAACCTGAAGCAAATCTAAGTAGACCCCCAAAATCCGGTCCACCTCTGAAGGAACGAGACACCTCCTTACTGTTCCTTTTTATCAATATCGTGTCCAACAGCCCTGCTATGTGAAGCAAAATACTTTGGTGCAGTAAGTGTAATTATAATTTTGGTCTAGGAAAAAGAGTCAGAAGCTGAAGGATGAGACCATTTCCACCCTATCAAGAAAAAGAGAAAGAACAGAGTAGATTAAGGGAAACCTGGATACTGTGACTACATTGTCAAAAAACCCTGCTCTGCTGAATGACTTTAATATGGAAAGACTAAGGAGAGTGCTGCAGTGCAAAAGAGACCTCGGCACTGCTTAAATTGAAGCTGGAGCTACTGTTTACTCTGGAAATATCCCTGGAAGAGAAAGGGACAGTAAAGGCACAAAGCCATTGTCTTTGCACTTCCAAACCTAGAAACTCTGTTTCATTTAGCATTGCAGCTAAAAATCTCACCCAAGGGTATTGGAGTGAGGGAATGTAGGGAGAGGAGAAACTAGAAAAGGAATTCATACATGCAATTGGACAAGCAGTGACTGATGAGGTGGCTCAATCGAAAGGAAAAAGAATATTTGATAATGCAGCTTCAAAGCTGAAAAACTTTGCAAGGCCTCTAGTCAAATCTTTAACCCTCCAAATAAATAAATAAATAAATAAAACTTCTAAAAACTGCCCTAGATAAGATTTCAGGCCAAAAATAACACATAAATGCTGTATAGTGGGTTTGCTTTTAATGCTCTCAATTAAAGTGGTAGTAAAAATACATTTACATATGTTTAGTAATTAATGCCATAAAGTATTCACACACAGACAATGGTGGGACTGTAATTATGTCTATCCCAGTCTGTCTGTGTAACTATTTTTACCATATGACCTTTTTTCATACTTGTTTTTCTCAACAATCAAAAGTTTTGCTTTTAACAGTTCCAATTACAACTTATTATGCCAAGATTTTCAAATAGTTGAAATAATTATCCAGTACTCTGTTCTAATACATTTAATTCTTTTTGTCGAGAGTGCTGTACATATGAATCAAATTATATGTTTCTATACTGGTTGATAAAGATGATTGAAGTAGACTCTCATTTCATTTTAATTCCTTATTTTCTACCCCATGCTGCCCATAGTGCTGGGCGGTTTACTTAAAATATATTTCTTAGTAAATAGAATTCTCTCAGAAGACCAGATTAGAGAGGGCTATATATAGGAAGAAGCACACAAAATTCTAACACAAAACTTCCCATGCGAAAAGCAGATTGAAAGTTTTTTGATATTTGACACATATGTTTGATACAGCCCATGCTGGACTTAGAATATTTGACAAAAGTGAACATGCTATTAAGAAATGTAATGTAATTATTGTATTTCCATCATCTTCTATTGCTATATATTAATTACTCAGGGTAAAATATCTTATTGGAATGCAGCATTCATCACTTCAGAGCAGTGGTCTTATAGATGGTCATTAGGGAAGTATTTTCTACTGGTGTCTAACCCCATTCCTTCTCACTGGAAGGAGCTGCTCCAACATAGGTTTTTGTCAGCTGCAACAGACATGTGATATTAAACCTCTTTTCTTTGACTAAAAGGTTTTATTACGATTCTGACTGGATTTAGCTGAGATGGAAAGTAATCAAGCTACTGTAGTAAATTCAAAACTGTGCCTAGCATGGAATTAATATCCACTGTAGCACTGCAGAAACTCTTTTGCTTTATCCTTTAATTCATCCAATTCTTTTTTGGCTTGTGCTGGCGAGAGCTTTCCTGGCTCTTTATGGATCATTTAAGAGGAAATGTTGAATTCTACTGGAGTCTGGAGCCAGAGTATTTTGGCTCTGTGCTCCTGAGCTGTAGGAAGGGAGATTCATTGCCACAGCCTTAGCGTGAGCCCATCTCCTTGGCGTCAAACACCTTTCGTGTGTTGCTGCAGGCTGCGTTACCACCCGCACTCCTCTGAGCCTGGCGGGTGCCCCTCTATTGTGGCAACACTGCTGAGATTAATTGATTTGAAAATACAGTCTGTCTACAAAAATCGAGAGACCACTATTCCCAGTATAAGCTCTGAACTGCCAACTCATTTTGCATTTCAATCAGTAGGAGTGTTCTGTGCTCCATGGCAGCAGCAGAATTAAACATAAAGAGTTGACTAATGCATTGCATCCATGGTTGTTACTGCAGTGCTGCTGTAGAAATACACTATGAACATAGCAATGACATACATTTCTAAGGAATTTCACTAAAATTCTCTGATAAAGCACGTTTAGATGAATTTTGAAGTGATGATGATTAATCAATTTTGTCAGACATGTGTTGTCCACCAGGTGTTTTTCAATACCTCCCAGAATAACCTTTTCCATGATTTCACTGGGCACTTAGTGAGACTGACAGGTATCCTTGTTTTAGCCGTCCTTGAAAACTGGGACAACATAAGCCAGCTTCCGCTCAGCATAATTCTCAGTATTTCTTTCTACCTATTTTTCTTTTGTCATCTTTCCACGTACATTTGACTTTCCCTTAGGCCTCAAACATCTGGCAAGATTCATAAAAGCTTTAATGAGTCAGAAATAAGTCAGAAGACATTTGCAGCTTGTAAAAGCATCCTCTAGATTCAAATTGATGGCATCTTTGTAGTCAATCTGCTAACTGGCTTGTATTCAACAACAGGCTATTTATTAAGAGAGAATTCCCCACTGTGGATGTTGTTATCCCAGCAATAGCAGGAATGTGCCATTAGGTGTCTAATATTAATTGTCTATCTTTATATATTACATAGATAAATGCAACTAGTTTTTAAACTGTCCTGTTGCACAGATAGAGAGCAGACTAAACTTTCAGCTGATATAAATCAGTGTATCTCTCCCGATTTCCATGAGGATCTTCCTTGAAAACTGTGATGAAAATTTGCAGAAACTTCACTGATTTTAGCAGACTTAATCTGAATTCATGTCAGTTTAACAGATGAGAATGTATTATGGATTTTCTGTCTTTCCCTGGAAACTAAAATTAAATTAAAATTTAATAACTTACAAATATTTGGAGACAGAAGACTATTTATAGTTCTCTGCAAAGTAGGTGGCATTTTTTTGCCATTTTATGGTCGTGGATGATGATAGAGCTCATGAGGAAGTAAATACATAACCAGTGACCTCAAATCAGAATGCCTGCAGCCTTTGCATCAGGGAGAAAAATGAGGATTGACCAGGCACTCTGAAGTCTGGAATTTCTTCATGTTTCAGTGCCTAAAAAGTCTTAAAAGTTTGGACACATTTTGGGGTATGGCTTCCCAGTTTTTCATGTGATAGAAATATAATCTCTATTTATGGTAGATATATCTTAAAACTTTGAGCACATGGATCTACAATGAGGACAACCAACAGGATTAGGATATTTCAGCTGACCATATATCTCTCTTCCAGGCGAACTAGGTTCAAAGCAGTAGCAGTGGCGAATTTTCTGTATTGAACTAGAAAAATCTTAGATTGCATGGGGGTTTTATATGTATAATTATTGTAATTACAGTTAGAGATACTCTTCACTGATGAAATCACTGCAGTTAATGTAATTTCTTCATTACTAACATTGCTGCATTTGTCTATCAGTTTCTGTGTCTGCTATTATTATGAAAAGTAGATATTAGTAGGTAATATCTTTGCAGTGATAATTGAAATTAAGTGATAATATCAACATATATAAGGTACTATAGAAGAATAAGATCTGCAGAACTCCTTACAGCAACTATGTCAAGTCCCCATGAAAACCATCAGTTATTTACACCTGGAGAGAAGGAATACTCAAAAATGACTAAATGCAATCTAACGCAGCTTTGTTCACGTGCACAATTGCAACCTTAAATTTAATTTTTCTCCTGAGAATAGTTTATTTAGGTGTTGAAAAGTGAAGTACTGGAAAATCTCTTCAAGAAGAGAAATAGAATTGTATGCATAGTTCTGATTTCAGCAGGTCGGTAGTTTTTGGCTGCATCTGTTTCTTAATCAGTAACTGAAATCAGTAGCTGAAACAGCTATTTATCTGAATATTAATAACCCTTTAGTAGCCCTATTTTTCGACATTATTAGTTTTTAACATATTGTTAGGTTAAGAACTGTGTGGAGACTTCCAATTTTTAATGGATAAATCACTGAGGTGAGTGTTTGTGGAACAGGGAAGGTGATGGTGAATTACATGTGCATTCCTACAGCTCAGAGGTGTGTGGAGATGTAGTCTGACTCCAAGCAAGGACATTTTTTTATTTTTTCAGGGAATCACAGAACCATTCAAGTTGGAAAATCCTCTGGAGATCATCTAGTCTAACCCTCCTGCTTATTCCTTAGTGCTTTTATGGAGACACAAATTCTGCATTTAAAAATCTGCTCTAACAGTGCTCATTTCTCAGTAACTGGGAGGTGAGAGGCATAATGGAACTGGAGGGAAAAACTGTATAAATAACTTGAATCTGAAGCACTGCTGGTTTAGAGGGAGTAGGGAAAAGCAATGTGCATGAATTTTTACTGTACATGGAAGTAACTTTGCAATTTTCCTTAGCGCTCCTCCTTAGAGAACAATTTGCTTATTTCTAAAGCAAGCTTCTAAACATTGTCTTCTAAATTTACATGTAGTTTTTCCTCCCCGACAATAAATTATTTTATAAGTTTAGTAAGTCCATGGACTGTATTTATCATCCAATATATCCACACTATGTATTAAATTAAGGCACAACACTGCACACAAGTTCTACAAACACTGGCCAGCTGATGCACATCCTGTCGCGTGCAATTGCTTATTCATTTAGAGGAAACTGGAGCCTGCAAGCTTTGATTCATAATTCCCATTTTGATACTCAGAAAATTCTCTTTCCAGTCATACAGTGCACATTTTTCTGATTTAGAAAGATGATTTCAGAGGTAGGTCACTGTTTTCATGTCCCCCTTGCATGAGTTAAAAAGTTCAGCTGGGGCACAAATACTCAAAGTCTTTAAGGAAGATGTTGAGAACTCTTAAATTACTACACTATCAAGATAGATGAAATGGTAAACAGTACTTGAGCAATCAAAGCTCTGATTTCATGCTTCCTTTTAAAGAATAAAAGGTCTCCAGAAAGTATTTCTGCATTCCTCTTCACTCAGTTTTCACCCTTGCAATTCAAAAGCAAATATGACTTGTTTGATATAACAAACTGAGGTGGAGGTGAACCAAAAGATCCACTCTTACATGGCAATCATGGAACACACAACCATGAATTATGCAGTGAACTTAATCTGATCCCGTGCAAGGAGGGGACCTAAAACACTGCAGTGTTAATGTCACATTGCCTCTCCAGCTCCAGTAGAGTGGAACTGACATAAAACATCTTGGAACAAACTCGTATTAGACATAAACAATTTGCCATGCAGGTTAGATTCTTGTCAGATAAATGCAGAGTTCAAACATCCCATTTACTTGGTACCTTGTTTCCCAGAAAAGGAAGTTAGGAAAAAGCCACAGAAATCCAATCTATGAAACATTAGGGGAGTCTGAAGAAATTCCTCTTTCCCCCAAGTGTGTTCTCCTGTTTTATATGTCTGAAAAAGGGATGCATACGAGTGTGGTGAAAGGGTTGAAGGTATCTCAGTGAAGGGGACTGGGGAACAAGGATACACAGCACACTCTTGTGTAGACTTTTAAGGATATATACACACACAGGCATTTTAAACATAATGTTTTGTATATTTTAGTGTCATGAAGCCCATTTCTATTACTATTATGAAGTAGAACTGAGACACCATCATTAATAGCTCTACCCTTTACACATCCCCACAGAAATACTTTTCTTCACAGTTTTACCCACAATAAAGGTCCCCTTTCTGCTTTCATAAGGAAGATTTTATTAATTATCTCGCCTTGTCCCTCATTTCACACTTGCCCTAAAACCTGCTTTGCCTTTTCTCTGCAGAGTAAGGTGGCAAAATATTAACACATGGGGTTAACATGTCCATAATGTGACAGCAGTTCTTGGTCATGCAAAGGGAAGTGATAATATTGGTTTATTCTTGTGCTGAATACTCAACAGATGACTGCTTACAATTGTGGTATACAAGCAAGGAGAGGATGGGACAAAATACATGTCCTTCCAAAAGGAGTAGGGATGAAGACAGTCTCCTCATTGATTATAAGTGTGTTAATTTGTCAGTAATCTATTTAAAGTTTTATGATATAGCTTTATGAAATAGAAGCACGTGGATTTCAGGTTTCTGAGACTGATCTCCAGGATCCTGGACCCTTCTTTTATGTTGAAGTTTCTTATTTCTTTTTATTTTCATTGGGAATTGAGCACTCTGAAAAACTGAGTTTCTGATTCTTCAAATTATGTTACAAACTAACCACCACCAAGATGGGGCTTTTTCTATGAGAAAACTCATTCTATACTAAAATGACTCCTTCTCTAGTACAAACCTACTAAAAAATTACTGCACACAATCCAAAGAGCAAGCTGAAATATATGATGAAATTTATCTCCAAAGCAGACTGTCTTCTCAAATTCTCTTATCCACATTTTGCCCTTTCTTCCTTCTACTCTGGTTTCTTTTCCCCACTTTATCACCTCTTAAATATGCTCTGTTTTCTTACTGCTGGGAGAAGTTAGCATATCATTCTGCCATTTCCCAGAGGTTGATATTATTTGTCATACAAATGACTTCAGAAGCTATGGAAAGAAACAGAGACACCTATTAGGATGTTGGCCAAACTTTTAAAAAAGTTGGTGGTCACTAAGTTTAAGTTGCCAATTTAAGAATTTGTTAAATTAAACAAAACTAATAGATTCTTCTGAATTGCATTTAATTTGATTTAAGCCATCAGATAAAATTCTTTCATACTTTGTTTACATCCAACTCTCTAAATTTTAAAAGTTCAACCACATATTTTTTGTCAGTGACAAAACAATGACTTAATTAAATGGCCTGACAAATAAACTGCTTCACAGAAGAAAATGTAAGTATAAAAATTAAAAGAAATGAAGATTTTATTATTCTCTGTGGTGATACAATAGTTGTTCCCCTCATACTCTGAATCTGATTAAAGATTGGTGCTGTCTCTAAAGTACTGAATTACAATAGTTTCAAGATCAGACCTAGTAAGAGAAAATTCACTGTTCACTGAATATTCAAGAATCTTAAATCAATCAACACAACTGAAGACTTAGTTTCAATATAATCAGGCTTATCATATATACATATACTGGCAAGACTGGCATATTTAATATCAGCAAACCCACTCAAAGTTCTTATAAAAACAGGCCAGAATTGAAATTGAGCTTCCTTGAACTGTTAAATCACAATCCAAATGAAGCCCCACATTGGGTTAGTAAATCTTCTTATCCAATCCTTATGCATAACTGTAAATTCTTTTTCTTTAGATGAAGAGATTTAACTTACTCCTTATAAGATATATTTTATATTTGTTATGCATCAGTTTTGAATTCCATGTTATCCCTCAGTATCTTTCTGTTTCACATAACAACAAATGCAAATTTGGAACAGCTTTTGTTTCCCTTAACTGTCTAGACCATTGCTGAAGGAAAAGCTGACAAGAACAGTTGAGTTTCCACGTTCTGTGCTAGCTTGAACTAAATCTGATTTGGAAAATTGAATATGAATAACCACGTATGTCAAGTAGTCTGCAAGTTAGCAGATATTTTGTGGAAAATATAAACATGGAGTGCTCTTGTATAAACCAGAGATGTTGATGCCAGACCACTTTCTTTTTCCCTGAAACAGAAAACAAAAGTGTTGTTATGCAGGCAAAAAAAATAAAGTTAATTTTCAGAGGTTAAACACTTCATCCAACTGACTAAAGAGCTTCTGTAGCTTTTGAGAAAATGAATTATTATGAGGGGCTTGATCCGTACACTGGGTAAAAATTGATCCACAAATGAGACATCACTGTGAGCTCGATATTAGGTTTAATGTAGTGCATCAGAAAAATATTCTGGAGGAACTGCAAAGAGATTACGAAGAAACAGCAACTCTTAGAGGACCAATCCTCTACTAGCTTTTTACTTTCTGTTGTAGGACTAATGTCCTTTTTCCAGTGATTTTCCTCTAGTCCAAATTTAGAATCTTAGTCTTCGAACAGTTCAGGAACTGAGCACTCTTTCAGTAAGCCCACTTTCAATAAATTTTGAGAGAAAGTGTACAAAGCAGGATATGAAAGGAAGAAAAGGTAATAAAATGACTAATAAGAAGAAAGATTTAATCACTAAGCTGTACATTTATGCCATGGCACAAGATCAAAGGAACTTAACATGCTTGACAAGTTTATCTATCCTGGTAGCATTCTCTCCAAACCAGCAGCAAATGATGGTGAAATATTTCTCTGCATTTCTAAAGAGAGTTCATCCTTTGGTCATTTGCAAACTTATGTTTGCAGTTTGCTGTGGAGGCAAGTGCTCTAATTACCACTCTCCTGTAGTTATCCCAGTCTGCACTTCTGTCACTCCTGTCCATGCACAAATGTTGTGTGTTATGTGTGACTCCTGTGACTCTATAAACAGCACATATCCTTTTTGCAAGCATCACCTCTCTATTCCCCTTAAAACTGTCTCATTTGCATTGGGCTAGGTAAAAAGCCAGGATGGAAAACCTCAGGATACTTGCACAGATTTTTTTATGGCCAGTATGTGTATAGCAAAAGCACACTTTTAGGCCAATAAAAACATTTTTGGAATACCCTGAAATCTTTCTGTAAAGCTTCACCGAACACTATCAGTAACTGACACAAAATGAATTTCAGGTAAAAAAAATCAGGAGGTAAAATGCTACCACTGAGTTTGTGATAAAGTGAAAAACCAAACCAGAGACAGAAGAAAAGTGAAAAGAATAAAATTCTGTCTTCCAGACAGCTCAAATTCAGAGACCTTTTGGCTTGTAACAATGTATGTTCCTCACAAATTGTATGAAAACAAAAGAAAACGTATAAACCTGAAAAACTGTGGTCACTGATTGTGATGGCCATCTGTGTACTAATGGACAAGCAAGTCATTCCATCCTGACTACACCACTGTATTTTCATTCTTTTTAGAACAGAAAAAAGAACAACAAACAATATGATCACAAATTTTATTTTTGCTACATAACGGAAGTGGAAGGATGGCATAAGTTAGGTGCAAAGACTACTAATTAATTAATATATCATACAACTCTACTAATTAGTGTACTCTTATTTTTTTTTTTGTTCCTACAGTTCACTCTTCTATGAAATTTACCACAAAACCATCTTATGATTTAGGTTTATTATTGGGTTTTATTTACAACTGTATTTTTTGACATCCTTATAGCACAAACACAGTTCCAGTGCTATGTCCTTTTACTACTCTTCTGCCCGGCCATATCTACTTCATCCCCTCTGCCCAGACATGCCAGCTCTGCCAGCTGCCTGCAATTTTAATGTGAGCTGTCAGAAATGGAGACCTTGGCCATTAATTATTTTGTGAGGAGCCTCATTGTCGATCCATAAGAAGACCAAGTATTTTTGTGTGTTCAGCCTCTCCAGGGAGCACACACAGACCACTTTCCCAGTGCAGCTGGATGGGAGGCAGCTCCAAACATACGCAGCTCCAAATCACCTGCTCCACTTCTTTCTCCCATTAAGAATTCTGTATCCACTTGGTACAACCTCTGGGATACGTAGTAAAAACAGCCCAGGGTTTCATAGGGAGCAGGGATAGTCCAAATTGACATGCTTTAGATTTTTCCCTTCCCTCAGCCTAGAAGGCACAGAGATCTACAATTAGGTCTGTGTTGTTCCAAGGTGCAGACATGTAATTGGTTTTGAGTGTGGCTTGTTTGAATTAGTAATGACTCTGGGAGGAGAGCTTTGGGGTCTGCAGAACAAATAGCTGCAAAAAGCTACTCAGCTCCTTTACAATCAAGAACATGAACTGTCAGAATGCACTAAAACTCGGTGAGGATACAGAGAACTATTTGTTCATACAACACACTGGTCTAGGCAGTGAATTCACAGAGAGAGTGAATATAAATGCTATTTTCCTTGCAGCACCCAAAAAAGTTTTTTAACAGTAATTGCTATTATTTCATTGGTTTTCTTGCTTGCAGGTGTGCTATATATCAAAATACCAGGAAAACTGGAGTTATGATTACTGCCCATTCCTTCATATTTTACTAAATGAATTCCTTGACTATGTTTTCTGAATTTTTATCCTTAATTATAACACTTATTTCTGCTGCAGAAGAAATAGAAATATTGTATTTCTTGCAATAGTCCTCGGAAATCCTCTTTAAAAGTCTTCTATAAAGAGTCTCATTAAAATGAACAAAAATAAACCATACCTTTCATGAAAATGAACAAAAATAAACCGTAGTCTCTGAGATCTCTAAATGGGGAGTCAGATGCCAAGTAACAGGTGAGCAAACAGCCAAATGGAGGAAGGAAGTGGGAGGACAGAGAGTTATCAGCGCAGGTGTTGCTTCATAAATTGTCACAGACAGCACCGTAATAAGGAGACAGGATCAAGCAAGGACTATCTTCTGGCTTGTGTTTCAGAATAACAGTTTTAAAAAAATGGATAAATCTCTTCTCCAGGATGCTCAGTGATAATGTTTGACTAATGAACATTCTTTTCCTCCTGACCTGTAAGCCCCTGCTCTATTGCGCAAGTGAAAACAGTGATTTCCCAGCCATAAATTTCATTTATTGGCAGCTATTTTCTGATTCATTTTCTATTTTTAACTGAGCAATGAATGTTAAATTTCATTTTTAAAATTATGATTGTTGTGTCTGCTTGCATTTAGAACAAAAATAATTTAAAAAAACACCTATTTGGATGGGGCAGAATGAAACAAAATTCTAGCTTCCTGAAAAGTAGCAAAAGGTTGACACCTGAATCCTATATATGGCACAGAGAGTCACATTCACATCCTTGTTGGACAGGACACCCTTTGAAGGGAAGTGGTTTAAATGCTGGACTATAGAAAGAATATATATATGGTTTTTTCAGACTGTTGAAGGAGTCCTCTTTTGCTTAATTTCATTTTCATTGCTGCCACGTCAGCTCTTTCCAATGAAACCACATCATCAACTCTCTTCTAAACATACTACTACTAATACTACTATTGCTACTACTACTAATACTACATGCTTCATTACCTACTCTCTGGTTACACACACTGAATTTTTTTAATAGCCAAAAATTCTCTTATAATACTGTTGATCAGTGACTGACTAGCTTATATTTTACATTTCACTGAATGCTGGCAGTTATTTGGATACTCTGTTTTTAGAAATGTAAAAGAAAATCTTGATAGTCTCTAGTCTTCAAGAGATTATACTGTTGGATAGATGGGATTCAAGAGAATTTACATGCTTTGTTTAACTTTTATTTATAGACTTTATTACAAACCAGTTCAGATGAATTCCAAATGAAAAGCCTGTGAAAATATGACTGAATTAGAAAACTGTGTTCTTCTCAGGTCAGGAATTTCCCCTAGATGTTGTTTTTAAAGGATGACAGTCTCATGATCCATGTTCCTCTTATTTTTTTAATTGCATAGCGTGTACTTGATCATTCAGGTCTAAATTGTTAATCTTCACAATTAGTAAACAGAATAAAATGTTTACAGGGTCTCCTGCTTTGTAAGAAGAAATGTTAATTTTGGCTGTGGTGCCCTCTGTGAGTAAAGAGATATATTTACAGGAACGGCATAGAAAATACAAACGGAGGTGGTAATTCAACTATTTTTGAAACACTGGCATAAAATACACTTTGCAAATGACTGTGTGAGTATATTCTCATTTCTTCCAGTACTATTTGTTCCAGTCCTGTGCCGTAGGTTTACAGCAATGCTAACAAGCCGGCCTGATCAATAGCCTCTGTGGATTTCTGGACAGTGGCATCAATTATTGTGCTGTTCCCCAGTGAAAAACAACTGCTGATATAATGATTTATTAAGCAGCATGGCTGCCCTGGAAAAAGACAAAAGGCCTTATTCTTCTCTCATTTTCCCAAACATGAAACCAGAAGAATTTCATCGACTTCAAAGGAGCGACTCCTGCTTTACTGAAGAATGAGGCAGATCTGAATCAAGTTTGAGTCCTGTATGCTGACAGGTTGGAGGAAATTATATCCATTACACAGTTAGTGTGCAGAGCAGAGCAGATCTGACCACTCACAAGCTCCTCGCAGGGAGAAGTTGTTTATTAAAGGAAGAGAGATGTCAAAAACTGAGTAGAATGAGAATATCAATAATATTTCTTCATTAATCATCTAGAAGGCCAGACACCATTGTCATCCTTAAAATCCACCACGAACAACTAAAGTGGAACACCCTGGAGGAAACAGTAACTTAATCGGGAGCAATGAGTGCCTATAAGGCAGGTGTTTCCTTAGGCTTCTGTTTTCAAATTGTGACGAATGATTTATGCAAATGAAAATGACAAAACTAAAACTGAAAGGTGAGAAAGAAGTTTTAATTTAAGAGTTAAAAAATCTGTAGATTTTTCACTCACTCTAATGCCAAAGCTGGGAATAGGAACTCCCTGAGTCTGGTCCAGCACTTTTTCCACTTAGTACAGTCTTTCTCACAATGCACTTAATTCAACTCCAAAAAGGGAGGATAAATTACAGTCTTATCTAAAAAGCAGCAACAGAAAGGCAATTAAGATTAGAATTTCAGTTTCCACATTTTAACAGGCTCAAACAAAACTGAACTGATTTGAATTAATGAAGAATGTAGTTCAGTGGGAAAGGAGGGATGAAATACTTTGAAGATTTGGACTTATTTTCCCTGCTTTGGTTTCTTAAATAATATTAATCAATGAAAGTTAAGTCATTTGATTTCCAAATAAGATACACTTCTAAAACTACACATTGATGTTAAATTTTTGTTTATGTTTTCCTTGTATATAATAAGTAAAGTAAAGGCATTGTCAAAGCTGGACAGTAGAAAGAGAAGCACAATTATGTGGTGAAAGCCTTTCAGGGTTTTGCAAAGAGCTTTTGCCTTTGGATGAAGTATGCTCACAGGATGAGATACACAAACTGATCAAAATCTGGCTGCCTGGAGTACGTCCGTAGGTCATAAGATCTCAATTTTCTTTAGTGTCCTACTCTTGCATGATGATTTAGTTTCATTTATTAATACTTAATATTGCTATAACTTCTAAATTTGTTTTTTTGAAACTTTCATTTGGATTAAAAGTTTTCCATTTAAACTGATGTCTTCATGGAATTTTTTTTATAGGTACTTCAATGCTGCAGAAAATCAACAACTACAGAATATGTGCGAAGTCATTTTAATAATCAAGAGTGGTTATGACAGAGATTGTGTGACCCGCGGCATCTGGAAGCACTTCTGTGCTTCAGTGTACAGGTACCCTCTTCACATCCTTTTGCAAAGTTTAAGTTGATTTGGTTCCTGCAAGGCTTCATTACTCCGTTCGGAAAAAATGCAGTACTATCCAATGTAATCAACCCGCTATCAGTAACAGCAATCATGACACAGGTGAAACTGTCCAAAAAATAGCAACCAATAATTAGTTTTACTCTAAAAATACCTTGAAAAGTGGTTTTATTGAATATTTACAGAGGGAAAACACTCCCCACACGACACTGCTATACCAAGTGTGTTCAGGATAGAGGGCTAAAACCAAGCATTTGGAAGAGAGGTTGTGAAGAATAGTCTTCAGTCAAGGCAACTTTTACAGGACCGCAGAAAAGCAGGTGGACATTCTAACAGCTTGCTAGTGGAAAACTGAATTTTACTACAAAATACCTAGGGACTAAGAAATTGGTCAGTCCACGTGTAGTGAGAATGGCTTTATTAAGATCTAGGGTAAGCTGGGTTAAAAGGAAATGGGTCAGATAAACTGATTTTCCAGAGACTTTATCTACTGAGGGATAAAATTCTATATGTATGTTTTATCCAATACGTATCTCACTGTTTTAAAACAGTGTTTATACAGTTTCTGTGTTTGGTCTTTAGGAATCCCATGCTTTGGAATACTGAAACAAAATAGCATTCCATTTTCCTAGAACTGCATTATTTCACATCAATGAGGAAGAAAAGCAAGCAGAAACAGTCATCTGGGCACAGATTAAATTGCATTTTTATGAATACAGTTGGTACTGACAATCAAATGAAAAGAAGCATATGCAGGAATGTTTCAGTCTTATATCTGATTAGAGAAAGAAACAAAAAACTATCCAGTATATGCTGTGTGAGCACACGCAGCTCTTCTCTCTCTGATTTGAAGGAGACAGCTACACTCTGGTCTCACACATCCCAAGTACATATGCTGACCCACGACTCATTGGCACTCTTCTATTTCTGCCCTCAAAACTAGATGAATAATTATTGCTTGGTTAATCAAAGATAATCTATTAAATATGGGAAGTATTTATGACTGTTTATTACTGTTAGTCTAAATTTAAAGTCCTTTATGAAAAGCAGGCCTTCAGCATGCCAGCCAGGACACAAACACATAATGGGATTCTGCTTTAAGGGGTGGATAATTTACATGAAGAGGAGAAAAATATTGTCGAAGAGTAAACATCAGTCTGAGAGGACAATTTCTGGTAGTTCTTCGCTTCTTGTGATATTTTATTGTTGGGTCTTAGCAACTGAAGAGAAGGTTTGACATGGTGCAAATTCAAAGAAACTGCAAGTGCAAACTTCCAGCCAGCTAACTGGTGTGACTCACAGCCCAAGTTATTAACACTGAATGTGTGAGAACGCAGGTGGAAGCAGGAGCTAAAAGGCCAATGAGAGCTCTGAACTTTCCCAGCATATTGCAATTACAAAACCACATGTGTTAAAGACTGTGACTGTGCAAAAACACACCAAAAAAACCCACAAAGCAAAATAAACCAGTGCACTTAAATGATTTTTAATTGGTGGTCTGTGATTTCACTTGGATTCCAATGACAAACAGGTCAAGAGAGTGTTTCAGGTTTGATTCGAGCACAGAAAACCTTTGCTGACTACTGAAATTAGCAGTGAAAGTATTGAGTAAAAGCTGTTAAACATGAATTTTATAATAACAATATTCTACTGAAATATTGCAGCAAATTGCATTTATTAGCATGTCTCCCTGTAGATTCAGGTCATTACTGGAGAATTCCATATGTTAGTGAAAGAAAAGGTTATAATAACAATGTAAAAATGACAAATATTCAAAGAATGATGATGAAGCAATAAACCCAACAGTTTTATGCCAGAAGTAGAGATAATGGAAGAAACTCATGTGTTATATCTGAGGTATCTAAAAATTAAATGCTGAAGTGTGTGAGCCAGGGATCCTAGGTCCCTTTCACAGTCAGTGCAGATAAAAAACTGACTCCAAAGAGCAGCTCCAATCCCAAGATAAATGTGTATATCAGGTCAGAGGAATCAAGTTCTGCCTGTTGTGTATCTCTTCTTTGACTTTAATGGGACTGTAGGAGGATTAACTCAGATTTACACAAATTTATGCCGTAGAAAGCACTAGATAACACTGTGTTAGAGTTTTATAGCCTATTTTTGCATTATCTTTACCTACATATTAAGTCCACTTGCTAAATACACGTGAGAGGTCTCCTTCCTCTTCTTTAGGAAGTGGGGATTGAGTTGTTCCTCCATTTGCTGAGGGAAAGGTCTGCAAGTCCATTAAGGCTGAGCCCTGATAGCTGTGATGGTGAAGCACAAAACACCCTATCATCTTTACCTGCTATCACACAGCAGCATAAAGGCCTGAGATCACAGATGAAGTCAAAAATGACACTGCAAAAGCACCTGAACTTGTCTTGACCACTCACCAAAGACCAGATTGTCCAGTTAAAACAAAAGAGATTCATTTGGATGACTGTACCAAAACTGCTCTCTATTGTACATACTTTCTCTTACCAGCAATAAACCAGAGGAAACCACATAAGATTTGAAAATCAGACAAAATTAAGCCATTTAGCAGTAATCATCATGCCCCTGGGCACAGAACACAAGTTGCTGTCTTGCTGGCCTTTTCCAATTTGACTTTCTCTGGCAGAGATGATCTCACATGAAGTACACACAAAGTATTCTGAAAATCTAGATTGTTATCCCATTATAAGAATGAGGTCCTCTTTTGGTAGTGTCACCCATCTATCTTATTTGGTAACTGAAGGTGTATTTTCAACTTTAAAATCCAGAAGGCTTTTTCATCTATGTCTTTTACTGTCTTATTTGCACTGATTTGACTAGAATTGTCCCTGACTTGTTTCTCAGTTTAAATAAGATCACTGTGAGCCTCACTGTTCTACAAAAATGCCATGTTAAACACACAAGTCACTGGGCTAAAAACAACTAATGACATTATCTGTGTGGAAGAGGGAATTAGAGTCTTCATAATTAAAGATTTATACAGGCAGCAAGAACACTGTCCCAGCTACAAAAGATAAATTCAAAATGCTTTTCAGGATCTGACATTGCATTTGGAATCTAACCTAAGAATGAACTTCTATCTCCACCCCAAAACTTTTATTTTTTCCATCAGCCACTTTCTGGCAAGTTTAGGAGATGTCTTCTTTTTAATCCACGAGTGATCAGATTTCTTTCTGAGGGCGTAAATGCTTTATTTCACTAAGGGTGTATGCTATTTATAACATGGAAAGGACTGATGCCATGTAGATATTTCCTGACACATTTCCCTCCTCCAGTTTCTCTTCAATGGAAAGTAAGCCTCTGCCTTTTATTAAGTCCTTAAAAAATGAAATGAAAGTATAGGCTGAGAGATAAAATAAAATGCAGAGAGTAGCACTCAGAAACTGAGCCTGCACAGTACAGTTAGAAAATTAATTGAGTAAATAGTAACGGGAGAGAGGCAGGAGGAAAATGGGGTCCAGCAGGGGCGTCTTGTGCTGTGTGCCCAGGATCCTGCAGGATGCTCTGTGGTACCCGAAGTCCCAACATCAAACAGTGGAGGAGTTTGTTCCCAGCTGGCAAAACTGTGGAAGCAGCAGTCACAAGCTAAATGGAAGCTGACCTCAGCAGAGCATCTGCAGGAGTTGATGAAAAGTCTTTTGAATACCAGCTTGCTTTATGCATTATATGTTCCTCTCCCTGATTTCACAGCTAAACTGGTCTTCGAAATCGGAAGGGAAGGGAAGGGAAGGGAAGGGAAGGGAAGGGAAGGGAATGAGACCCAACAGTACCTTCTGTTTGCTGCCATTGCTGTCTTCCCATGTCCTACTGTTCCATCACTGCTGTCTTTTAGACTATAGAATCTTTCAATCTTTGAGAGAAGGACTCTGTCTTACGTGTTTGAAAAATATTACCTTGGGGCTCTTAAACACGAGGAACATTGGACATAACAGCAAAAGGAGCTATTTTTCAAAATCTGTATCTCAGTGCATAGGGCAGAAGGAGTGTGAGGAGTGAGAGTAGCAGTAGATAAAGGTATCAGGTTTGGAGAGGAAAAAAGGAGGGGGGGGGAAAGGGCATTGTTTGACTGATCTTAGACAGCTTGTGTCTTTTGAGGCTCTGGATTTTGAAGCACAATGAACGTTTTGAACAATGTAGGAAAGATGATGAATATGCAGTCAATGTTTTAATCAATGCCGAAGGCAAGACATTGGGAGTAATTTTTCTGCATCATATCTATTAAATACTAAAGGCACAATCCCAGAATGTGCAAGGGGAGGGCTAAGATTCTTTCTCTTTTGACCAAAATTTCATTTATTTTCTTTTTCTGGAGTAACACTTCTCCTTCACTCAGTACAGCTGTGTCTGCGAACAATCTACATTTTCATGATTTTTTTTGTCCAGGAGGGGAGAGATTATAGTATTGCTTGTGTGACTGTAAGATCATACTGTGTCCTGTCCCAACTTCTGAGCAAAGTGTTAAGCACTGGCACTATCACTAGGAAGAGATCAGAAGGTGTGATCTCATTTATATGAAGCTTTACAGCAGTAGATGTGACGCCTGACACTTTTCTCTAGCAGTAAATTTTCCTGCAGCTGACAAGAGTACAGCTGTTTTGAAAAGGATAGAACTGCTGGTTTAAACAGTTCAAGGCTGCCTAACTGCTTAGTTTTTAAACTGTATATGATTCTTTCTTGCAGATATAAGCACAAAAGGGCATATACTCGCCTGATGTTTGAAAAAATCAATGTTTTATAAGATATCTGTTGCCAAAGCTTGCAGAAATCTCATATATCACTATGGAAAGGTAAGAATCACAAAACTGTTTCTAGAGCAATAAAAAGTTTATTTTATATTTCATTCTCTCTAATAATGGCTGCTATTACTTCGTATCTCTATTGCTAGTAAAAAGGGGCACAAAATAATCTCTATCAAATGTGCAAGTCCAGCACACAGCTTTTTACATCAAATGTGCCTGCTCAGAAAAACCTGCAACTTCCTTCCAATGATGGCAAAAAAGTTGCAGGAACACTGGATGCAGATCAGAGCTGAGAGTAAGGAAACAATTGACTTGTAAAAGTCAGTATCTGCACATAGAATTGGCATTCTACAAAAACCAGAAATAGATATAAAAATATCCCATTGAAACATTTTTTGTTTAAACGGCACCTTTGTGAATCAAATTTGTTGCAGGATCTGCTGTCAACAGCAGAGTATCAGAAACAGGAAGGACCTTTTTTGAAATAGAGCCCACAGAATAACTACCCACACACAAGATTTGTTTCAGAAAAGGATAGGAACCCGAAAACATTCTTTTTCCTTTGCTGAGTGCATTTACAATTTACATTGCAGAAAAAAAGAAAGACACTTAAGTAAATTGTGAGCAATTTCTGTCAACAGAATTAATTCTTCTGAAGTTTTTATCTCATTCTTTTCTTCTTGAATTTCATTAAAAAGCAAAGAATAGAAAGAAAAATTGTACATATAGAAATGTGATGTGTGGGAGAAACTAACATGGAAAACTTTGATCTTGTTTCTCTGTTTCAAATTCAGTCCCACGCAAAAGGGAAGGGCAAGGAACTTAGGCTCGTGCTTTCAAAAAAAATATTTTTAGAAAACAACCTGTCAAAATTACAGCAAATTTTATTCTATGCTGGTGTCTCAATTACATACTGTACTTATATTATATATATATATATATGCATTTTTAGGTAATTTCATATAACTTTGGAAAATTATGCTATCTGCTTAATTTCTGGATTTATCACTTATAGCCTAAATTCACTACTATGACTTTTCTTAGATACTACATACTAACATCTCTTTTACTGATAGTATTTCAACTTTATACCTCCTTTATATCTAAATTACCATTAAGACTTGAAGACTTAAACATACCTACAACAGCCTGAACTTTACAAGCTGGTTCTCAATTTAACAACGTGTAAATCAAATTGAGTTCTGACTGACTGATGGACAGGTTAATAAGAGAAAAGCAGAGAACACTTATCCCACGTGTTCCCTCCACTAGTTTTAAGAAAACATGTTTATACCTGGGCACGTTTCCTAAAAGCGAAAGGTTCCTCTGTAGTTACCTGCATCTCAATTCCAGCTGTATCCACCCGACTCATATTTCTTTGCAACAAAATTTAGAGTACCTTTATTCTGGAAGATGTTTTACCCATATCAGGTCAACTCTCTAGTAGAGTATATTACACCTACAGGAAAACATACTACATTGTTTTTGCATGTCTGTCTTCTCCTTACATGAATTATTCCCTGGGTTCGAATGAAATCCCTGAAGTATTAGTGATGAAAACCAGAGCTGTGCTTGTAACTCCTCACAAGATCTACCAGATCTACCGAGATCTGCCCCACTCTCCAGAGTACAGTAATGCTGAGATGGCATCACTGTGTTCTTCAGTTCCTTGTGCAGATAAAATACAGCCTTCTTCCTTAGGTCACACTTATCCTACCTTCCAGTCTTGCCTCTAATGTTCAAGGATCTTTTCCAGGGGACAGTTGATATATATGGTCATTATTAAGCTCCATGCATCTTTATGTGGAAATCATATAGAAAGAACTTTTTGGATGCTTTCATTTCATAATGCATGAAAGTTAATTATTACCTTCCACCTTTATATGTATTCGGCTTGTAAAAAAACCTTATATTTCCATGTCCTTTTACTGTGTGAAATATTTGCATGTTATGAATGTCTTCTGAAAAGGGTTTTGAAGACAAGGCTGAAATCAGTACTGGCCATTAAGCATATTGAGATAATGCAATTAAAAGCCATAAACGATTATTCTCATGAATATATAGTGATCATATGTCCTTCACGTAGCTAAAGAACAGTGTACAGTTAAAGATACAGATGTTACCAATAAGAGTAGGTCAGTGGGCCACAGTCAGACCTTAGATTCACGGCAACAATCACACTCAGCTGACGGGGACAACTGCATTAATTTACAAGACCAAGTTACTTTTTATTTGAAATTATGGTTGTGAGAGAATTTCAGTGACAATCCCAAATAGTTATGGATGTGGACCACTGTGTTTTCAACAAGAATTCAAATTCTCTTGAAAAGCTAAATCTTTGTAAATGTTTTCCTTATATCAGAAGTAAAATTCTCAATATAAAAGTAGTGTTGAGAGAAGTCTAATCAATATCAATATTAAAAAAAAAAAGACTAAATTTTCGTGATGGAGAATACAACCAAATAAAAGGACTTTGTGAAGAGAAAGGAATACAGCAGATACCTGAGTTCTGGTCAATCAGTTCACCAAATTTGAAATTCTGGCTATATCTCTGGTTTGATTATATCTACAACACTTTCATATGAACTGGAAGAATGTCCAAATTCAAGCGAAAACTCCAACTTCAGTTCATTTTTTGGGAAAATGTGAAGATTTCTTTATGAATCTGTTCATGTTTTTATTTGATCACTAATTAGTACAGATTAGCTTTCACATTATGATCAATGCTACTTGCTATTCTTATTCTTTTCACAAGAATGAAGCAAAACCAAAACAGAATTTTTGTTCTTCTTGTGTGTCATGTTTAAAATTAATTCATTAGCAGCTGTCAGCCCCCAAGGAAGAGTGTCAGCACTGATGAAGACAACATCTAAAGGTTTCATTTTACCTTCATTTATCTCTTGTCCCCAGAAGGTATGTATCCATTAAAAAAAAAGAATCTGCAAAGTAATGACTGCTTTTGTCTTTTGTTTAAATGTGTTTAGAAAGTAGCTGTTCAGGCATGAGAGTTGGCTCCAAATGTCAATGACACCTGTTTTGTTAAACAAAAAAGACCAAGGAGAGAAAGAGTTACAAGGCTGAACTTTACCGTAGGTCTCTATGCTACTGTTCCCATGAAATATGACTTCCCAACAGAAATGCTGATCTGATTTATTACATCTGCAATAAAATGTGCATTCCTTAGTTACAGAATATTGCGGGAAAAATGTTATGTTTTTAAAAATTTTAGCAGAAAATGAGGCAAGGGAGATATCTTACGGAAAATGTTTATGTAAGATGGTTGAAATAATGAAATAGTTACTATGGTTATAGATTTTCACTGTAATTTTCAGTCACTAACATATCCACATGATAAAACTAGAACTGCTGAAAGGCCAGTACAGAGGCCCAGAATATATTCCTGGATTTACCTAGCAAGTGAGGTATTAAGCCTTTGAACACAGAAATTACTTAGACTTGGACACCTGGTCCATGGATAATCAGACAGATGCCTAAGTGTTCTAAACATTAAATGGAGACAATTATATGCTTTTAGAAGACATTTAATGCTTTTAGAACATGTTACATTCTTTCTCTTTACTGGAAAGAGTAACCTTACAGAAAATATGTAAGCATATGTAGATAGGTAACTTGGAGGAGGATTTTTGGAAATCACATTGTTACATTTATATATTTCTATTTTAGATGGCCTAAAATTCTGCACAAGTGAAATTTAGACTCTGAAGTACCTCAATTGTCTAGAATTTAGTATCAGATTATTGCTTGTTCTTTTATAGTACTTCCATTGATTTTAAAATAATATTTAACAGAAACAGCATTCATTTGCTGGACTGAGACAGGAATTTCCCATTCATTTAGAGTTATTGCTGATATTCTTACAGAATTTTACATCATTAAATTGCCTCTTCAACATAATAGACAGAATAGTTTCCACTAACTTCAGTGGAAAATTAAATACACTGCTTATGCAAGAATTCAACAGTTAATGGAGCATTCTGTCCTTGCAGACAAAGTGCTATACATTTAGGTAAAACCTATTTTGCCTTCAACACCTATTTTAGCTAAAAATTCAGGGCTTGTTGCTATATATGCATGCTGCATTATATATTGTATTTGTTTTATATATGTCTGTATAGTACTTCCACTAAAAACATTTCAGCAAAGTGTGCTGATGTTAAAGATCTCCCCACTCGATTTTTTGTTCAGATGGGACTCAGTGTTCCCTCTGCTGGAGCTGCCAATTTTGACAACATCCAGGGCAGAGTGTGAAAATGCAGCCTCCTCTCTTCCTCTGTTAGTGATGGTTCCAGAGAAGGAGGAACGTTTGAGTTAATGTGTTGAGGCTACAGAAATTTCCAGACTCACTGTTCTTATCCACAGAAAATAGGTAGAATTTACTAAGATAATGCATATAAAACATCTTGAAACTCAGTTGAGAAAAGAGGTTAGCAGAAAAAAAAGGTAGGCATTAGCAAATTATTAGCTGAAGTATTTTATAAAGGTTCTAAACAAATAATTTGTTCCTAAAAGACCAACTTTCTTCTATTTTTTTTTTTTACCACTTCAGTTTTGAAAGTACTGCAATGTAAAACTTTTTAATGAGTTCTAATTTAATGAGTAACACTTCAATACAATGAACGATGCTGCAGTCAAGATACAATTGCAGGCTTAAGTGTCACATTTTCTGCTAAAAATAGTCATCATAATGTTTCTTTGCTGGTGCTGTAATAATACATCTTTGCTTATATTTCAGTAGGTGTAATTTTAGAATGTAATTTTAAAATGCTACTGTTCTTTACTTCCCAACCCAAGTATCTATGGTTATGAATACATACTTCCATTGAAAGCACTTGCAGAACTCTGAGAGCTTCAAAGGGCAGCATTTCTATGGATTATACTAATGCCATATGTGTTGTCTTCATTTTCTGTTTGAAACTGAATACAATATTAATAAAACAAACGCAGAATTTTTTGGGCTGTGTGAAAATGAAGGTCATTGAAGAAAGGAAAATTCTTTGAAGTAGCTTTATTTTATACAAGCAAGAATTTGCTGTATATTCGTGTTTATATTCTGAATTATTCATGAAGTTTGAGAAGAAGCATTTATCAATCATAATCTAACTGGCCTCACTACATTGCTAATGTCACTAGGACTGTCATGGAAGAAAGTATTACTCAGTGTGAATACAAATGAGAGAATGAGACAACCTCCATCCAGACATAAATTCTCCAAGAAAGAAAAAAGACCCTTTACATAAATGGATGTTATTTAGCTGATTACTCTTAAAAAAGTTTCCAAAAGGTTACTGGCCAAGACATTCTTTGAGGTTGTAATTTCTTCTTGTGCTTAAAACAATGGTGATCTCTGTAACTGATTAGTAAGAAATACAGACAAATGCACCTTGTTATGTAGAAGAGCCCTTCATTTGCCTGCTGTAATCCTACTTATGCATCTGTATGTAATTACAGAAGT
This sequence comes from Cnemophilus loriae, assembly GCA_013397755.1. Lineage (NCBI taxonomy): Eukaryota > Metazoa > Chordata > Aves > Passeriformes > Corvidae > Cnemophilus > Cnemophilus loriae. The sequence continues at coordinate 205,976 of VZTF01002612.1, read as the reverse complement.
GGCACCTAACTTTGAACTCTGGGTCCCATGAGAAGTACTGGTTCTCCAAGGTGCCAAACAAAAATAAGAATGTCAAACACATGTTGGCACAAATACACCCTTTCTTCTCTCTGTGGATCAAAACTATCCATTTTGCTAGTGGCATCTGGAGATGAGGAAAAAGCGCGTTTTGAAGCCAAATTTATAATATTATGGCTCCAGTTTCTTCAGTGATATGTAATTCTACCTAACCCCACCTCTTTTTTCCTCTAAAAATCCACTGATTGCATACTTAAATTTAAATACATCAAAAAAAAAATCTAATCCTGCATTTTTATTAAGTAAAAGCAGACCCTATTTCAATATCTGCTTGATACTCTTACAAAAGTTTAATCTTGAAAGGGGATACAGGAGAAAATGGGAGTGATTTTTCACCTTTATTTTGATCCTTATTTATAATGTCTTATCCATTTATTTAATTCTGCAAAAGTAAATCTGTCTTTCTTGTCTGCTAATTTAAAGCTATCTCTGCCACCAGAGTGGTATCATTCTCAAGTGGATTTGGAAACTGTCCATTCTGTTTTGCTGACTATGTTGTATGCCAAGCGTACCAGAAAAGACAGACCCGTAGTTACTGGACAGATTAATCTTAATCTGTCTATAGATCTTTTTATTATCCAGTACTCTCTAGAGGAAAAGGAAGATTAAGTAAATCTCCCTTCTAGATAGGAGTGTAAAACTTGCACAGAAAATTGCACATTTGCAATTACTATGCCAAAACCTCCCCGTTTTTACCCTCTCCCAATTCTTCCAAGAGGATTATGTCTACCTTTGAAGTAGCTTTTATAAGGGCGTGGTCCAAAATGGGTTAAAGTTAATGCTGCTCCAGCTTGAAGGATTTCTGTCTTTTTTATTACCTTCCCTAAGAAAATGTCCTGACATAACAGGCTTGCTTTCAGCATCATTAGCTCTTAACAGGTGGCCAGCATTTGCCACATGTTTTTAAAGCATAACCTCTTTGCAGAGGTTGAGGATCACAAGGAAAGTGCTACAGAAGGCTACATTTAAAATGATGCTTATAAGTGAAACGTTACTCCAGGGAACATTTAGAGAAAGCCAACAGTCCTGGGCAGTGGTCATTAAGGTGCTGCTTTGGAAATTGAACATAAAATGCATGATCACACAGTTGTTCACACAAAAAATTTAACCTTAAAAAACCTATACTAGCCACAGTTTTATCAAAGTGAAGTGATGTTGCCTCTCTACAACATTTGAAGATTTAATGTGATTTTTTTCTTGCTATTTTACAGCACAGGGAATGTTTTGATAAAATATTTGGTAAAGATTGTTTCTTTTGTTTTTTTAAATAAATCCTACTATGCAAGGTAAGCATCACCTTTCCTCTGGGCTCAGTATCTGTAAAGTATTACTTACATAAAAGCTATTTATTGCACGTATTTTGTTCTAGTGCTGCTGTTCATGTTTTCTCATACTATATGTAGTTACTACCCACATGCTGATATTAACACCAGTGCCTACAGCCTCAATAGGGATTGTTATTAGATGACATAATGGCTTCCATTTAAACTGACATCCCAACAACGCCTTACATCTCTATTACACTGCAGTCCAAACAGTCCTCCACAGAGCAGGGCTTCTTTGCACAGATCACCTGCTGATGTGAACTGAGAAGCTGCCTGCTTGTTTGGCCATGACTGATAGCTGTACACCACCCAGCACAACGTGGTAATTGTTTCACAGAGTTGCTTAACGACACATACAGAAATCTTAGCAAATTTCATTAAACCTGCACAAGTTATGTGCGTCTCCAGGGAGAAGAGGGAGGAAGAATTAATTCCAACCTTCTTGCCCCCAGGAGATCTTAAAGAATTTTACCTTCCCTGATAACAACAGGGACATAAGGAGTTTCAAGAGTTTTCCAGCTATTATATGCAATCAGATAAAAGCCAGGATGACAAGCTTATTGAACAACACCTTTTATTGCAATTTACGGAGAAAATCTGGATAGGGTGATGAGGTTGACTATCTCATAGAAGACAAAGTATAAGACTCTTATCATTGAGCATGCCTTCCCAGTTTAGCTGAACAAATTGCTTTCTTTCAATTACCGAAGAATAAAATCTATTCTTTTTTTTTCTTTTCTACTTTCAGCTGCAATGAAATATGTCTGTTTCACTGGGTGAGTACACCCTCGCATGGGTGTTTCAGAGACTTCCTGTGACACAGTGTGCTGGCATTACAGCATCAGGAATTGTGGGAGGGAATGCCTTTGAACTTCCTTCTCTCTCGTTTGACCCTGAACACCTGCATCCTGGATGGTATCTCTGCAAGTTCGTCATGACAGTTCAATAGGAAACGGTGAGCATAACAGATTCACTGAAGTCCTGCACACCAAAAGGAAATAAGGGCAGGTCTCACGTGAGCAATAGCTCTTTATGCTGTGCTCTTCAAAAAAGAATCATGTAATTCTGTGAGCAAAAGAACTTATTTAATTGGTGTGAGTTTAACACAAAGCAGTGTACCATCTCCGTTAGCTTTTTTTTGGCAAACGCTGGCAGTTTGCTTTAAGAATACAGCTACATGTAACTCTAGATTTTACTTCTATTAACATTCTATATAATTATACACTTTTTCGAATTAAGGCATATGTAACTTTAAAGGTAAAGTCCTTTATGCTCCATGTGAAATGTGCCATTAACTGCAGAATTATTTATCCTCTAGTAGATCTGATTCCAGTTTCTTGCTTTTCTGAATTTGGAAAGTGCATGTAAGATTTCTAAGACTGATAAAAGGAAATTGCACAGGTAGTTAAACTATCCCATTGGAACAGGAAGTGAGCATGAAGAGGTCAAGGAGAAAATACAGGACAGATGGATAATAGCACTGACTTTCGCCCAAGGGGGCAAATATAAATTTGGATGTATGCGCTGAGTGAGCTGGAGAGACAGAACATTTGTCTACCCTGGCAGTCTGAAATTTGCTAGTAAAGTAACCACATGTCTGGCCAGGGAAACTTCAAGGTGAATGACACAGTAAATGACACCTGCCAAGATCTTCAATCATTCTCCTGAGGTTCAAAGTTTCACTGCATTGGTTTGATACTGTCTTTGCTTTCTGGGACTGGGCTTCACTGATCATGGACTGGCCTTGTATGTTACAACTGTCTAATGTTTTTTGAAGATTGTAGGATACTTTTGATTCATAAAGCAGTAATTCACTCTTCAAATGTTCTAAAATGATCAAAACTTTAAAACAAGATAAAAACATTTTCAGGATGTTTTCCGATAAAGGACATTAGACAAAGCATGAATACTTATTTCATGATAAATGAAAACAGAAGAAACAGAAAATGTCCCTACTATTTCTAAGGATAAGTAACTTGCAGTCAATTTGTTAAATTTTAACATTATTAAAAATATTAATATTGGCAAAAGACCCCAAGAAAACCAGTTTCCTTTCTAACTTATTTAAAAACTCATTATTTTAAAAAAGGATAAATACTTTGCTTGAAGAAAATAAAATAATAAAGAACAGTTGTATTTCATTTGTTCTGACCAGAATCTTCAGTTATATAACTATAGAAATGATAGAAACACCTGAAGCTCCTCAGGTGTGGAGCTTTGTTTTAATTTAATCTTCGGTCCAACCTTAGCTCACTGAGAAAAGTCTTTGCAGACCTTTGTGTGCTAATTATAACCCCTCAGAAGAATTACCTATGTCCAGGGCAGTCCAAGCACAGAAAAATACAGTAGAACAGTGGATGTAAATGTAAAGTTAGATTATATGGCTGGATTAATCTTTTGTCTTCTTGTTGCCAAATGGGCAAGATTCTACTTTACCCATCTTTCCCATGTTTCTGTGCTTAAACTATTCATATTTCTATATTCTTAACAATGGATATGCACTGCAGGCACAAAGTTGAAATTTGCTTTAGTAACTTAAATTTCAGTGTGGTGGTTATTCCTTGTATTTAATGGATTTACAAGAAAATGAGCCAAAAGCACTTTTCAAAGTTCCAGCCAAGGGATTACATAGCTTCAGTCCTATGCACACTCTGAGAAGAGATTAAAAAGGGATGTTCATAACATGAGGTAATTCCCCCCACAATGGTAACCTTTAATTAAGAAAGGGGTAACAATGAACTTGTGAGTTTACACTGAATAGTCCAAAGGAAGTTTGAGCTATTACCCAGGTCTAAAGGAAGTTGAGATATTACTGAGGAAATTGAAAAGTTTCTGTGCTTGCTCCTGCTCTGCAGGGTGTGCATGGATCTCCCAAGGGTTACTCAGAATTCACACAGAAGGCTGGGCTGCTACACTGAATTAGGTACCGGGACATGGCCTGACCGAACACTGGATAGGATGAGCAGGTAGATGTTCAGATCAAGGAAGACAAATAATCTCAGATGTCTTAGTAGGATAAGGGAGGATTTTTCTGAACTACTCTCCTGAATACTCCTTTCTTCAATTCCTTGCCAGGAGCATCCGCTGTGAAAGTCATTGAAAGCAATCTGTGTATAAGCTGTTTTGTTTTCTTAATTATGTTAATCCTTATTCTATGGAAATGACTTAAATTTAGGATTATTTGAGCAAAACTCTAGCCATTGGGAAAGAAATATTTTTTAAAAATATTTTCTGCTTTTCTCTTTTAAGAGCTTAAATTCAGCTTCCCTCAGGTACCTTCCTCTGTGGTTGATGACATTCTAAGTACCCAGTTCTGGAAGCGAATAATCTGAGAGAAAAAAACTCTGCAGGGCAGCCATGAGAAGCTGAAAAGTCCTTGACCTATTGTAAGCTCTGCTCAGCAACAGCCAAAACATCAGTGTGGTGTCAGCATTATTCTCATCCTAAATCCAAACCACAGCACTGGGCCAGCTACTAGGAAGAAAATTAACTCTGTCTCAGACAAAACCAGGACAAAACCTCTTCACTCCTCTGCGATGAATCAGGTAAGGTCTCACCAACTCAACTGATGTACTCCTGGAGTTTTACCTGTGATTTCTGTGGCTTCCCAGTCCCTATGATTCTCTGGGTAAGCAAACCAGCAATATTTAGTCAGGGCATTTATCTTTTTCTTTCATTCCGCAGATGTGTTATCCATTTGTTTACCTCATAGATAGGAGTGTTTTGTGACTACCTTGGAGATTTTATTTTTTTATCTGTTGTTTCTTTCAGACTGTGATTTCCAAGTACTTCTCAGAGGTGCTCTACAAGCTCTATATGAACACTTCCACTCTCTGTACAGTTTTATAAGGCCTTATACTTTCTGCATATATTGATGTATTTCATTAATGCTGCTTGGTTTATGTCCCACAAATTAAAAAATTACAAAAGAAATGTTCAGGATAGAGCCTTGAATAGTACAGAGTCGAAAAATTTACATAATTGAAATAGCCAGACTTTGCAAATATTCTCTACAAAAAACACGTCTTGTGATAAGTTCAAATGCAGATAGTCACTAAGAACCATTATGAAAAAGCCTTTTCTGATTAACAAAATACATCTATAGTCTCTGGCACATTCTTACTGTATTACAGTAATTAAAATAGTAATGGAACACTGATTAAACTTGCAAAAATGAAAGTCTGCCCTAACACAGAAGCTGAAGTGAAAGGCTAGTCACGAAGAGCATAAAGCTAATAGAAGTTATATTGCAATTACAAGTGGAAAATAAATTCCAAAAGAATTATCAATGTGATTCACATCTAATTAGCATCAGAGGTCATCTTGCTGCTTGAACTGGCAAGATAAAAGGTAACATACATCTATGCTACAGGAGTTAAACTAAGTAAAATGCTTTTTAAAAAGTAGAAATTTTCAAGGATTATAATTTATGTCTTCTGTGTTAGAACTTCCAAACATGGCAGGTGTTTCCTGAAAAAGCACACAACCTAGAGACACTAGAGGTAGAAGAATAAACATAAAAAATGTAATGTAATCAAAGTATTGTTGTTTGGAAACACTGAAAAATTACTACTGGGGTTTGCAGGGCTTTTTGGCCATTTTATAGCCAAATATGTATTGTCAAGTGTGATTTGTCCATTAAGTGTTTTAAGTGTTAAGAAATTTGCAAAGAACCCATCTGGAATCAATAACTACACCTCTTGGACTAAAAGGAATGACATTTTTTGTTATCAACAGTTAATGCATTAATAAAGTTTGAAATTACTCAATTGTTTTGACACTTTTTTATTATTATCTTTAGAGAAAATTCCACCCAATATGAACACCATACTTGCAGTAATTTATATCTTGCTGCTGGTAAGTCTACATTGGTCTATCTATGTTTCCATCCACGTGCTTTCAGACACTAAGGGAGAGAAATTATAGAAATAAAAATTTTTGCTTTGACATATTACCTCATAGAGCCCTGCAACCACAGCAGGAACTGAGGTTGAGGAAGCTCTGTAAGTCATCGACTCCAGCCCTCCAGAGGAGGGTTAACATCCCAGTAGGATCAGGTGACTGCCACCCTCATCCAGCTGAGTTTAAGTTTTCTCTGGCACAGATGACTTTCCGCTGGCCGAATCCAACTGGACTTTTGATATTACTTGAACCAAACAAATACCTCCCCCATTAGCCTTCTCTTACCCTGGTAGTTCACTCATTCTCTCCTGCACTCTGTGTTACAGCCCTCCTAATATTCACCACTTGCAAATCTCTGCTTTGGCTCCTGTAGCACCTCCTCACCCTCCTCCTGCACTGACCTGGCTCTGCCGGGCTCTTTCTCTCACATGTTTTCTCTCCTCTCTCTGGTTGTAACTGCTGTGCTGTCATTTGGGCTTTTTTCGCCTTTCTTGTGTTGTCCCAGAGGTTCTATCTCCATTGCTGATGGGCTCGGCCTTGGCCAGCAGCGGGTTTGTCTTGAGCCCTCCGGCACTGGCTCCCTCAAACACGGGGAAATCTTCTGGCAGCTTCTCACAGAAGCCCCCCCTGTCTCCCCCCCATCCTGCCACCCCAAAACTTGCCATGCAAACCCAATACAAATTGACATTGTCACATAAATTTTAAAATACTCTTGTCTGTCAAAACAGTTGTTTACATTTTTCAATAAAAACCAAACACAGACATCTTTTATTTTCTAAATTAATAAAAGAGATCAAGCAATATATCAAAATTATCTTTTAGACTATCTGAGAAAAATAGCTTCAAAAGAAACACAAGAAACACTGAGATCTTAATTCTCTTATGGGTATTTTCTAGATCTTAAATTCTGCAGTAACACTTCCTCCAAAAACTCAGTCAAATTATTTGCATATTTATCTGAAATGTATGTGACCTCAGATGTCAGTTCTCCTTAGTGCAGAAACCTGTATTCTGCTTCTCTCCCTTCAGTACAAGCAGCCTAAAGAAACTCATTGGGCATTGCCTAATATGTAGCTGGAAGAGCGAAATGTAGGAAATAGGTTCTGTAAAACAACACTGACCAGAGAATATATTCTAAGTTTTTGTTGCTGTATGTCTAGTAGAGGGAATCCCCTAGGATACATATAAAATATTTTGAGGTATGAGAAGCATCTAATTGTAATTGTTCTTAAATTTCATTGAGTATGGTAAGTGATAGGTATGAAGATCCAGGTACCTAAGTCAAGACTTAAAGAGCTTATATTTTAAAACTAGAGCAAAAGGTAAAGAATGTCAATACATCATAATTTTGGTTTTACTGTTTTCCTCTTGATTTTCACTGCTTCTCAAGAAATAGCCACTATTTCTCTATAAATATTCAATATAATATATTTAACCAGTAGCTATTTTCCCACCTTAAATGTAAAAGGCTTTCTTGAATTTCTTGTTTCTTGTGCATCTTTTTTTCACATGCACATACAATTCATGAAATATTCATAGTGTATCTGACACATACATGAGAAGAACAGAATCCTACCATATGTTTAAAATACATTATAATACAAAAGGTCATGAAAAGTTGTCAGTTTTTTAATACTGTCACTTTTTTAAATGCGTGCAGTACATTTCACCAGACATATAACATATGTGGTATATGGAAAACTTACATTGTTTCCTTATAGGTATCTCCACACTCAACAATCTTCAAAAAGATGACTCAAATGACTTAAATGTAATAGATTAGGATCATCTTACAGATGGCTGGTAGCATTAGGAACTGGAGCAGACACAAATGGACTGCTCCATAAAGTGGCTGAAATTACAGCTGCTATAACTTATAATGGGACCCCAGGAATCTCAGTGAACCATTTCTCCCATGAAGGCCAAATGCTGCAAGTCATTTTGTATCAAGTCTCTCTAGACAAGCACGAGGAGAAATGAGATAAGCACTAATGTGGTACGGAAGCCCAGTGCTCACCATATTTCAGAGTGCCATCCCTCAAAAATAGAGGGCTATCAGAGGACAGAAAGATGAAATATCTTCATATCTTCACTTCTGTGCTAGAGGAGAGCCTTGCACCTCCATGAGAACCGAGGTTCAAACATGACTCTGCAGCACCTTGTTCCTCACTCCAGTCCTGTGTAGGCAAGTTCTCGTTTAGGAAGGGCATCAGACCAGAGTCACTAACACCCCTGGCCACCATCATTTTCTGGTCTCTATGGAGCACCACTGCCCTCTTCTGGGACTCACCCCTTACAGAGCTGTGCAGCACTGAGGGCATAGGCCCCATATATTGACTTCATTCCCTATTCTCCTTTAGAGACTATTCCCTACTAAGTGTCTTGCTCTCGGATTCCAGTATAAGTAACTGTCTGATTAGAACCAGCTATTTCTATAGTCCCTAGCTCTATTTCCCCTAAATTGCCTCATTATCAACTGCTTAATTGTGTAATTGATTTCAAATACTTTAAATTACCACTCTTGCTTGTTTAATGTTTAATTACCTTACTTGTTGCAGAGCTGATTGCCCTCACAGTTAGTCATTTATTCCCTAATAAATTTCTTAGCTGCCTATTTTCTTCAATCCATTGTGTTCTATCTTCTAATGCCAAGTCCCTGTCCTTCTCCTATACTTAACAACTTCCTTTACTGCATTCCCAAGTGTTATTTTTTACCTTTTTTGTTTTTTCACCAGTGTAATTCTGGTCTTTGCTTGCTCCATTGAAAATATTTTGCTAGCTCTCAAATTTACTTTTTCGCTGTCTGAGAATAATTTGTTGTGACCTCTGTTGCATTCTCGAAGCAACTCTTTCATTGTTAACTCATTATTGACTTTGATGACCTTCCCAGAACCTCCCTACTCTCATTATACAGTCTCAAGAGATTATGCTCTTGGCAAATTTTCTTCTTGTCTCCGCTAGATTAGGTGCTTCTATCTCTTTTCCAGGATCTAATTATCAGGGGATTTCTGAATGCCAGACCATAAAAAAGGTTTGACAACCAAAAAAATTTGTTGTACCATTTTTTTATGAGCTGACAAAGTTTGGCCAAATTTCCCATTTCCTTGGCAATTACAAGTTGCAACAGCAAAACCTATTTGTTTTGTGTGTTACATGGATCTCAGAAACTTAAAAAAAAAAAAATCACTTCAGCAAAGTTTGTACAGGATAGAAAGCTAAAATAATATAAAATGGAAGATTCTCATATAGCTCTGCAATTAATTAAAAAACAAAGCAGAGTGAACGATCAGTTTTCATAATGAATAAAAATTCCAGGTTGATTTCTGCATGAAAATTTGTGTCTTTCCTTGTGCTTTGCATATATTCAGAAACTGTGTGTAGAAAGAAGCGACTGCTGAGACTATAAAGTTTAGTGATGGTAGTAAATTATTCAGGGCAGCAAAGACAAAAGTCTGCGGAGCAGAAATGCACGAGATCCTTACTAGAGAAAGTGGCTGAAGTTTAGAATGGCAGAAAAAATTCATTGCAGATGGATGCAGCGATTCATTAGTGCTGCTCATGAGAAAAACAATTGTGACCTTGCTAATAAAGTAATGGTCTCTTGTCCCCCAGGGGCAAGATCTTAGAAGTATGATATGTATTCTTATGAAAATAAGGTCTCAGTGACCAGAAGTGGGCAAAAAATATTGAAGTTACTAGGGAAGAGATAGGGAATAACCAAAGAGAAAGCCTGAATATAAGTCTAGGTAATGCTCAAGTTTCCTCCTGCTGGAAAGACAGAAGAACTGGAAAGATTAGGAGGACATTTGATAAAAAGAAGAATTATATAAAGTAAAACACAAGAAGTAATGCAAAACCCAGCATGATATAGAAAAAGGGATGAGGAAACTCTGGAATCACCGTTCATTGTACTAAGATGTACATAAAATGGATTTTGACATAAGACAATTGCTGGATAAAGAAGTCCCTGATACAAAACTTGCTTAAATCTGTGTGACTATTCTGGAGAAATACTGTATTCTCCTTTAGGCACCTGTGAATTAGCCATTAATGAAGATAGGGAGTGGCCTGGATGGATTTGTAATCTAACCTAATTTAACTTGTACTTACATCTAGAAATGTTTCCTCATCCTATATTATAATTAAAGTTGAATTTTTTTAATTTAAATTTCATAGATTCGTTAGTAATGTATTCCTATTTTTTTTCTGGTTAGTTTTCTTTCTTTCTTTTCATTTTCTGTTTAGATTAGGATCATGATTTGATGGAAAAAGCATAAAAATGCTTCATATTTTTATACTTTTGACTACATTTTGTGATCACTTTATTTTGAGAGGCTAGTCAAAGACAGGATTCTATAGATATCAGACAAAGGCAGCTCTGCAGAATATTTCTTTTTGTCTTTGAGATACCTAGGTTGAATTTTAGGACTTATCTCCAGGCCTAAAATATTCATGCTCTGGATTTTGAAAAGGTATGTTGAACCCACAGCTATTACTGAAGTCAATTTCTGCTGTGGGAATTTAGGACTTCTCCAAGTAAGTCACTGGATATTATTGATTTAGCAGGGAGAGGCCTCTCTAAGATACCAGTTCTATTAATTTTCTCTAAAGTTAATCTTCGCTATTCAGCCCTTTTTTGAAGTGTTCACTTTTCAGAGTTTCTTCACAAAACATATACTCAATTCCTAATTCTGCTCAGCAATTCATCAGCATTTTCTTTAAACGAAGAATTTTGACAACCAGCTAAATTGCATAAATAATCATCAAAATGCAAAAGCAATTTTCCAAATTCTTTCATCATTACCTGGTGGTGCCAAATGCAGTTTAGGAAAAAAAGAACCAAAACAGATTAGAATAAATTCTGCCCTCTATGATACTATTACAAGCATGCAGTATTTCTGCTGGTCTCAACTTAGATATAAAACAGACCAAAATTTTACCAGTTAATATAATGGTAATATTACAGCAATGAGTTCAGGAGAGCTTCACATTTCAACACAGCTCAGTGCAAATGGGTGGATAAGGCTTATGTTGATTATGAAAGAAATAATTTTAAGAACCATACTTGAGACCAGGTTTCTGAGTACATGGAAGTTTTACCCCCCATATCCCCCCCTCCTCAAATCACTTACAAGTTGGTATTTCACCTCCTGTTTAACAGAAAATGGCTTTAAATAATCCTGGGTTTAAAAACCTGTAAAGATTTATAAACCAGGACATTAAAAGGGAACATATTTATTCTGTTTAAAATTGTAATTACTAGCAAATTGTCTAGAAACATGGTAACAAATATGAATAATTGTGAAAGAACAATAACTAATTTTAATTTTCTTGTCCAAGGAAACTCTGGGAATATGTAACCATTTTTGTTCCCATTTATTCAGTAAGCAGCCTGAAGATGCTGTGTCCTAGGTGACATTGCTATCCCTAGCTGTAGACTCAGCAAAGTTCACTGTAATGACTTTGGCTTTCTAAGACACATACTATTTCTGATTAGTGAATCTATTTCTGAGCTGGTCTGGAGCCAGCTGAGAGATAAGGACAATCTTTAAGCCTGATCCATAATGAGAGTTATGGCTCAAAATTTGCCTGTTAGGTGAGTTTCCTCCATTGTTCCCAGGGGAAGACGCAGTCACAGATGATGGTTCCAATCAGAAGGCTTGTCCTTACAAAGGTCCCATGGATATCTTGCCACCCAGGAAGAACCGGTTGTGTATTCGAATCAGTTCCAAATAAAAAAGCTTCAGAGAAGAAAGTATCTTAAAAATGTTTTAGCCTGCGGATGCATTCTCCGAAGCATCTTCTGATATTGAGATAATCAAAATTAGCCTACTTCAGACGCTCTTTATCTCACTTCTCTACGAGGGAGGAAGGAAATTCTAGAACTAACTGCGTGCAAAAATGGAGTGATGACACATATATTAAAAGATAAAAGGAATGAATATGACATCACCCAGGAAGCTTTAAGTGACCCATATTTTTGTGCTCAAAAATTAAACACCCCTGCCCAATCATTGCAATTATTATCTGGAATACCTTAGAGGAAATAATTTAACAGTAGAAGGTTTCATTCCGGTAATATGTATTTGTGAACCCAAAGTGAAACAAGGAGAAAATCAATACTTCTGTTTTGACAACATATATGAACTGAAGGGAGGTTTTAGTTTAGGACCTCTTTGAATTGAAATGTGTATTTTTTTTTTCAAAGTCCATTCTATCTTCATAGGAGTGAAAAGATGAAAACAAACCTAGTAACACAAATGCGCAAAACATGATTTCTTCTGTACTTCTGGATGAAACTGGTATGGAATTATGGCAACAATTTTAGGCCCTGTCTGATATACCTGGTCAAAGGTGAGAAGGTTTGAGACAGCTGCCTCATCTGCCCCAGGTCCCCAAGAGGCCTGGTGGAGACAGTCACTCCCTTCCCCACGGACAGCCTGAATTCTATTTTATGACCTATTTTATGACTTCACTAGCTTCTCATTTTAGGAAGGATTGAATCAGGCTGCAATGTCTTCAATATACAGAAATAATTAACTTGCATGTAGGAGGTGAGAACTATTTCACAAATTCCCCTGTCTCATGTACCATGTCAGGAAGTTCATTGTAATGATAATTTTGACTGTTTCAAGTGGTAAAAATACTTAGCTAGTGTTTAACTACCCCACATACTTAAATGGATCTTTATTTTAGTTAAAAGATTCTTACTGTGTTTCCTTGATCTCATACTTTCAAGAAAAATAAATTAGATTTTTGAAAGTACTAAAAAGCTTTGCCCATCTCAATACGTGATACTCAAAAATAAAAATAATGAAAGATTTTCTATTTTTCACTATACTGTTCAAGGGATTACTCTTTACTTTCACTTGATGACTTTCCAGGCACAAGGCAAAGTCATCTCAAAGAGAGTGGCTATGAACAAAGCTGTGAATCTGGATGATGAAAAGTAATTTTCCACAGTAGATGCTGAATCATCAGACAGCTCTGTTGAAGTTTGGAATTAATTGGCAAAGTATGCCTAAATGCATGAAACTTAGGGAAAGTATCTAGGCAGTTATATCTGTTTAGTACTATAAATATATATCTAGTTACTTTGAAAAGAAAATCAATTTAATCTAATCAGTGCTAGTAATAATAAAATTAAACTATATTGGAGATGATGTGTAGAGTAGCACTTTCTGGGTTGGGTTTTGGGGTTTTTTTAAATAGTGAAAATATTAAAAGGGTTGTGTAAACATTTTTTTTTTTGCCTCTGCACAAATCTTTGTACTGGGATAAATATCTGGGTTCATTGTGATTGCTCATGCACGAAATGACATTTTGTAAGATGAGGACTTGGCAATGAATGTTCTCAGCCTTCCTTTACCTTCATGGGTTTACTAACTGATTTACCAAAGTTCTTCCTTATTACTGCTAGCCAACATCCTTTTGTTTGTAATGATAATTGAGGCTTTTTTTAAAGATCAAATAAGAAAGAAATGTTACTTAATAAGAAAAGTCAAAGTTTTCAGAAAGCCATTGGGCAATACACAAAAAGCATTTCCATCTGGGAAAAAGATAATTTCAGCTGATTATTAAAAGACTAACTTGATCTTGGTATTAAGGTTAAATTAATTTAAAATGTTAATTGTCTTTAATGCAGAAATATTTTGCTTCTCTTTATGAATTTTAATTGGGAAATGGTAAGTTATGTACCTGGATTTATGTAATTTTATTCCTCTCTAATAATAAAAACCTTATGTGCCTCTGTCTCTCATGCTCATTATAAGTAAACTAAAATATTTAGTATGTGACATCAGTCTTTTCCAATTAATTCTGCTGGATCTTTGTGCTCTGGTGATTTTCATTCCTTTACTCTTCTGTATAATCTTTTTTTTTTTTTTTTAATTTTCTGATTTTAATATCTTATATATTTCTTTCCTTACTTTTCTTATTTGTGAATCTTTTTTTTTCACTCTTTATTCTCTACTTCCTCCTTGCTTACAGGGAACCTAAAGTTTCGTACCATGTGCATCTGGAATACTCTGCCCGTAGTTGATATCATTCTCCTACTTCTTCAGGTTCTGTCTCGGCTTCCTCTACATCTACATTTTCTGTGTCCTTCCCCAGAACCCAAAATGTTCACGTCTCCTTTTCATTCATTCCATGCTATTTCCCCTCTTCCCATCCTTACAGGTAAGGTGTAAATGAATCTCTTTGGTGTGTGCAGATAAATCTTGGCAGACAGCTGATGAAACAATAGATGGTCATCTCAGCATTTTCGTGCTACCAAGAATACTGCATGGGTCAGGGGGATTTTTGTCTTTGTGACTGGTGTTTTTTGAGGTTTTTGTGAAATGTTCATAGCACACAGCACCTTCACAGGTGTGTCTTCCAGGGTATGTGACCTAAAAGAAAGAGAAAAAAGAATACCAAAACGTTGTGCATTGTTGCATATTTTGTGTGTTACTTCTGGTTAAGAGTCACCCTTCAGCCACTTGCAAAGCCTTCCCAGTCTCTTCCTTTCCTACCTTGCCATCATAATCAGCTGTGAGAAGGCCTGAGGTAAAGGAAGGAGGTGGATCTGGGTGTTTATAAGAGGAGAGATATCATGGAGCTCATGAGCCTGAAAAGGAAGGGTGATAAAAGCTGACAGATTAGCACCCTTTGTCACACATTGGCAAGATATTTAAAAGCACTGCAGTGCTTTTCTCTCATTCTGTCCCTTATCTTTAGGAGACTTTCCTTGAAATAACTAGAAGGATCCTAGACAAGGACAGTCAGCACGCTGGGGTCCTCAACTCTGACTAGCAGCAATGCCTAAAATAACATCGTTTACTCTTTCTGTACCAAAGAATTTAGAAATGGCAGAAGAACTATGGAAAGTGCTAAGTGTATAATAAATCTAAAATAAACTTGGTGGCTGAAAATAACAGTATCATGTAAAAACGATACATACAAGTAGAAGATAGTAATGGACTTTATGGAAATGCAGTTTTGCATATAGAAATAGTGTAGTTATGCCACCGTTAAGATTGAAACCAGCTGGAGCTTCCTGAAAATCAGTTCAACACATTTCTAGGCATAATGTTGTTTCATAAAGCTCTTAGTATTCCTCAACATGTCAGTAGCTCCAGAAACACAATAAAATGGAATACACTCAGAGGTAATGCACACAGCACAAAATTACATTCCCAAGCTTCAAGTAGTTCTGTATATACATAAAGTGAACTACAAATGAAACATTGGTTCAGCTTTATAAGAGTACATAAAAAAAAATTGTTACTTAAAAGGCAAAATGGTCCAGAAAGCTTTACTGCCACCATAATTTATTATAGAATTAATCTATTATGTGTTTGCACCAGGTCAGGCCACTAAAGGAAACCTGTGTCTTATCGAAATCAGATTGAGAAGTACAAATCGAGAATCCCTAATGGAGCACTAAGCACACTTCAAACAGCCAGCCATATGGACTGTGTTACAGCCTGGAGATGGTTTCTTTTGAGCCATAAACTTCGGCAGCAGAGTGTGGAAGACTCTTTATTTGATATAGGGTCTTCAAGAACAATGATGCATTTGAAAAAATAAGTTAATGCTTGGCTCTGAAGTCAGGGATTCAGACCTCCTTCTGAAGACGCCTCCTTCCTATTTCCTTCCTAAAACCTATCCTTTTAAATTTGGACTATTTCAAAATAGCTTTTGCAGATAATGCACTAAGCTTCTGAAGTTAAAGTGCTTAAAGAGGAAAGCCTGTCTAATCATAGCATGTGAGACCAGAGATATCACATTATCAGTCAATACCCACAAGAAATTCATCTGGGGGCAGGTTCATTCCCTGCATGTGCACAAGTAGCACTATTTGAAGGTCTGATTCCATGATTAATACTCTTACAGACTGTTTTGACTTTTATCCATCTAGAAAACTTAACCTTCATTGTAAACTGGAGTGTTCATAGCAGAGAAATCATTTTTTTCTGTGAGATCATGTCAGCATAGTGTGTACTTGTCCTACAAAGACACCAGCATCACATTCTGGAAGCTGGATCAAAGTGCCTACCTCTGACATAGATTTCTGTAGGAGGTTAAGCAAATTGCTTTCATTTATAGAAATTCTGTCACTGAAAGGTCACGTGGGATTTGATAAGCTACCTGGATAAATGCAGTTCCCTATTGATTTCCTATCTGTGTTCTATGTATGCACCTGGAAACCTTGCACTCAGTTTTTATTTTTCCTTGTGCTGTGTCTAGAAACTGAAGACAGTATTTTCTTTCTTCAGCCTCTTAGCTAACTAATTTATAAATTTTTCAACTCAGCAATTGTCTCCAACTAAGAGACAAAAATAGATAATATTATTATATATTATACATGTATTTCTAGATTTATTTCCAGATCTATTTCTATATTTTAATATCTTTTAATGTCTTAGTATATTATTATATTTTCCCTGTCACATCGAATTTTACCAAATTACTTTTATACTTTTTTTTTCACATAATTGAAACTTATCTTTTGAAATTTTTATCCTTTTCTTTAAGTAATACCTTTATAGTATTAAAGGTAGTTTAATACTACCTTTAATTTATAGTAGTTTTTATTTCTGTTCCAGAAGCTAGTTGCAAAATTATTCTTGGCATAATATTGAAATTAGAAATTGTTTATTGTATTTATTCTGTATTTACATTATAAAATCATTTAAGAGGCATACAAAATTAGAAGTTGTTCTAATATTCCAGCTAATGACCTCCACAGTTTTAGCCACAGTATTTATACTAGATGAATCAAAAGAGCAGGTGTGTTTCAATAAGAAATTTAGCGTGATAAGCTAATTAATTGGCCAACATATGTCTTTGTCTAAAATATTATCCAAAAAATTCAGTCAGAAATGATATCTTTGTTATAAATAAAAAAGAATTTCAACATTACAACAATTCCACTGCATGATATTGCTGTCTTTCATTCAGTTTTAAGAGAAATATTTGCAATACTGATAATTTTGATTTGCACTGGCTAAACGGATTTCTCCAGAAATTTCAGTATTTAAAGAATATCATGTGCACTAGCTTACCAGTAATCTCAGTGTGATATGGTAGTGAAAATTATATTTGAATTATATGCACTTATTATAGAGACTGATGCATAAAACTACTCAGTGGTGCAGCTGAGAGGAAAACCCACTGCCACATGGAATTCTCAGCCCAATGCCTTTCTGCAAAGAAAAGGAACCAAGCGAAATGTCTTAAACAGTGATAAAAATCCCACAGGGACCCTCTGTGTTTAGAAGACCTTCCAGAATAATAACATATAATTAAAAGCATGTTACTTTTAGCTGGTGTATCAAATACTGCTTCTCTGTGTTATACTTGTTTTCTGAAAAGACCAAAAAATCAGCATGTCAGTATAATGACAGTGACTTCCAGCATTTTCCTGAAGTCTAAATGAAAAGATAATGAACATAAAAATGTACTCATGCTGTATGAAATGTCACTAATTTTCATCCAGTATCTTTTAATCAATATGTTTAAGTGAACAATTAAATTTCTTTTCTACTTTTCAAAATATTGCCTTTCCCAGTAAAGAAGAGAGTTTTATCTTGGGGAGTAGAACAAAGGCAAAAAAAGAGACACCTGTAGTAAAACTTTCAGGTGGCAGACAAAAAATAATTGATATTTCCTGCTGTTTTCTACTCTTGAATCACATTTATACAATGATCAGTTAAGAAGAGGAAAGCAAAAACCTCCAAATCTGAGTAAAAGTGTTTATTCTTGCTATAGACAGTCTATTGTTTGAGACTAAACTCTGAATAAAGATTCAGTTCTACTCATTTTTAAAAACATTCGTATATAACAACATTACCTCTTACATCTAAGATGTTTTCTCTGATATGTGCATATAAATGTTTACGCACGTGTTATAGTAAAAGGAATCTATACAAAAAGACAAGAGCATTTTAGTAAGGAAGTAACACAATTTTATACAACTTCTATACTGAGACTAAGTACATGACAAATAGTTGAAAAATTATGTATGCTGAAATAGGGACTAGATTAATGTGAACCTGCTGTGTCATTTTATTGGTTCCTTAACATCTGACCTACCTCACAGCAGCTCTCATCACGGGCCGTCATAGGCTCAGTGGACCATAGGCAGTGGTTTTGTAAGGAGTCAGAAGTTGTGCTGGCACAGCATGTGAACATCTATGGTTCAGGGTTTTAAATTAAGCAAGTTGCCCGTTTCCATGAGGTGCTGAATGCAGGTTCCTGGTGTGGATTGCAGAGTGACTACGGAGTCAGCTTAGACTGTCTGTGACCAAATGAGATAGACAGACTAAGTTTCACTTAGAGTCTGTCTCTGATTATTGTCTGCCTACAAAAATTATCTCACTCTTTAATGTTTTTAACCTTTTTTTTTCTTGTGACTTTCATTGGTTTGATTTAAAAACTAACATGTCACTTCTGTTACTGTAACAATGGGAAATCACCGACAAAATTCTTCCCTGTGATTAACTTGAATTCAAGTATAGTTTGTTGCAAAGTTAGGATTTCGTTCTGGCATAATGAGATGGCAAGAAGTGGCATATCCATAGCATCATAATGCATGTAAACTCAGCACAGCATTAGTCTGCATGCTGAGATTATGGAACTGTTTACACAGTGTTTATGGATTTTGATTCCATCCTCTAAATTGCTGCTGCAATGGTGCCAAAGCTTTTGGAATATGTCAAATCAAAACAGGGATTGCAGATTTTTCCTCTCCAAGACACATATTTTGAGAAGCTATTTTATTGCATTATCTACAGTGGGCATTGCTATGCCAATGAAGTGGAGTAATGTTAACGTAGAAGCAACCAGGCTAACGTTATTAACGCACTGAAAATGTCCAGATTACAGCAGGTATTTTTCTAGAAAGCTTAACACTCCCAGGATAAGCCATATGCACCGCCTCATTGCTATGAAAATATTTACTGTTCTTTGTTCCTACCTTGCACCCTGCAGAGTAAAGGATATGGATAGTCTCTGTATTTTGTCTGTTTGTTAAATACTTGAGTAAACTTAGTTGTTAAAATACATATGCGTGTATTTGTTGATTGATGTTTTCACAAACTCGATAAACTCACATCCTTATAGGATGGATCTTCCCAGAGAAAACTGCCGTTTTACACCCCAGCATTAAACTTTACTTTGGGAAGACAAAGCCCTAAGTAGGACGGGGGGTTTCCTTTCCTCCCTCCCTTTTCCTCTAGTCAGCCAGGCAATGCATTTTCCAAAGACACCAGTGCCTCGGGAATGTTATGTTTTTTCATTTCAGTGGGGATGAGGGGTTTCCACCTTTATTTATAGCTGTCATTTTTATGCTTTAAACCTCACAAGCTTTCTCTGACCATGGACTCATTCATATATCCTGAAAGAATTTCAGATAATTTACTGTTGCTGGACAGAGTTTTCCTCACAATGGCGTGAAGAATTACATGCTCTACTCCTCTTTTATTGCTTGTGGGCCAAATCCTGCCCTAATTTACACCACTGAAATAATAAATAAGCTCCTTTGAGAGCATTAATGCGTGTTTTTTTCATTGTTTGAGGAGAAAGAACAAGTTACCCAACATCAGTCTAGAAGTTTTCAAAGGTTACTTCTCTGCTAACCTGTGAGTGTGGAAGGTCAGGTGGTTTTAACAAAAAGAATAAAAGACGTCTATTGAGAGAAGACTAAGAGAAAAAATGGTTCACATTTAAAGTATCATTTCTTTATTGTTATCTTTCCATTTCGGAGAAAACCAGACAAAAATTAGAAGAATACAAAGGTTTCTAGGCTGGTTAGCAGTACCAGCAGCTGCAGCTGCCTCTGTGATTTTGCATGCTAACACAAAACAACGCGATTAAGGCCATTAATTCATATTTTGAATCCTCCCTAAACAGTTTGAAAATGATGGCAACCTCAAAACCTCATGTTTCAGAGGCAGGTTACAGCTATGGGCTGCAAAGGAACAGTTCTCTCCCCCCAGCCTGTGGGGCGGGCATCCCCCTGCCTCTGTCACCCCTCCTGCATCCAGGCCAAGGAATGCCCTAGCAGCAGCTCCTGGTGCTTTTGCAAGGAAGCAGGCAGGGGAGCGAGGTGTGTGCACAGGTAGTGTGAAGTCTTGGGGAGTTCCCAAGTGCTCCCAGAGCCCTCTTCTAGGTGGAAATTAAGTCATGTGCCAATGCAAGTGTGAAAAGGCAACTCTGACTTATTAAAGAAGAGAGAAAATGGATGGAAATGGGGAAGAAAGAAAGTATCCTTGAAAGCTGAAGGGAATTTGCCGTGGCCTATAGTTCAAAATGGAAAGGGAGTCGAGGGGAAGTGATACAAGGAGTCTCTGATTTATGCAGTGAACTGAACCTACAGCTCCAGAATAGATGAGACTTTAATAGAAAAATGGGTTTGTGGACCACAGGGCTGTGTTCCCTCCCAGTCACAGCTACATGAATCAATTCCCTGTCCCATTCATCATCCTGCAGTACTACAGTTGCAATGACAGCAGTAGTTCATGCTGAAAAATAGCTTTACAGGCGATTCTATTTTATTTTTACATAAATTGTGACTTAACAGGTGTAGAGAGTAAGAAAATTACCGTTCTCTATGCAATCTTCATTGTAAAATATAACTTTAAGGGCCAGAGAAATCCTCATTTCAGCTCCCACCAAGTAAAAGTCACTTTCACTGGAAGGTACTTAAGCACGCTGGCTCAGCTGGTATAAGTCGTAATAAGCCTTATTGACAGGTGAGGATCCCTTATCCCCTGGGTCACAGATGTGATTAATCCTCAAGCAAAGTTCTTTTGCACAGCTCTTTTACCTTTTAATGCACTAAATATGCAGCAAGTAGCAATAACTTTCTAGTGCCTTGTTTGAAAGAAATTTTGTCTAAATATAAAGAGCAACTAAAAGCTACTAATGCACAAGTATTGGGCATGAGGACAAGCTGGGCAGAGCATGAGGAGAAGTTGCTTTGTGGTCTAAGAAATAAATAAAACCATGAGATACAAACAACTATGGGAAACAAGCTGCCAAGCTAAGTGGTTTTGACAACATTTTGGGGATATCTACTTGGGAAATATGATGCATAAACACTTTATAAAAGAACATTTTGAAAACAGAAACCTATTTCTAAATGAGATTATTTTCACAAATGCTTTCACCAATCAGGAAAGGTTTTCAAATGCAAATTATGACCAATAATACCTAAAAAAGAAGAAAAAATAACATTTTCAGACCTATGTGGCTAACCTTTCACATCTGATGCACCAAAGAAGGGTCTGCATGCAGTGAATATGAAACAAAGCATCTGGATGACATTCCTTCATAGCGCCAGCCTCTACTCAAACTTAATCCTTTAAAAACCTTAGCTCACTGTCTTGGGGGTTTAAAAACATTCACTACACTTATATTCAAGGCTGTGCTAGAAGCTTTAAACAAACAGAGACAGTTCGTTTGTTGGTTTTTTTTTTGTACTTTGAAAGGAACTTTTTTCCTTTCCCCTGAAAACAAATTAGAAAAAGGAAATAATCTCTTGTTTACTAAATTTTCACTATCGTAAGTAGTTGAATACATTTCATCTGCAGTTTGTGGAAAAACCAAGGCATTTCATTCTTTAAAAAGACACCATTTTGATTCATCTGTGAAGACTGTATATGGTACAAACTGCCCAAAAGATCCATGGAATCTCCCCCTCTGGAGATACTCAGACCTCTGCTGAATGAGCACAGGAGAGACCTGATTAACTGGGATGTTAACCCTGCTTTGAGTAGGGACTTGGACTAGATGACCAAGTTAACTTCAGCCTAAGTTATTCTATTGTATAACAATCTCTTCTGCTAAAATAGAAGGAAGAGAATTTGGCAAGGAAAAAACCTCTGTTTTTTATCTGAAGAAAATAGTACCTACGGCCTGAATTTACAGGAACTCATGCAACACAGAGTCACAGACCTTTCATGGAATGAGACAAATATGAAACTGGGCTCCCAGGTAATCTTGCCATGCAGCAGGGAACAGGTGTTTAGGGGATGCTTCAGGCTGTGTTATGAACTCATACAGGACACGAGGGCTTTAGCATTTCAGCACCTTCCCTGCTTTTTCTCTTCTGCCTCTTATTCACAGCTTTCAATCCTATGGGTAAAATTAATTTCTCGAATCTGTTTTTAGCAATATAAATATTAACTCTATCCATCTATCTAAACAAAGTAATATTCCTAAGCTTCTCCAGTAAGAGTCTGAAAGTTCTTCTCGTCATGTAGATAGTCTAAATACTTTTACTCTTGTAAAGGAGTGTGCTAAACTCTGGTAAATTACAAATGTACTCACATATACAAAGAAAGAGCAGCCAGAGAGGAGAAGGGAGCTGGATACCACCCCCTATAATTGCATGTTTTCTTCTGCCACAAAGGCATGTGTAAGCAAATGCTTCACCTCAGAGTCACAGCTGGTGCTCACTAGCACCATATTCTCCATTTGCTGAAAGACCCTTGTAAGACCAGGGAGCAGGATCTGAAGAAGTACTAAGCTTCAAAATTGCAATGTAAATTGAGGAGATTTAAATTTTTAAAGTCCTTGCTGTCATATATTTGGAAAAATTAGGCCATGTACATCTCAAATTTTTCATTATATGTTAGCAAATTTTTTTGACCTTTAATCTCTCCATCCTCACCCTTCTGATCTAAAACATATGCAAAACATCATTCTCTTGGCTCAAAGATTCTCAGAGAAAATTAATGTTTGTGAAGCATTAAAAAATGACAGAAATAAGTATCATACATGAATCCCTGGAAAAAGCTGTGTGCCTTTGGTAGTGAGAAGTGAAGAAAATGGAGAAAAAATAGTTACAGCACAGGTTTTAATTAATGATAACCGCTCAGAGTTATATGGAAAAATAGTAATTAACTATGCAATCAAAGGCTGCAACACGGCCTATGAAAAACAGGGAACAAATCAAAGCTGTAAAGACTTCCTATTCTGCTTTGCAACTGTTTGACTTTACACAGTTTTCCCTTAATAGTGTTTCTGAGTACACAGAAGAGAAAATCTCAAGTTTCAGCAGCAGTAGACCACACTAGGAATAGAGCCCACCTGAAGAAAATATTAGAGCAGATCTGTGAAGAAACAGACTTCTGCAATGAGATGTAAACTGTACTTTCAAAATCCCTTCTTTAGAAGATCTGAACAGCAAAAAGAATTATTGGGGAATGGAGACATTTTAAGAGGAAATGAGACTGACACTCAAGGTTTCTCATTAATGCTTAATTTTCGATAGTAACTTCTTTAATTTTCTTTGAATCTCAATGGCAACTAATTATCCAAGTCCATATAGCAATGAAAGGAATATTTAAATATTTTCAAAGTAAACTGGGGTAATTACAGTACTGATACATACCCAGGACATACATCGCTCCTATTCCTAGGTTTTCAGAAAGAATGGAAAATGAGAAGGGTGGCTTCTTGTGACAAAGGAAGAAGAATTAATGCTCCAGAAATAACCTGTTCTGATCCGGATTTAAGGTTTATAATTTTCTTTCCTTCTAGTATTAATTCAGAATGGCCCAAACATATTTGATAGATGTCAAATGAAGAGATGCACCTGGTCAAAGCTTTAACATCTTTAAGGTATGCCAGAAGAAAGAGAGCAGCTATTTCTTTGTATGACTTGATTTTTATGGCTTTTATTTCTCGGACTGAATCACTGAAAAAAAGTCAAGCAAATCATTTACTAGGGAAAAGTCAATAACTCAATTCCTGCCCTATAGTCACAGGACAAGGAGCAACTGTTTTAAACTGAGGAAGGTATATTTAAATCAGATATAAGGAAGGAACTTTTTTTACAGTGCAGGTGATGAGACACTGGAACAGGATTCCCGAAGAAGTTGTGGATGTTCCATCCCTGGAAGTGCTCAAGGTCAGGTTGGATGGGGTTTTGAACAGCCTGATCTAAGGAATGATGTCCCCACACTTGGCAAAGGAGTTCGACTTTGAAGGTCTATTTTATCCCAAACCACTCTACAATTCTACAACTCTATGAAATTGTCTATTTAAAACAGATTAGATAGTGCCACATAGTGAGCTAAAGAATCTGAAAATTTAGGCTACACGCTAGCAATGATAATGTAGATTCATTACATTCATGAATTTTTTGTGCTTCTTTTGTTGGTGTAGATGTATCTGAGCGCAACCTTGAAGCTTCAGGATTTTGAGAATTACTGAGGGAAAGAATCCATGGTTTTCTAGGTGGCAGGTCTTTTGCTCAAAAGACTTTACCAATTCCTGAAAAGACACTCTTGTTTTAGGTGCTTCTGTACATTTATACAGTCATCTAACAGAAAAGTACTACAGGTTTTGGGAGTTAATTTTCTGCTCATTTAACATGAACTTTGGTAAGGTTAACCATCAAGCTCACAAGACTGTCCTGCATCTCATGGCTGATCCCCAGCTTGTGTCTCCACCTTTGTGTCCAACCAAAAGAGCTCTGCAACCCTCTGCTTCTGAAAACCACCAGAGTCTTAGTCCTAGTTCTATCCCTAAGATTTTTCTATCTTTAGAAAATGGAAAAGAGCAACAAGTAGGGTCTCCCTTCAGGATTTTCTGTAACAAGTTTCCAAGGACATATAGCCTGTGGCTTTTAATTTCAAACAATATCACTGTTTAAAGAGAATTAATAAGCGAGAGTTATATCTTTAATCAGATCAAAAACAACAGCAAAGACCTGTCTTTTTGATGGTGGTCCTGTAAAGACATTTAAATAGTTAAGTAGTGCAAGAATAAAGTTTTTAAACAGAAATAAATTAAGAACAATAAAAGAAAAAAAAGTGAGACTGCAAAGGTCTTACTCCTTTTTTAATACTGTGAAATATGATTTATGGCAGCTTATATGTGTTTCATCTCACAAAAAAGAATAAAATAATAGAAAAGGATTTATCCAGTCAAAAAGTCTGCCCACACCATCTCCCACAGAATCTTTTGATTACAACGTACTGCCTTACCATTAATGCATACCATATAACACATTGAATGAAATGCCAGATTTCATTCCCTGATTTTTTCTTTAGAAACCACAAATGTTTAAAGTAAAATGTGCATAATGACTTGAGAATTCATTTCTGAGTGGCAGATAAATGCTAGGAGGAAGTCTGACTTACAGTAATCAATCTTCTAATAGAAACACAGTCAAACTGAAGGATACAACAAAATGAGGAACTTGAGTCCGTCTGAACACTCCATCAGTTCCAAAGAACAGTCCTATTCATCTTAATAATTTTCTTTTTCTTAACCATTAGGCTGTACCAGTTGCTATTTAGTAGCTTACAGTAAAGCACGAGCTACAAGAGTGGAAGTGTCATTTTTTAAAATAAGTTAAATATCTAGTCATATAACATATAAGTAGAGTATTTAATGACATAAGGAGCCTCAGTTTCCCAAATATTCAACATTCAGAACTGCTGAACTCCATTGTCTAAGGGAAATACTGAATGTTGGCCATCACTGAACACTAGAAAGGACTTTGATTTACATCCCAGCTTTGAAAATATTCTTCTAAAAGTGGAGCACCTAGATTGCCGCATGCATAAAAACAGGAATAGACTATCACATCTTGAACATATTTTTGTTTTATGAAAGAGGCAATTCATCAAACTGCAGAACAATATACTCTATGCAACAAAAGTGCTATTGAAAATCTTCCAAGTGAGAAAGGAAATATTTTATAGCAAAGGGGAACCTTTTCAGAAGTGACTTCGAAGCTTGAATCAAGTAAACCACTTCAAGGACTTTTTAGGCATCTTTGTGCTTGGTAGCTTTTGAAATTGTTTCAGGCTCCTGAATCAGAAAAGGTCATATTTATAAACACCAGTAGAAGGGCTCTTAATTTCTGTTTAAACACCTGTGATATAGACACCTAGGTTTGAGTAGTCATTCCAGCTTCCCTTCAAATTCTCAGAGAAATGATAGGGTGATGCTAGGATACCACTCACCTCTGTGTGGCATTGACATCAAAATAGATCAGCTGAATTCCAGATGAACTCTTGCATATCTCCTGGCCTTCACTGACTATAGGAAAACCTATTTATACATCAAATTAAATTATCTGAAACCTGTTCTAGATTGCTAAAGGTGAAAATAAGGTTCTTAGAGGCATTTACAAAAGGAGCTAAGTACTTAATTCCCATTCACATCCTTCACGCACAAAAAATAAAGCACTATCAGAGACAACTTGCCCATGTCTGAAATCAATGGAATTTTAGTTACTCAGTAGCTTTCCAAAAGCTTACAAAACTTCTGAAGTCTAAAAACTTAGTTTTAACCCTATGCATATTCCCTTAGGTACATTTGAGAATATTACACTTTCATGCTTGGCCTTAAATTTTCTAAGCCCTTACCAGTATAATAAGTAATATTAATATATCTTCTTCAATATGTTTTAGTCATCATGATAAGAGCCAATTTACTCAAATTTTGCAGGTTTTAAGCACATAAATTTTAAGCGAGTTACTCATTGCAACGCCTAAGGTCCTTTAGTCAAGGAAAAGCATAAAGTGTTTTTGAAAGCCTTTAGAGCTACATCACGTTCACCTAATTTATTGACCTAAACTGAGATAGGCATTTTATGAAAACATTTTAATACCTCTGCTTTCTAGCATTTATTTTACAAAGAACAGCAGTATGTACTAAAAAAAAGAAAAGAGCTGTTCTTTAGGTACCTAAACGTAGGTGAAATTCAGTCTCAGAGGAACTGCATGAAGCCTAGACAGCTTTGTTTTTCTTCTACTCAAATTCTTTAAAAGAATGCTCCACCAAACACATTTACAGAGGTATTAAAGATGATGCTTTGAAAGGCATACTGCTTTTAGAATAACAAAAACATCTTAGCAAAGCGCATCCTGACATCAAGGATACGGCAAAACAATTAATTAAAGTTAAAACAATTAATTAAAGTCCAATTAATTAAAGTGAAATTGGACAAGACTAAGCATTTACAAAAATTTCATCTTGGAGTTTAAGGTGTTTGATTTTCTGTTTCAATTTGACTTCCATATTTGACTAGGACTTACTGAAGGTAGAGTTTGAAAAAGTATTTTGAAGTTCTCAGATGAATTGTACTCCATAAATGAAGAGCACTGTTCTATCACCCGTTATGTTTGGTGGCTGGATCGCAGCTAATTGTCATTGCCAAGTAATTTAGTATTTACCAAGGCAGCTGAATGATCCAGGGATCTTTCAACTCCTCTGTCTTATTTAGTAAAAAAGCCCCAAATGTCAAAGGGAAAGCGAATAGCACTTTGACTTGAGGAAGCATGCCTTTCACCGTAGCATTAAATTCCAACCTGTCTTTAAAGGCAAAAGAAAAAAAAAAATATTGATGGAGCTTTCTTTAAAAGTAATATTCCCAATAGAAATTTGGTAATAAATGCCTGTCTTTTCCATACGAGAAGGGACATATTCAACTCTTTGTTGGAACCAGTGCATCACAGCAGGAACAACACATCGTAATGGAGCTGCACTGATTCTTCTGCACATATGGAACCAGAAAATTAGGCCAACTTTTTTAATTGTAAAAAATGATTGAATCCCTTCCATTCCAATCTAATAGTCATTTTCTCTAACAGCAAGCATTAATGACTTCCCTGACTAATGAAAATTAATTGCTAGCCCGCCTTGACAATTACATTGTGATCGATCAAGTTTAAAGGAGCTGCAAGGGTCATTTGCTGTAATTCTAATGCAATCCATTAAATCTGCAGCAGATGATAACCTTTAACTTTGTTGCATATTAGGGAGTACTAATGGCAACTCTAGATGTCACTGTTTATACAAGAGGAGATACATCATATTGTCTATTTTTCCTAATGTTCTTGAGGTGTTGCTGTTTCCCAGCTGACACAAAAATTCCTCTTGACATCAGATTACAGCATCTCAATAATCTTATCAAGGTCCTATACAGGCAGACTTGTACAAATCTAAAAAGCATTCTGAGAATGTTCATCCCATTTCAGGCCAAGGTCCTGTGTGTTACACAAAACTGAGTTGTAAAACAATGGACAAATTTGCTAAATCCTGAAGGAATGAGAAACACATCTAAAGCACGCATTGTATTTTATTGGTCCTGCAGCAGCCATCAACTGTGCTACAGCCTTGAATGAGATCCAGTGTCTCTTAGACAAAATGGAGTTGTAAAATAAGGTTCAAATTTGTGAAGAGTTATTGAAAGAGTTCATACTGAACAACAAATACAACGGCACTAAAATGCTGGAACTGCAATGTGCATTCTTGAATGCCTTTCCAGGCACATCATCCAAACGTCTACAGCACCTGCATGCTGAATTAGATTTTTTTGAAACAGGAATTCAAGGCAAGTCGCATTGGATCTAAAAGGGAAACATGGCAACACAACCACCACAACAAAACCAACAAACAAAAAAAAGAAAGATCTTTGAACTGAAGCTTCATATCTTTCTCAGCTGATTTGAGCTATCCTGTACACTTGAAGGTGTTTTGGGGCAAATTTTGACAAGATTTTCACAAGGTGGGAAAATAGTGATTGAAGAAGTGAATGGAAGAATTTAAATCTAATTTTAATCTGATACCTATTTTTAGTCATGAGTTTAAGCTTCTATTTTGAACTGCCTTTTTAGTATAAACACAGAGACACACTCATGCAATCTCATCTCAACATCTTATTTCAGAAGTTGTGGAAGTGTTTACTAATAAAAAGCTTTCTGTGACAGGATCCAGTACGTTTCTGCACAAATGGAAATGAGTATTTTGTAGATCAGTACATCAATTTGTTGATGTAGTGTTGAGGTAGTTACTGAAAGAAATTATGACCTTCATCTTTAGTTCTTTCAATAATATAGTCCAGGGTTATTTTATCTCTTGGGAGAGTTTATGCTGCTGTCTACTTCTATGCTAACTACCCCTGCAAAGACTGATTGCAAACAGAAAGTGCAGGAATTCCAGCAGTGATGCCAGTCCATGAGAGTGCAAGTCTGTAAAACCCAAGGAAATTTTGAAACCAACATGCCCTTCTGCATTTCTCACATCTGAGATAATGACACTACAATGAACATTGCAGAGATTGTCTACAGAGGATTCCACAGAACTCTACTAAAAATAAGCACAAAAATATAAAAGAACAGACTGACAATAAAATAAAAGTCAAAAATTATTCCACTTTGAAAGATTAAACAGGGTTTTTTACTAGTTTCTTCTAGGAAAGAAAGAAAACTTATTTCTCTGTAGAAATATTATCACTCCTTACTTCTCAAAGAAGCAAGATTTCTTTGTATAAGAAGGATGCCCATTCAACAGAATCCAATCCAAATTCAATCCAAAGAAAATTTCTCATATTTTTTATACCGATAAAAAAATAAAAGGAAGAAAAAGGCACAAGGAAGTGGATTATCAACCAGCATAAATAACAACTCTGAAGATGCAAAGCAACAAACATGCAGTTAGCGAAAACAGGGATATCATGACAGACTTTCATGTAGCAGTCAGCATCACAGTAAGAGCCAGTGACTAGAAAGGAGTAGAAATTTTTAAGAGTACTTAAAAGGCTGTATTTAAAGCTTTCCCCATCCTGCAAGGATCGAAGAGCTTTTAGATTTGCTTCTAGTGTGGCCAAAGCACTGCACTGAGACCAATATAAACCAGCAAGAATTCCATGAAAACCAATTAAGTTATTGTGAATTTATAGAGATATAACAAAGATCAGATGTTAGTATATGGAAATGTATTTGAAATAACTCAGAGACATGAGCTCCTTCAGACTACAGCAGTTTTAACATTTGGGAAATGGACTGTGATCACTGGATTTTGTGTGGGTGCAACAGGCTGTGCTGGACTACCAATGGTCTATAAAAGTTTCCCATAAGTATCATCAGGGAAAAAACGGACTCCAAAAGGCAGGAGAAAGCTACACCTTTGCCTGCTCCAGCATGGCTGTATTAAGCACTGATAAAATATTGGACAGCCTCTACAGACATTTCTGCTCCACCCACACACTCTTGGAGGGCAAAATATTTTGAAAATATTCATATTGTCTTCAATCTTTTTGGCAAATCTACTGTTAGAAATAACACGCACTTTTTCTTAGCCATGGTTTGCCTGAGATACTCATCATTATAGCCAAAAGCTACAGTTGCACTCTGATAATGGAAACTGTTCTAAAAACCTTGTTCCATACAAACTTTTCATACTTACAAAGGGTCAAAGGTTGCTGAAATCAATGAAATAGTTCTATAGGCCTTATTGACTTTTACCAAGACTAAGACATGAATAGAAGTTTTGTATTTAACCTTGTTATCACACCCCAAGCTTATGTGTGAAAGCATTTCCACTGATGTCAAAGGCATTCATATTACCCAGGTTATGCCTGTGCTGATCTGCTACATTCTATCAAGACTTTCATGTCTACTCCTCAGACAAAATTT
This sequence comes from Cnemophilus loriae, assembly GCA_013397755.1. NCBI lineage: Eukaryota > Metazoa > Chordata > Aves > Passeriformes > Corvidae > Cnemophilus > Cnemophilus loriae. Next base: position 175,243 of record VZTF01002612.1, on the reverse strand, counting down.
TCGCCTTTCAGTTAAATCTCAGCTCAAGTATATTTATGGATTCTGACATTTCCAACAGGCCAGCACTCAAAAATTCAACCTCTGACTAGTTACGGTTCTGAAGCACATTTAAAAACCATGGCATGTAAAGAAAATAGTCTCATCTCATTCAGTAAAGGTAAAAAATATACCGTTATCAAGTGTGACACTGCTGATGTGGAAAAAAATTAAGTATTGCAACAGGTTATTAAATTGTTAATGGCTACATTCTATTCTCAGGTTTGTGGTTTGATGCAGTCTGGGCAAAATGTCAAACTGTATCAACATTAACAGCTTCTGACAAGCTCAAGAGGGAAAAAAAAAGAGCTGAATGAATAAGCTATTCTGTAAATAAAGAGACATTGTAACCTTTAAAGTGAGACAGAATTTAATTAAGAAAATTAACACAGACTTTTGAGAGACTGCAATTTTCTAAGTCTTATTCTTTACTGTCAAGCAAAGTTATATTCCTTTATAATAAGAAACAGTAAGTGCCTACTTTCTGATCAAAAGTTAGTGATATCATCCAGAGGAAAAGGGAGAGGACTGAAGTTTGTGAATTTGACTTTTCACATCTGTCCATTTTTAATTTATACAACACCAGAGTCAGATTTGAGAAACGTGAGAAAGAATTTAATTTTGTAATTTTTTTTTTTTTTATGTTGGAAACAACAATAGTAAATGCATTAAATGATTTCTCATTCCAATTAAAACTGGACTCCATGGGGTAGCAGGGTTTCGCTACCTCCATTTCAAAGGTGAGGAAAATGACATGGAGTCAGGAATGTGGATCAATGGCCAGGGTAAAAATCTGTTTCTACCACTGTACCTGAGGAACAGAATGGATTCTACCTTTAGCTTCTAAAATTTATTAGCTTCCTACTCTCCATCTTAGATAAAAAAATTTAAGTTCATGCATTTTTAAAATTTTGCTACAGAACCATTCTGCTCCTGAGAACACATATTTTGCCCTGTTTCCTGTGTACTAACTCCTGGACAAGGAAAACCACCAGTTTCTCTTATCAGTCAGTGAGTCAGTTAATTGAACTATTTTTGCATGGCATTATCCTGAATTTTTAATCAGATAAAGGCCTTTTCAACAAGATTAAGATGGTAAAATTTTGCAGAAAGATTAACAGACTACTGAAAACTGAGAGGTTCGGACAAACATGTTTTTATCTTTTTCCAAAGAAGTGAAAGAATGAACCGTGAATGGAAAGAAGAAAGAAAGAAAGAAATGAAGTTGGGAATGTAGAAAGGAAATAAAGAAGATAAAGTGAAGATGGATTTCTTTTCTGTTCCAATCATTAATTAGCAAATAATTGTTTGGACTTTTCCGGATACTGTCATGATTTTCCTGATTACAACTAAAACCTCAGAAAAGCACATGGGAATTTTTTTTTGTTTGTTTTTGAAATTTTCATCGTCTTTCTATCAAAAAAAGAACACAGAGAAGGAGTCTAATGCTACAGTAGTTTCTATCTTTTTCATGAAAGAGATAAACTTTGGGTGCTGAATAGAGGAGAAATGTTGACTGCAAGGATAGAAACTGGATTTTCACAGCCTTATTGTTCTTCAGACTCTAAGTACATCAGTGAATCTGCACCAACTACAAAGGGAACTTAGACATCTTGCCGTACATGGAGACATCCCTGAGGAACATGAGATGTCTCCAGTTAACTGTTTAAATCCAGAATTGAATCCCACCCCAAATGATTGCATGCACAGTTTGTAGGGGTTTTTTGTGCACCGTACACAAATTTAATCTTTCGTGCATTTCCATGTAGACTTCTAATTCATTTAGACAAGGACATAATCTTGAGAACAGCTCAGCTGTCTCTGTCTCAGGAAGCTGACACTGTTCTCTGCTTCTAATTAATCTTATTCCATCAGTTCATTCCAGCAGCTGGAAAGGGTTTTCCTTCCGAGGACTGAAGCAGCAATGCTTCACTAAGCTGACGATACTGGATCTTTGCAGCTGGTAGACGGTGATGGCACGTGTCACCCACACTTCAGCATTCCAGTGACCCATCCAACCTTGCCATGGAAGTATCTCCTTCTTCCCTTAAGAGCACCGAGCAGAAAGACCGTATTCCACACTTGGAAGACTGCTTCATTCCACAAAGAACAAAAGGGTTATTATAGGACCTATATGTATCTTTTCTTCCTTGTAAGTCCATCTGCAATGAATTTTAGTTCCTATTGAGCATCTTCTCATTATAGTGCAATATAAACATTAAGGAACAATGGGAATTTTGGCTCTGCAACCGCATTTCTGCAGAGACACTGAGGCTGTTACATTTTTTCTCTGCACAAGGCTGAGGCTGTTACTTCCAACACTGAATGCTTCATTTGATAACATCTTAAAAATGTTATTGATCCTGAAGCTTTATTGTGGAACATTCATTAGCTTAATGCTCTGCCGTTCTCTCTGCTGTTCACAGAGATGTAACTGTTAAGGAGGGTCCCTATTATAGGTTTATCACAGTAATTTATTGGGAGACTGATGCTTCAAGAATGTGAGCAAGTCCTGTAGAATATACTAACCATCCTTCATTTGCTTTGATTGTTGACTGGCCTTGTCCCATCACTGGATCAGAGCACAAACATGCAGCTGTTCTTTGAACTTTTCTGTTTTGCACCACCATATTTATGGCAGCAGTAAAACACTGTGAATCAGCTGAGGGCTGGGCCAACACACCCTTTTACGAAGCAGGGTTTTTTCAATAGTCCCAAAATATTTTTTTTTTCACTGAAGGCACCATTGATTATTTCTCTTCTCTTTGGAGATGGTGTTGAGAACTTGAAATTATTTGTTCAATATAAGATAAATACATAAATTGTTGTTAGGATTTATGAGAATGTAAACTTTAAACCCCATGCTGATTTCATCTAAATTCTGAAAGAACTGCAATATTTCTTTCCAAAGTTTCACTGAATTTTCAATGCCAGTCCTCAGTTCCACTTGCAGACAGGTAGAAACAATGACATGCCTACCAAGAGTTTAACAAGAAGTAAAGGGGAAGGGCACATGATTTTTTTGTGTCCTCTTTTCTTTTCTCTCAGATTATTGGGGAGCTAATTTCAACTCTGATGATTAAAGAAGTTCGCTGATATACCTTCTCCTCTTTTTTCATGACTCAACAGTTTGTTTATCCAGCTGCTTTGAGTAAGAGTGAAGCCTGAAAAGGAAAATTTTCTGAGAGTGGTCCTGATCCACATGGGGATAAAAGAAAATGCTTCAAAGCTGTTCTTTCTTTCCCCCTCTCTTCTTTTCTTTCTTTCCTTTTCTTTTTTTGTGTTTTTTTTTTTTTTTCTCTTGTGAATGTTTTCTTGTTTCTCTACATTGCTCTGACTTGCACTTACAAGGAAAAGCAGCATGAGATCCTGGGTCTACAATACTTGGTAGACCTCTTTGACCTCTTGGCAAAAGTTCTAAATGGGGATGTGATGTGTTGAGTCTGAATTTCTACCCTGAATTGGTAACAGTGTCACCTGTTTGCCATATATACATCCTAAACTATTTTCTACAAAAAATTTATTTTATGAGAGAGATATTGTGATTTTTTTATTCTTACAAATTAAATAGACTTTTTGCAATATATTGGGACTAAATATATTTTTTTATTAATGACTGTTCTTCAAACCCCTAAAACTATTTTCAATCAAAAAAACTGTGAATGTTTTACCTTAAAATTATATTTCAGTGCATGTCCTTTTTTCAAAGTAGTTCTGCATTTTTCTTTGATACTGACTGTTAATTTGCTTACAAATGTATTATTTCCTTATCTTTCATTAATTTCTATAAGTTGAATTATCTGTAAATTCCCTAGACTAATGGCAGCCAGAATCTCTTTTTACTGGGTTGCGAATAAACAGAACTTTTGATTAAATCGGGAAATACTTTCCAATGCAGATGAATAAGACTAAATCTCAAGTATCTTAAATAATTTTGGGCTTCAATAGACCATTGTACTGCTATGTCCATCTGTTTAGAATATTTTACACTTTATGGTCTAAAGAAAGATGCTCATACCCGTGAAAGCAAAAGAGCTTGTCAGGCATTAAGAGGTCAGCAATCTGCTGAGAAAGAAAAGCAGGATGTCAACGTCTTTAATAATGGTCTTGAAGACCGTAGCGTATTTGAAATGTGCTTTGTTAAGTAAAAGGATGGTTTTCTAAATCATGGCAACTACCAGCTGAAGAGTTCAAAAAGAAATCCACTGAAGCATGAGCCGTCGTTGATACAAACTGGGCAAGCATAGAGGGAACAGTGGAATAACTTTTCCATCTTAGAAATTTTTCAAGTGATTTATTTGTTTGAAATGCAGGTACTGAAAAGCCATGATAAAAGGTACCCTTGAGAAAATTAATAGGCATGGTTCTAGAGTGATATACGTCTTTCTCCTCACTTTATATATAAAGGCACTGTTTTCTTCTGGTATTGAAATTTGTCTTTTTTATAAATCGTGCACCAAAAAAATCATGCTGTCAATAAATATTTGCTCTGACTATAATGGGTTTTATGAGTAGAAGAGCTTAAAAACACATTTACTATAATTCACTCTGTTTCTGTAGGAGTTGCTTTACAGACTAAACGACTTGGTAATCAATTCTTCAGACAGCATATACTGCTCTCATTTAGGTTCCTGAAAGATACCCATAAGGAACCTTGTTAATTTAGATTAATTGACAGAGTATTCAAAAGCAAAGATATTTCACGATTCTCAAATTTCTCAGAAGTCCCCCAGAATTCAAAATTTTCAGAGATTCCCAAAGAGGAATGTACAAGCCAGTCATTTTTTTCTGGCACAGAAGCCTCAAGCAGCTGAGTTTCAGCCCAAGAACCTTCATGGCTCCAGAAGATATGAGAACCAGAGAGACCACAAGTTGACTTTTATATCACAGATCATGCTGGTAGAGCAGAGAGTTTAAAATACAACCCACAAAACCACTCAGCCTGTGCTTTAACATGTAATCTGAGCAAGCTTGACCAGGAGCCACCAAGAAACAGTGAACACGGGACCTCATTTCATTGACTGAAAAGTCATTTCTGGCCTTGTGTAATTTCCTTTGCACTTCCTGAAGCGTGTCAAGGCAGCAGATATTAGCTATAAACCCCCATTCAGATTGCTACTAGTTCAGATTCTGCAGCGGGCACAGACCTGACAGAGCCAGCCCCTAAGCAGGTTTTATTTCTTAATAGCTCTAGCCACACTCTGGGCTGGCCGCGCTCAACTGGCATCCTGCATGCTGTGGGTTCTTGCCAAACAATCCACAGCTTTGCTGCTTCTGGTGTTGGATCTCAGGCACAGAAATGGGGAACCGACAGCTCCACTGAGCACCAGAGAAAGGACAGCCTGGAATATGTTTAATGTTCTGGATATGTAAGTCCAAATGGACTTTTCAATACTCAGGCAGATGCCTAAATACTGATTCATAGATGGTAAGTGGATGCTATATTATCATATCTCTGCTTAGAAATAGAGCTTACAATTTGCCAACACAAGGAAAAAAAGAAATCATCTATTTGGATAAGTGCTGCCAGGGGAGCTCAGACAAATTTCAAAATGTGAGCTTAAAGGATTTACAACTAACCATTGCAACCTCACCATTCCAAATTTTAAATACCGTTAATTCAAATCTTTTGTTATGGTTACTACCTTGATCAGAAATTAAAGTCTATATTGTTGAAGAAAGAGTACAATAATGGATAATTAAACTAATGTTCCCACTGGGGCAATATCTGCTGACTACTGATTCAGACCCAGTTTGGCTCCAGGCATTTGGAAAACACTGCCTGCAAAGTGTCCGCCACACATCCAAAATAGTAAAGAAAGAAGAAAATTGGGTATGAAAATTGGCATGTTTAAGTCAGAGGCTTGCAATTCTCAATTTTGGGTTGAAGCAACACCAAGCTGACAATTTTTAAGCCCAGAAAACACCTAACCAACAGACAGCTGTGAATGATTTGCCCTAGCCTTAACCATAAAATGCAACATGGTGTGCCAAGAATCCAAATCATGAGGCAAAGGGAACAAGCTTCCAGTAATGATGTGTCACACACAAAAGAGAAGAAAAATAATGGCAAATCAATGATTATCTCCAGTCAAGGAGTTTTCAGTAATGTAGGATGACAATTATTGGTGCATGAATTCAATCCAAACCCATGTGTTTGGCCTTGCTTCAGCCTGCAAACTGTAACCTACTTTATGGTGTAAGGCATCTTGCTGAAACAGAAAATTTCACAATTTCTGAACTTCCATTTCTCATAAATTATCTTCTCTAATTGAAGCAATAATGTACTTCACTTGCTGACATGATTAGCTCAGCTACGGGGATACTATTTACTGTTGCAAAAAAAATCTGAAACAGTCATGAATGGACTAGGGTGAAATATTTTGGTTTAAGAAGAGCTAATGGAAGCCAAGAGGTAGTATTTAAGCTTATTTCAGTTAAAATTTTTAAAATATATTTTTTCTTTTTGTGCTTTCCTGTCTTTCTAGCACGGCATTTTGACAATCCTGTAATGAAATATCCTGGTCTTACCTGCAGCATTAGGCAAACCAAGAGCCACTTTCTGACCAATTGACTTTATTGTCTATACACAGATTTCATAGTGTTGCTTGGGTAACGAAGCAGAAAAAGATGCTGGGAAAGAACAGCAGGTATCTAGATAGAAAAGAATAAAAATAAACTGAATTATGCCTCTGTGGGGCATGCGAGCTCAGAAGATACCAACCTACGGAACTGCACAACAGTTACTTGCCAGGAAGAAATGAACAATTTAATTAAGTAATAACTGAATAACAATTACAACAATTACAACAATTACATTGTTGGTTCTGATGTAAAATCATGAGATTCCACGAGACGATCCTGATTTCAAAAACCTCATATGCTCAGAAAGCTGTTTAGATGGACAATGACGGATTATCCACAGCAGTTTAGAAATTTTTGAGAATTCTTGCGTAGTCAGCAACTGACTTAAAAAAAAAAATGGTTTTCAATAAGAAGTCAAAAAAAGCACAAAACAAATTTTCCATTTTTTAAGAAAAAGGAATGTTATTTTTGACTATTTCTGAAGTACTCTTTGTCTTGCACAAACTGTGAGCTCTCCTGAACTACAGTGAAATGACATTAAGAGGTCAGGCAAGAAATTTCTAGAAGCAAGTGCACTACAGTCACATTTTTCTAGCCTTAGTTTAGAGCTACAAAATGCTACAAAAATGCTATCTCAGATATTGAAATAAACTTGTTTTAAAATTTACTTTTAAAACAGGCTTACTTTACTTATGGATATTACCTTTTACCCTAACAAGGCACATACCCATGTGGGTTATACACTTGCAACAAACTTAGCTGTCACCTTCTGTTCAGTTATATACACTGAACTATTTTCAAGGCCTTACTTGCATCATTTGCTTTGAAATTAAAAATATGAAAGCAATAATGCAGAAATTTCTAAAGCAATATTTCAAAAACAGTAATTTTTTTTCTCCTTCCTCTTTTAAATGAATCTTCATCAGAATCAAGGTTTTCCTGGAGAATGTTTTGTCAGTTCAATCCTACTCTTTTCAACGAGCTATGTGAAACAATAAGAAAATTAGTTGATAATAATGGTTTTTTTAGTAAACAATCTGTAAAGAAAAAATACTAAACTTTATAGATGAATTATTTATGCCAGTTTAAATGTTAAAAATGCAGCTTAGACTAGAATTACGACTATTTCAGAGCAGTAAGACAGGACAGAGTACATTTTTTTTTGTTTCCGTATGAAAATTTCCACAAAACACATGTTCCATTTCTAAATGATTCATCTTTTTTTCCTTCCACATATACACAGGCTTACAGAGTAACAAATAAATTCCGGAGTAATTATTTTCCAGAAACATTTTCTAGAGAATTTATTAATGGATTTAATGTGTTTGGATCTGCAAAGCAATAATATCCAAAAATGCTTTTGCCAAACTAGTTCACAAATATTCTAAATGCCTCCTCAGTTTCTCTGCAGCTCATAACCAAGCAGTGTCACTGCAACTGCAAACCACCACTAACAATCCTACCTTTATGCAGCATCTTTCATCTGGAAGGATTTTGAGGAACTTTGCTTTTATTACTTCAATGCAAAGGTCATTCATTTCCGAATGACAATTCCTTCATATTCTCCTTCCTGTGATGCAAAGACATAGAAATGAAAGATTCAGTGGGCTTTCAGGCTAAGCAATATTGCTCTACACTTATGATTTGGGGTGATTTCCCTCCCCCACCCCCTGCCCAGCCATGAAAGGATGCAAAATCAGGATTGTAGTGCCTAGTCCCTAGAGCCACATTTGATTAAAAATGCAGGAACTAATATGCCATTGGCCTGCTGTGGTCTTAGCATATAGTTTATTATCCAGTTTATAAGAAACATGTTATTCATATAAGTGGCATTATTAGATCCATAAATTACTGTATAAACATAGATCTCTATTTGTAACTGCTGTGGCTTTCATTAGAACCGGCTAAAAAAGTACGTCAATCAGTTGTCAGGAATGATCTATATTAATGTCCATGTCTTCTGTCTGTCATCTGGAATTTTTTGACTTTCTAGAGAAAATTAAGTACTATATGAAAAGACAAGTGGAAATAAAGTACAAAAGGAAACTGTTCAGTTCATTTTTGGCATTCCAACACAGCTTGGAAAGTTGGAGGTTGGTAAAGGCCTTAAAGAGAAAAAACTGCAAAGATCTCTCAGCACCATCGTTTCATGTTCCTTTATAATCTTACAATTTTACTAATTTTGGTAAGTGCTTAGAAGCATTTATTGCCTTGTCAAAAAAAGCATGAAAACAAAGGTAATCTTGCAATAGGGAAAGTTATTACACTCTATTATTTCGTAGTGTAACTACAGAATTTTTGCTTAGTCCATCCAATTTTTTATTTTATATTTAGTGGGGTTTGGGGGTGTTGAGTGTTTGGGTAGGATCGCCTTTAAAGGTAAAAACAACAGCAATGAAATATGAATAGGTTTAAGGTTAGGGTTAAGTTCCCAATTAAGCCAATTGGAACTGCATATCCAGAGTTTTAGATCATTTTCACAAATCCTGCATACACATTTTTCAAATATATGCTATTTGTTTGAATTTTTTGCTGTCCTAGGCCTTGATACTCAGAGAAGGACTAAAAACCATTTTTCAAACACATTCATATAGTGTTTCAAAAAGATCACTATGGTCTTACCACCGCTCCAATTTTTAAAATTATCTGTAGCATGACCAGTATCAGAAATGATCATAAGTAAAAGCCCTACCTTCTCTATAAAAGGCATCTGTACCTTCAGCCAAGGCCACAATGGCAGAGCCTTGCAATCACAAAAGGATGTATGCGCATAGCTACGGCATTTGTGCGAGAACAGGTGGAACAACCAGGCAGTGCCGCAGCTTGCTGATGTCCTGGCAGTGCGGGGCCACCCCTTCCCTCAGCAGGAAAAGACTTACTTTTTCAGTGGATCATGAGTTCTCTTTCCTTTCTATCTCTGTAGATGAGACATTTAATGTCCATACAGGTATTTTATACTCATCTTGTGGGAATCGAAATGCAACTTTATTCCTAAACATACATCAACTTCCTCTTCTAGTTGATATAAGCAAAGTTGTTGTTTTAACACAAAATTTAGCCCTCTTCTCTGATTTTACAGTGTTAAAGGGAACAGGTGACTGGATAATGGGATTACATGCTGTTTGTGTGTTTTTGTAGGACTGAAGCATTACAGAAGTGTTTCTGTTAACACCTCCTTCAGCACCCTTCCCTTCACTTCCCCCTATTGCCTTATCAGTGGAAGGCTGTAAGGAAACCCAACAGAAGGTGACAAACTAGAATGAGTTAAACACATTCATGCACATTTCTCTTAAATTTATCTCATACAATAAGACAAGGAACTGTTATCCTTCAGATATTATCACGCACATTTACTGATATTCATCCATAAGATCACTATGAGAGGGTGTATTCTGCCTTTCACACACCAACGTGATGCCCGTGGAAGTCACAAGACTCTCAGACCTCTGTAGGCAGCAGCACTGGCTGACCATAAGTTGTGCTGTGAAGTAAATTGCTTTGCAAATGGATGGACCCTGCTTTTTTGTGTAGACATAAAGAAGTCTTGCATATCACACAGTTATAAAAGCTCAAATCATTTTTCTTTAGAAAATGATACACACCAAACTTTTGGGGGCTGCTTTTGTTTTGTTTTATCTGTTCAGATTTTCTGACAACAAAGGAAGGGAAATTTTTACCTGACTTCTGAATGTGGAATGTGACCTTAGCATGGTAATTTTGTTATTAAATCAAACATATTCTGCAATATTTTTTTACACAGAGGCCGAGTGACCTAGAAGAGCTTCTATCTGTGTTCATCCATGTCTCCCCCTCTAAATAGGCTGGCTCTATGCAAACTATTGAAATTAAGTCCGCAAGAAGTTCCAGCTTCTGAACACGCCTGGAAATTCTCTGAGTGGACTATTGACACCTTCCAAAATAATCTCAGGAAATATTCTAAGAGCTTGAAAATAGAGACTGTCATGTTCAACTGTCTAAGAATGTTTCTGCATATTACCTAAAATATTACTATAACACTGGCAAACAAAGAATTCTTTTAGAAGAGACAACAGTGGGGGATTAGTCGACTAGACTGTATTTTTCTTTCTTAAGCGACGTACTTTTTCAGGCACTTAGAGAAATTTATAGGCACAGTTCTGTCATTGAAACTCCAGCAAAGTGCTTCCAAATCTGCACCAATATAGGTTACAACAGGACTGGATCCCAAGGTTTTCAAACATTTGACACAGTGCTTACTTTTATGAGGACCTATAAAAAAAGAAGTAAAGTAAACTGTATCATCCCCTTCATCCCCATGGACAGATAAGATTAAGTCCACATGGAGCTCCGCAGTTAAATTGTGGAGGAACAGAATATAAACTTTCAGGATTCTGTCTCTAAATTTGAAAAAAAGAAATCATTCTATGTTTGTTTCAAGGGTTTCATGGGAGGATTCATGAGCAAGAATGGAGCCTGTGTGTTGTCTGTTCTCCATGACATTGCTGTACAACTTTGTAACCATATGAGGGAAAAAAGAGAATGTAAGGACTGTGTTATGGGTTCTATACCGGAGGCAAAAACTCAGTTTCAAATTCTTCTGCTGACATTTCTTCATAGTTGACATATAGAGAGGAAACCTGGTTTCCTCTATTTCAGCTGGACACCAAAGTCAGCAGATTTTCATGCACAATCTGAATCCCTGCCCACTAAGAGGAACTGATGCTAAAGTGCTAAAATAGGTTGCAAAAATGCCAATTACAAATTTAATATCTATGTAATAGATATTAAATAGAAATTAAATAGAGACATTTGAACTCTTAACTCTCAAGACTCTGTCTTGGGTAACATTTTTAAGCTGTTTACCTCAGTTCATCCATACAGAACATTCAGATGTTCACTGAAGCACAAAACAGGACTGTGAGATAATTCATCTGCTACACAGTATTTAGGGTACTTATCCTAGAGATGTGATACACAGTCTCTGATTTAGAGAATATCCAAGTAGTTTACACAAAATTAAATAATTTAAACAGAAAAGACCCAAAATAGCTCAATCTCAGATATAAAACAGGATGACTGAGAACATTCTTATACTTAGATTTAAAATTCCTGAAGCAGAGCAGGATTTTGAACCTACCTTCCTCCATAAGCATAGGGGAATGCTACAAATATGTTATTTTGTAACTTGAAAGTATTGTTACTTTGTGAGTTCTGAGTAAGTCCACCAATTATTTTTCTTTTGTTAAACATATTCAAATGAGCTTCCTTTTTGTCTCAAATTAATTTTTTTTTTTTTTTTTTTTTTTTTTGGTCAAAGTACAGAATGTGAGCCAGAAGTTGTTTGTTTTGGTGATAGCAATGAAAAACTCACACTATTTCATTCCAGAAGGATTCCTTTTCAAGCCTTATGGATGTACTGGAAAAATAATTAAACACACAGCTCTGATGTGAACAAATATTTGACAATGGCATGGGAGTAGTCCATGTGGAGTGTGTTAGGATTCATAATACTAACAGCAGAAGCATGCCAGCTTTGTAGCACTTGACTTTTTATGTGAGAGTGATTACAGCTGGAAGCGCACTAAAAATTAACAACACGTAACTACATAACATTAGCAGGAACTGCAGAACTGAAATGAGTCACAATAAAAGCACAGAAGTTGTATTTCAGTATTATGTTAAGACTATAAACCCATATGTTTTTCTCATTGAAATATAGTTTGGGTATATTTTAATGTTTTTATCAACATGGCAAATCTATTTAAAAGTATGTCTGCTGTAGTATTTCTGTTGTGCAAAGATCTTGCTCACATCCAGAAGTGAATTCTGCTCACTGACGTGCAGTGATCTATGCACTGGGCATTCAGCACCTCATGTCCACTCTTCATGTACGCTACCCAGTCAGTCACGCCATATCAAGCTGAAAGAAGCAGGAGGAAATTAAATGGCTGAGAAAGAGAAATAGGAAGTGGGAGAAATGAGAGCACAAGTCAGCAAGATCACTTTTTACTTTGCTGCCTTAAAGAGTAGGTGTGAAACTCACACATACTTCCCTGGAGTCTGAGTCATCCAGTGCCCCTCAGCGTTTGAACAGTACACAGGAGCAGAAGAGAAAACCAACAATATTACAGGTACTTTAGATAATTCTTCTTGGTAACGTTTTGAATTCTTTTTCTCCTGTTGAGGCACAACTCTAAGGCATAGGATGCTTAGCAGTCTTGTCCATGGAGACAAAATTCAACAGCTGCATTGAGCTTTTCTGCAGAAAACAGGACAGCAACTCCCACATATCCTCCAGGAAAGTGAGTGAGATGCCAGCAAAGCCAGGTGAGGGGCCTTGTGGAAAGTGCTTTCTCTGACAAGGAGCAGAACCGTATGTAGGATAGGAAAGAACTTATCATCACCCATTTTTTATCATATTAACTAACTACTCTTTTTTTCTTTCTTTTTTTCTTTCCCCCTTGTTTTTGAATGAAGGCTTCTAGTAAGCAGTGTTACTTGCAGCAATCTAAAATTATTAGTCCATGATTACATTACCATTACTCTGACAGATCACTTTGACAAGTGGTATATTTCTGGTGCTGCTGGAACTGATATGGAATGTGTAGGAGGCAAACTCTAAAAAAAACCTATTCAGAGGGGATTATGAAGGTTAATGCAAAGAATATGCTTGTAAGGGTATTAGAATTGGTGCACCAGATTCATAGCTCATTGAGGTCTCAATATTCCTCAGTGCAGTGTCAGTGGGAACAAAGATACTGAAAAGAAAACTCAAAGCCCGGAGAAGAAAAGAAGTTTCCTAATTATTTTCACTCTGGTGTCTAAGTTTCATTCTATATGTAATAGTACAGTGAGGATATTTAAGCTTTCAGAGAACACTGCGTTAAGAAAAATATGTTTCCTCTTGTGATAATACTAAAACCTTATAATAATCAATGTGCTTACAAAATATTCTGCTGATAACTTCTGGTCTATGACTATATTCAGATCTGGTGTAATTCTGTTTAGATTAGTGTGTGTCATCTCCATCTGAACGTAGTCCTACAAAATATTTTCCTGCTTTATTTTCCATGCAGAATTTCAGTGCAACATTCCGCACATAATTCAGAATATGTTTTTTGATCCATTTATAAAGTTGTAACTCCATCAAACTAATTTTACTTTAGACCAATCTCAACTGCCTCTTATCAGGACAGATGACCAAACTCTTATTTTCTTGGCTTTATGTTCCTGTCTGTGAACCTTTGCCATTCCTTAGTAACAGTTTAGTATGCTGATAAGAGTAATTTCTATTCAAGAAACACTATTTCACTAGAAATTAATGAAGGATATGACACAGGAGACTTAAGCATCTCTTAGACGCTTTCCTAGAAAAATTAAAATCCTCCTTTAATTTACTATTATTATAACTCCTTCTATTTGTATCATTGAAATTAATTCCCAGGCAGTAATGTTTTACAGGCAAAGCATTGCTGTCTAAAATGATATCACCACACACATTTTTTCAATTTGGGTGGCAGACACACTACTGGAGGTTTGGGGAAAGCCACACCGCCTGATATTAGTGCTTGTTTTCTATTCAACACAGCATGAAAGATCTGGCACGTGTTTTGTGCTTCTGACTTGATGCATAATTTCTGTATTTTCTGGACTGTCTAAAACAAAAATAATAGTAAATTCAAGTGGTTTTCATCATGGTCCTAAATCATTCACATGTGTGACTAAGTCTAGGTGCCACAAAGTTACACCTCATTCAGCTGTTGTTCATTCAGCAAGAGCTGGATCATTTTAAACTAGATTTCATAGAATCATAGAATATGCTGAGTTGGATTGGACCCGTCAGGATTATCAAGTCCAACTCCTGCCCCTGTTCCTCCACTTTCCCTCATGGGGATGTTGAAGATCACCATGAGGTCTCTGTTCATCTCCTCCAGGCTGAACAAATCAAGCGATCTCAGCTGCTCTTCCTGAAGCTTCCCCTCCCGACCCGTCACAGTCCTCATGACCCTCCTTTGGGTGCGCTCTGATAGCTTAATGTCCAGCTTTACAGGAAATTCTATATGAAAATATATTTTAAAGAGTTTCTTATTTCTTTAAACAATTTATTTTCCTAATTTACTGTCTCAAACAAAACCAATTTAGTTAAGAGTTAAAACTTCAGAAAAATGTCTACATGAGGGGCATTCACCAATTTGAAAAAAATCTTTAAAAGCTGAGCTGGGAAAGGAGGACTGATTTAAATTCTAACAACAAAGTCAGTCCCAGTGAAAGCAAGAATATGAGTGTGCAATTGGAAGTCAGCTGGGTTTATTTGACTTCACAAGTTGTTTCCCAGTCTTCAGTAGTTAAAAATTTGGCTTAAAAGCTTCATTACCTAGAGGATCACATCAATTTTCTTGTTACTTAGCCAGCCTTCAGAACCAAGATGCAGCTCACAAGCAGTAAGGGAAATTCTCAAAGCTCTCCCTTACACCATTTAACTCACCAATCATTTTAGGGCCAATGCTTACTTAGCCATTTAACTGAAATTTTTGTAAGCACTTACAGCAGTAAAAGTAGAAAACTTATGTGTTCACAAGGGATTTTGAATTTTAGAGAAATAAGACTATATGGGAAATTTAACCCACTTGGTATTGACTTGAGGAAAAGGGAAATCAGAACTATATTCAGTATAAGACTTTAGTGAGCATGTATCAGCAGATCGAATTTGGACATAAGGAAAAACAACATAAACCAAAGAAGTTTGTATTCTGTTGACTTTATATAGTCAGTAGTTGGCTGAGAAGGTGACACGCACCAAGATGGGAAAAATTGTGTCCCCATTGATATTTACATACCTACTGAGCAAAATGAAAGTTCTAGAAACCCATACCCTTAAGTTTCATCTTCTTCTGCACCCCTTGCATTTTCAGGCAAGACTGGGCATGGCAAGCGTACTTTTAGAGAGCATTCTGTCATTGACTTTAAAATTCAATATTGTTAGGATAACATTTATTAGTTGAGTTTAAGCATCTATTCAGCTTGTTAGCCCCTCAGCTAATTAAGCCACCTTCTAGGACGAGATGTTTAGCTGGATAGTAACGTGAGAAGCAGACAGAGAAATTTATTAAAAAACTTACAAAGAAACGGAAAATTATCAGGTTTTTAACCTGAAAAGGGCCACAGAATCTGCCACTGTTTTTCCAATCTAACTAAATAGTACATCAGGGACAGCATTTCAGGCAAACAGTTTATCTGAAAGAGCAGTTCCCTGATTAAACCAGCAATGATAAATCACAGGGTATTCTCTGGTGCAATGCACTGTTTTAGCCATACAAAAATGAAAGAAAAGGATATGAAATGCTAGGCCTTAGAGACTCTATATGGTGAAAGGGAGTTCTGAAGTCTACAGAGAATTGTTCATGTGTGAAAATATTTAATTTCTTTCTCCTTTTTTTTTTTGTTTTAATGATCTCAAGGTGGTTAGCATTTTTCATAGTTTTGACCCCCCTCCCCAGAAGCAGGGAATGATTCTAGAAGAAAATTACTAGGTGTGACCCTGATTAAAGCTATATCAACTATGACAACCACTTATTTTAATAACTACATTTAATTTTTAATAACAAACTAAAATCTACACTTTAGCACAACTAGTATAGTTAAACAAGGGAATGCAGAATTTAAAACTCAAGAAGAAAGATTATCTTGATTTGATCCTTCAAGTGCTGTTTATTCATGTCCGCGTTTGTCAGTCTTTAGAATAACCCACGTTTACCTGAATTGTACTCTTATGTAGTTATGTCTGGATTTCCTGTCACTTTTTATTTTTACCACAGAACTCACCTCATGTGTTGCTCAGAATAGGCATTGCTCAATTAGTAGTTACTATTTCACAGTTTAACCTGTGTCCCTGGGCCTCGCTAAAACACACCACCAAAGGATGCACTACATTCTACCCTGAAGGTAGCAATTTGTAGACCTTCTCCGCTGCTGGAATTTGGGGGTTACAAACAGGCATGAAGCTGTTTTTAAAGGACGCAGAAAGGTCTTCAATGACCCAAGGAAAGAAAACATCAGGCATTGGTATTTTGTCCTACAAAGAACATAATAAGCGCACTGTGATGAGCTGGCCAACAAAAGGATGTTGTGCTTTCCCTTGGAGCCAAGACAGAAGACGCAATCACAAGACCGGAATTACTCCAGTTTGCTTTGGAGGTAGCCAGGAAAAGGTCTTGCAGCTTAAAGTGGTCCTAAAAACATGATCATGGCTACAACTGATACCACGATATATGACTAATTGCAGAAAACTCTGGAGACCTCCAAGGGGATTGAAGGAGAAAAACATTAAAGCATTTCCCAGAGATTCATCCCATGTCATGAGCAGAAGCAGTCAAGGGTCAGAAGAAATTAAAACCTCCTTGTACTGCAAAAGAAGGATGTGTCCTTTTTAGGGCTGCCTGGAATCAATCTTCCATGAATGGTATGGCTAAAGTAGCCAGGAGGGATAAACATAAGAAGAAAGAGAAGACGTGAAAAAATATGCATATACACCTACACACTTAGAACTAAACCATGAAATAAGGATCTTGCACCACCAAGCCTCAGATGGACACCACGGAGAAACTATTTAATTTCTGTCTAGGTAATAAACAAGTGAAAACGGAATTTCTCGTGTCTGAGATGAGTTTGACTTACTTCAAAATTATTGAATTTGGGTTGTAATATCTCACTCATTCCTAAATGAAATTATGCTATAAAATTCACATTACTAGAGTCTTTCCATTGATGATTATAACCTATATAGGAAGAAATCAGTGGGGGAAAAAAAAGAAGGGAAAGATACAATATGTTTGAACTGTTTCTAAGTTACCAGCATCATGAAAAAAAAACTTTATCAATTAGGAGTTACCTTGGTAATGAATAAAGCAGTAAATGTGTGGCTGCATATCACCAAATCACAATAAAGAATGGGATGATCAACTTCTTAAAAACTGATATATCATGTGTAGGTTGAAAAAGATGTAGTAATGTCAGGGATTTCAGTTCTAACTGAGACATGTCGGAAGTCAAATGCAAGGAGCCCCTCAATACTTTCACAGTTTATAAAATTATAAAATTTAATCTGAAAAAAATGCGACAACTTATGTACATTGTCTTCACATGGAAAGAAACATTAATCTTAGGGCAAAAATTAACAACTGGTAGAGTACAAGATATAAGGAGTCAATTACGTCTGAAGCATCCCAACCTCCACCATATTTACAGTTCATTTAAATTTTATAAGCTAGCTTCATGAACATGATAACAATTATGAGCGAAGTCTACTGGGAGAAAGTAATTAAATGTGACTGATGATTGGGAATTCCTAAAGTGCCAAAAATGTCAAAATTTCTTCTGAGGAAGAAAGCTCTGCTAGCTACAACTGACATGGAAGGAAGCTGAGAGCATCAGTTAATTAACTAATAATTATGATAGAAAAAAGGAAGATCTGGTAGCGATAAATATATAGCAAAAAATAAGAAACATATATGATGATATATATTGATAACTGATAGGCAGTATTACACATTTAAAATGTGTAAAAAACCTACATATTTTTTAAAATTAAAAATTGCTCTCATAAAGTAATAATTTTAATGTCAGCCTGTAGATTTTCATTCTTGAAGAGATACTATTTAACCTTTTTAATTGATCACTTGAGAAAAGACAATGTAAATATATTATCATAAAATTTTCTAATGACATAAAGATCAATAGAATCAGTAGCAGCAAAAAGACTATGTCCCATATGCAGAATGAACCCAGTTTCTTGGTAAACACACTGTGGGAAAATGATGTGTATTTCAACATTGCCAAGTGGAAATAACATAATTATGAACAAAGAATGTAAGTCATTCTTCAGGATTGGGAATTCTAAGGAATGAGAGAAATATTGAGTGACTTAGAGGTCAGCATGGATAATTACTTGAACATGAGTTTTCATTGTGGAATACAAAAGTCCTTGAAAGTTTTAGTAGAGAAAATGCCAAGTGTAAGTGAAGAGAGTATGTTACATCTGTACTGGCAATGAAGCCATAAGTGCTAGATTATTGTGTCTAATTATGTGTTTAAAGAAAGATGATGAAAAATTATAAATGGCTCAGAGAAGTCCAGGAATATGATTAAAGGACAGGAGAACATCTCTTACTGAGGAAAAAAAAAATAAATCAGAAGACTAGTTTAGTTTCCAAAATTGAAAGTTAAGGAGTGACATGATCAGTGATTAAACATACTTTCCTGATGAAATCTGATAACAGAGAACTTCTCAACCAGAAAACATAAGGACAATAATCCTTTCTTGTTATACTTCCCAAACAACACCAGCATTTCTGTGGGATAATTCTGATTCCCAGTGATACACATTTTAATGCCTCAAAATCCTTTCCTGAAGGTAACTTCTGGTCTCCACATGATTCTAATTCTCAGTCTCAGAATGAGAAAGAGCTGGGTAATTTTTGCCATAATTATCTGTTGAAAATTTTACCTTGAGGCATGACAATGAGAAGTAGTTTAAATCAGGCTGCCTTCTAAGCATCTAAGAATGCACGATGCACAATCCTGACCTGAGGTGTCACCTTCCAAACTGCTCGCAAATTTTTTGTGGTTTTGACCTCAGAGGGTTTCTCAAAAGTGGAGCGGTGCTCTAATCTCCATTTTATAACTTGGCTCCTGTGAAAAATTCTGCCTCTGCAGTTTATCCAGAGACACAAACAAAGTAGTGGCTGGTGATAAGAATACAAAACTAATTTTTCTACTTCTAACTCCTGTTCAATTTATCACTAGACTTCCCTGATAACATATAGTTATTACCAGTTACTTCACTAAATCCACATTACAGTATTTACAGACTCTGATTTCCTATTCAGAACTCCATAGGCTTCAATTCACAATTTATTTAGTCAAACAAAAAAAGAAATAATTAAAATAAAAGCTCAAGGTAAGCACCGTGGGCTATCCAGTTTCTGAATTATACAGACAAGAAACTTAAAGCAATGGGAGAACCTCAGTGTAAAAAAAAATCAGTTCTTTAAATTGAAGAGGAGAGATAAGTGATGTCTGAGAGGGATTTTGAGGTTCGTAGTCCCAGACTTGGAGAGTTGAGTCTCCAGCTTTAATCCTAGGCACTGGCACACAGTGCATAGGAAGAAATTTCCATGTGCTACAGTTTATGTTCTAATCTAAACAGTGCAATATAAACTGAGGCATGTGTTATTTCACGGATGACACAGTTTTCAAGTTATGACAGTTTAGTAGTGTCCCAGGCTCTTGGTTCCCACACATTCCACGACTTTTTCATTTTCCAGAACTGTCGTCAAAAGCAGCTTCAGACTGCTGGAGAACGCTGAGAGAAAAGAGTAAAAGATATGTAATATATTTAGATAATAAATTGTGATGGATCTGTGTTATGACATTATCTGTTACTATGATGATAGGTCAGGATTGCAGTCAGGCAGTTTAGAGCAGTTAGTTTAAGAAAACAAAATTGTTCCCAGTAGATTTCTAAAGGCCATTACAAGCAATAGAGAAAATCTCTTTCCTCATCCTCTTCTCCAGCACTCACTGCCTTCTGCCACAATGAATCAGAATGACATACTTTTTTTTTTTTCCAAGTTAATTTTCTCCAAACTCAGAAGAATATTTTCTTCAAAATTATTTATTTACTTACCCTGGTATTGATATCAAGGCACCCTGTTCTTAGGATATTTGGTGCTTTGCTTGCTGTTTTTGTATTGGTTTGAACCTAGCCAGCTAACTTTGCCTTTTCAATACCAGTCACATTTTCTGATTAAGTGAATACGTGCTTTATCCAGTCCTGTATAACTGGCATAAGTTAGGATGCATTTTTCAAGCCTAGACTCTTGATTTGTCAATTTCCATATACGTAAAAACATCATTAGTCCTTTTATGAATTATTAGCTATCACATGCAGTAGAGGACTTTTACATAGCATTTTTCTACAGTACCATTGAACACTTTCATGCAGTATGACACATGCATGTGCAATTTAATTTTCCTTCCAGAGGTACAGTTCTCAGTATGGATGGAAAGTACATCACAGCAAAATGAAGCAAGGTGTTCAAATATGAGGTTAGAGAAGAGCTCCTCAAACAAAGCCTTTTCATAGCATTTGTTGTCAAGTCACCAGTAAAAAAAATACTTGAAAATTACAGGTGCTTTGAAGAAACATGTGGAAAAAAATTTACAATTGATTTAAAATACAAAAATTAGACACTGCTCTAGGGTGAACCTGTTACAGTTATATTAGTTACAAACTGTGAAAGACTTGAAGTTACAGCCTTCATTGATTAGAATCTGGTTAGACACCGAGGGGTACACAGAGATTTGTTTCATCTGTGCCTACAAGTATGACTTTATAGAGTTATCCTAGTTCACCTTCCAGTGATGAAATTACATCAGCCTGTATTTAGAAAATGTCAGTATGTTAATTTAGGTTTTTCAAGCTTGTACTTTTAATTAGGGAAACAACACCATAAAAGTATATAGGGAATAAGATTCATTCTAGGTTATGGTTACTGTTAATAGTTCAAAATTTGTGGCAAGAGTGGTCTCTTCCAGGTTCAGGTCAATTAAAAAAAGTATAATAAATCTTTTGATCCTAAAGTCTGACGGGCTAATCTGTGGTTACACTGCATGCCACCATGCACTCTAGGATTCTTAAAATATTACAGACACCTGAATTTCAGAAAAGTTGGATTCCTTTAAACTGTTATCTGTAGGTAGATTTAGTCTCAAAGTTTGGGATCAGCAACTTGAATTTAGCTGAAATTTTCTGTTCCAGTCATCGACATCCAAAGCTTAACTGTGTTATCTTTCTTGATTTTACAGAGATTAAAATGATTTTAATGGTAAATTGAGAAAGATATCTCCTCTTTCTACCCTCTACTATGCACTTTTGAAAATGGCTTTCCTTGTTTCCACAGAAATCTGTTCGAAGTGCAGTGTCTTGTTTCAAAGAACGTAAATAACTCAGAGCAAGTTACTGATCCCTTGCTTTGATCACGCGTGTCCCCTCCCGTACACAGAGTAATGAAGCCGAGAGGGTAATGCATGCAAGTACATGTGCAAGCAAAATTATCAGCTCTGTGCCTACACTCATCTGCAATAATGAGGAAAGAGACACTGCTGCATCTGAACTCTAAGGTTACTTTTTAGTTCTGTAGGAGGAGTGACAGTAGCAAAAAAGACTATTTGATTATCCTTGCTAATGTCTGCAGTGCAAAGGACTCCATGCTTCCAATTATGAGCTAGATCAAGAGAGAGTTTTATTGGATTCTTTTGTAGAAATGGCTGTGCACTGGATCAGTCACATCATGCTGACACCCTGGGCAAAATTCAACTGCCTCCACCTATTCACAGAAGCAAAAAACGGCATCCAGAGCAGCTACGTCTAACAATCTTCAAGATTTGGATATTGTTCCAATCTTGCATATTTTACTTCATGTAAATAGTTCAAATCAATCAATACAATTAATCACATTTCCTTAGCTGAATAATCCTATTCAAGTAATTGAGTGAAATCTATTTTTTATAAAGTATACCATATTTTCATATTTCATATAAATTTAAAAATTGTATTTGTAGAGTGAATACAACATTTATGGTAATTTTGAAAATACTCTACTTGTAAGCATCTTCTTATATTAATCATCAATATAAATTTTCATTAAAACATTAAATCAGAAAATAACAGCATCAGAAAACAAGATTCAGATCCACAGAACTTAGTCATCTGCTGTAATTCTTCAAAATACGCATGATTGACCTTGTGATGATGATAAGACCAGCACGTAGAAGTGCTGTTACTTCTTTGGGAAGTGACTGGGAACAAATGTTACACTGGTCAGTGTGATGTGGAGATGGGAACTTCCTTAGCTAGCTCCACATAAATCTGAATTTGTTAACAGTTAAAGGTAGATTTGCAAGGAGTAAAGGCAGTGTCCCTGCTGTGGCTAACGTGCACTTAAACCAAGGCCTTGAGCTGATTCATCAGTTTCGGTCCACAAACTTCTATGAACTCTGTGAGAACTCAGCCAACCTGCAGCTGAAGCCAACATTTGATTCAGGAAGAGCATTCCCATTTTCTGGGCCAGCTTTGTTTTACACTAGAGTGACATCTGCCTTTAGGCAGGACAGCCTATGAATATTATCCACACAATCTTTGAGGAAAAAATACCCCAAACAAATGGATTTCAACACCGCATCACCCCCTCAAAAACCCCAACAAACCAACAAAAAACCCAAAACTGAGTGAAAGGCATTACCACAAGCTACGTGGTAACAGCTTTCTTCAGACAAAGCATTTTGCCAGACAGAACATTGTCTACTGAAACCACAGGATCATTAAACTTCCCAGTTTGTCATGATTTTTTGAGTTATATTTACAGTAGTTGTTCTTTTTCCATCTCCCCCTCACACTCTCTAAATCAGCTAAGTACTGGTTTCTGTTCAAAGCTGTAGAAAGGTCATGAAAGGTGAAGAGGTTACATGTGGTGGAAGGAATCTCTTCATATTTTCAAAAGACATATTCATGACAAGCTAAAAAAGTAAATGTTAATTATTTCCCTTGATGGTACAGTATCTCAGCTCCTCTCTGCTGTAAACTACAGTCAGAGTAAATCATGAACACTAATGAGAATACAGCAGTGAGGACTAAGAAACTTCAGGTTTTGGCTCCATTACTGACCATAAAAGGCTCTCAAGGTGCTATCAGCAGATAAATTTTAAATTGCTAAAATAAGTTGGGACTCCCACCACACGTAAAAAAAAGGCTGTGCTCATGTATAATTATAGGATTACGACCTATTTCCCTACTCAGGATCCAATCTGTAGGTTTGCTAAGCAGCTTCAGCTTATATTCAGTTCCTGAGGGGGCTTATTCTCATTCTAGATAATTTCTTTAAATTAGTATAAAAAGAAAAACCCCACTGCATTAAAATCAGAAATTATTTCTATTGCATTACTTACTATTTTTTCAAATAATCCAGCATTCATCATAAAATATCTTCTCAATGGCTAGTGTCTGGCTAAATATATGCATCCTAAATTTCCATCATTCTATTTTGCTATATTTTTATTACCTTTTTGGTATTTGCAACATCACTTTTTTTAAACAGCACGTGATTATTCTCCTTCAACAGTTCCAGTCTGCTCTCTTACACAGATTGCAATTTGCATCATTTTTCAATTAAATATATTTTACCCCCATCAATCTTAGTAACTAAAAATATTTAAATTATATAGGAAATTTCTAAGGTTTTAGGGGGATCAATGTTTTCATAACCTCCTTATACGTGACAGTTTCTTCTACAAACTGATGATCTGATGACCCTCTCTGTTATTATTTGGGAAATAAGATGGTCTTCTTTTTTTATATCACTTTGTTTTGGTGAGGAGGGGCTTCATTCATTTGCTTGGTTTTTTTACCCTTTTCTAATCTGTTTTGGTTTGTTTTCTTATTTATAATTTCTTTTGCATGTAGTGAGCATAATGGTTAATTCTTCAGGTTCATCAGAGTATCAGTCATTAATCTTAACCCAAGATCCAACAATATGAAAATCATATTATGGTGGGGAAAGATGAAAAATTATGAAAATGATACAAGAACTTAAAACTCTTTTGACTCGTAAGCTTATGTCAATTGATGTTATAATAAGAACAGACCTCAGGGATAACTACAAAGTATTTTCAAAGAAGTCAAAGAATCAGTTAAGTATGCTGCTTTCTCAACACTCAGGGTATAAACCACTCAAAAGATGTGATAAAAAGAACAGACATGCATAAAAAAATTAATTCAACTCTTCATCTTCATTTTCTCTTTTAGTTTTTCTTTCTTTCCCATTTGTTTTCCCTCTGATACTTGTATTGATGGCAAAAGTCACCAGCTGCTTATCATCAAAATTATTAAGTTCATTATATTCTGAACGTATTCTTTTGTGCCAACATAGCAACAGGATGGATAATCTTACATGCTATCCCTGTAACTATAGATGGCTTGAATGAATTCTAACTACTTTGTAAGTAGGAATGAAAAGAATTCTACATTTGTTAGCTATTACTTTTTGGTTTTCTCAAATACTTTCTATTAATAAAAGTAAGCTACTAGTGATTGAGGTAATCAAAAATACTAGATGATGGCAAATCTTCAGATGTAAAGCTTTATTTATGTTTCCAGCATAGGTTATTGAGTAAAACTACACTCTTTTAAACATTAAATTCTAGTAATGTAAAACAATATTATCCACTGCACGTTAAATTCTACTATCTAATGAAGTCCAGTGATGAGGTATGGCATTCAAAAGGCTAATTTATGTCTTCTACCATTTTCCCATCACATGTCAGACCAGAAGGACTTGCTAGAATAATAATAATATAAAAACACACCAAAAAATTCAAAACAAAACAAAAGGAAACCCACACATAAACATAAACTAAAAAAGTCATAAAAAGTATTTCAAATGCATCTTTCCTCTTGTGAACCCTTACTCATGTCTGGATGGGAGATCTCACCTGTATTAATAGTACTAAGCCTGTTGTCTATGGACATCGCCTCAGCTACTTCAACGAAGTGTTGGTTTGTCAACCCAAGAAAACCAGAGAGAAAAAAACCACAATGCAGGAGCTCTCTACTCTACTTTCTCCTCATGAGCCACATAAAAACTGTTGATCGTGCCCATAAAAGGCAGAACATCCTCCAAACGCGGGCTCCGCCAGCAGAAGCTGTTTTACTGCAGAAACTAGGTCACTGCATATACACTGGGGTAGAAGATCATTGTGGGCAAATGCAGCAGAATTGGACTTTGTTGAAAGCTTCTGCTCTTTCAGAATGCAAAACCGAAGCCAAAGTCCATAAACTGTTGGA
The DNA here is from genome assembly GCA_013397755.1 of Cnemophilus loriae. Classification (NCBI taxonomy): domain Eukaryota; kingdom Metazoa; phylum Chordata; class Aves; order Passeriformes; family Corvidae; genus Cnemophilus; species Cnemophilus loriae. The sequence continues at coordinate 149,745 of VZTF01002612.1, read as the reverse complement.
CATTTTGTGCGCATTAACCATCATTTTGTTTATTCTAGCTGTAATTAGACCGCATTGCACGACACCATCACACAGGCCGTCTTTATTAAAACTAAAGATTACTTTTTAGGAATTTTGCAAGCCTATGATAATTGTGGAGTGGTTCTACTTCTGCAATATAGTAAAGAATTATTGATGGCATGTGGATATTTTGGTTATTGTTTTTTTCCTGCAGAGCTATTTCCATATGATTTTCATATTGTGCAATAAACAAAATAGCTTCACCCCTGAAATAGCTCTATTATGGAAGTTTAAGCTTCAAATGTCTTTCTATTGCTCAGGCCAATGTTAAAATATTTACTGTTAGAGCCAAGCTTTAGTTAGTACAAAACTAGCAAACTAAACGCTTCATTCCTTAAGTGCTTTTCTTTATCTGTAAGACTAAAAAATGTCTTTTTAGCTGGCACCAGTGGCTTTGGGGAGTGTTTTGCAGCACATTTTTGCAAATGCTTATTTCAGGTTTATTGGCCTCACAGCAGAGGTTGCAGAAGACCACACAATTGGAATGATCATTTTTCTTTGCATTAGCATCTTACATTTAGAATGGCAGCAGCTAACCTTAGAGGAATCTGGACTAATGAAAGATGCTTCATGGATATGATTCAACGTTTAAGAGGGAGTATGAGTGAGAATCTTAAAAAATTTAAAATCACAGTTAAAACCAATCAAATTGTGCTCCTCTTTATCTGTGTTTGCGTTTTGCTCTAATTAGGAACTTGTTTCCAGACTTTAATAATTTATAACCACATTCTATGGTTTAAAAAAAATTATTTAATAGCTCATGGATAAAAAAATTCTTTAGATGCAATGAAACAGATGATATATAATATATGATAGAGACTTTCCTTGCTCTAGTATTTGTAAAAATGTAAGTTCAAGCAAAGGAGACATCCGCAACAAATATGGATAATAGAATCTAAAAACTCCTTCAGCATTTAAGACGAGCTTGTTGTGTTCTCTTGTACTGATGTGTATGTATGAAGTGATGCAATTTCTTTTTCTGTATTCTTTGAAAAAATAAATGAACAAGAGCTATTCCTTTAAAAGCTCATCCTTTTTTTATTTATCTTTTGGCAGCTCACTTCATAATCACATCATAAAGTATCATTGAACTAGAGTTAGAAAAACTATTATATCATCTCTTTAATCCTCTTTCAAAGTTAGCATGTGATACAGTTCTCCCACAGAGACTAGCGCAGACAACTGTCTTTTGCAGAAATTATGTGAAAATACAGGAACATGGGTCAATCTCATCCATATTCATTGCCTTTCTAGGCACATCTTACACAAGGAATGAATTTGGAGCCATAAACGGTAGTTAAAAATAAATGCTTAAAATCCAGCCCCATATACTGTTTTCATTACATGTCTGAATAATACAAAAACAGGGAATGAAAATGCAAAGCATATTGCCATGATCTGCAAGCAGCACTGTTTATTAACACAGTAGTTAAAACAGCTCAAATAAACTGTCAGCCAGCCAAGAACATCTTCTGTGAAAACACTAAAAACACATACCATATTTTAAATAAAACAAAAAATTACTCTATAGGTGTGTTCTGTATGATATAACACAAGATGGATTAATGCAAATCAAAAGCTAAAAATTGAAATCACTGAATTATACGAGTTTGCCCATCTAGAAGTCTCAGACACACAAAAAAAGGAAGTAAGCTAAATCTGGAAACCAAAGACTTCGTCAACCCAGTGTTCCACACCACAAAGACTGGATAATTTCCACAACGTAGAAGCGTGTTCTTTACGTTCTGAAGAGTCAAAAAAATGTCTGAAAAACTTTGATGTTTGCTCAATTAAAAAGCTTTTTCCACGTTCAGAAGAAACTAAGCCTAGTAAATACACAGCTCCATAACAAATAGATCACAAACATTCCTACTGTAATTATCTAAAAATAGTCCATAGCCTCTGAGTGATATCACTCCCTTGCGGAAGTCAGCGGGAAGGTTTGGAGTAAAGACATCATATTACACACTAAACTGTGTAAGAAGTAGAACTTCCACCGACTCCATGTTGGAGTAATTAATTTTTTTTTATACAAGTAATTTGATGATGATTCCAATTTGATCACACTGAACTCTTAGAAATCTTTTCAAACGAGGACAGATCATCTTTACAGAATAAAAGATACCTCGGTTTTTGTGTCAAATTGTTCTTTCCTCTCTGCTGAGACTGGGAAGATGATAGTAGCCTGTACTTCCATTTAGCTCCCAATTGCTTCCTTTTGAAGATTAGGAAAAGGAATTATGAAAGCCATGTTGTCCGAATGATGACTTTGAGTACTGAGAGATATTGATTAAAATTTAAAAACAAAACAAAAGAAAAGAAAAGAAAACAAAACAAAACAAGAAACCCACAACAGAAACCTATGAATTCAACATCAGTCACTCACTTTATTAGTCCTCTTATACATAAGAATTCAAGAATCATTTTAAAAGCACGGCACATGATTTTTATAAACTTTAAAAAAAATCTTTGTACAGCAAAATTAACTCAGCGTGTGACTTTGCAACTCTATGAAAACGACATTTCTGTCATAGAAACTTATAGTTTTTTACTTATAGTTTGTTATTTCTTTAAAATACTAATGCCATGCAATATCCATCCAGGCCGTATATAGGTGTTTGTTCTAGATCCATCTGGCAAAAAATAATCATACTAAAAAAAACCCCAAACCCTTATACTCAAGGCATGTTGAAAGCTAAAATAAAAAGAAGTTTATCTTGCGATGCTGTATTTTAGGACATGACCAGCATTAATATGACACAGTAAGATTTAATTGTCTGTTTCATATAATTGGCAGCAGTTGAAGAAACAAAAGTGAGTTTACAGCTTTCTTTGATTTTCTGTGTGCTTGGGACTGACCAAGTTAGGATTATCAGAAAAATATGGCTAAATGAGAACTAGTGTAATTCCCTTAACTTTAGGGCCATGACTTTGGATCATTAATGAATTTGAAACACATCTGAAACAGAAACATTTTTGTGTTTATCATGGGATTATTTTTGGTTCTATTTGCATAGCACTAATACCCTCTGTTTATAAACTGAAGAAGCCACGAAAAAAACCTTCCATATTTCTCAAACAAACAGTAAATTTATTCATTTCAAAAATTTAATTTTTCTCTAGCATTGGAAGGCATAGTTAATCAAAATTCCGGAGTTCTTGCTTTAAATCCAGGAATTATAGCCTGATCTTTTCCCCCATGCAAAATATTAACCTTTGCCAAGTACATAAGATGATAATTAAAACCAGTTCTAAATCCTTTATCAATCAAGATTTCAAAGATGTTGCAGCAGACAGATGCTATTTCAAGCTAAGATGAAAGTGTCACATTATCACGATCACAATTTATACCGTGTATGGCTCTACAGCCATAGTTATACTGAAGGAAGATTTAAAAATTGTGGCTTTGTTTGAAAAAGGAGAACTAGCTCCCTGCTTGCAATTAGTAGGTGAAAAGCCAGGAGAAGGATTTCGCTGATACACGCTTTGAAAAGGTGCCTTACATCTGTAGCTGGTAGGCTGGAAGGGAATCAAAGAGCCTCCGGAGAGAACAAATGGTTGTGCTTGAAAAATGGTCATGACACCTCAAGGAATGAATCTCTTCCAAACACTGTTTCAAATCGGGGTGGCCAACAGGCAACAGAACCTGGAAATACAGGGGTGTAAATGGTTTTCTGGGGGGGTTTTGGGGGGAATATTTATCATTCTCCTGCAAACCAGGAGAAGACAAAGAGTGCCCTTCCACGTCAGAAATCAGTATTAAAAACCTGAGTGTAGCTCATCAGGTTATTTTGTGTCCTTTAAGGTTAATAAATATATATTTTATTAATTCTTGTAAATTATACATTTAAATACTGATGATATAGTCAAAATCAATGTCATGGCCATTTAGCTATTGGATCCTCTGATTACTTGATTTAAACTGGGATTTTTATTTCTCTTCAGCTTCTTTGGTGATTTATTGCAGACTTTAAACACAGTTTAAATAAAATATGTCTGTAAAAACAGATTTTAAAACTGTAAGGCAGACTTGTTAATCTGTCATTATAGTTTGCCAGTCAAATGCAAAAGTAAGTCATTTATTTGCTTTCAAAATTTGTGGTTTATTTCAAATTATGAGATACCAATGACTTTGACTAGGTTTTCTGAAAAATCCTGGAGCAAAGTCTAAACTTCTGTCCTAAATTACCATCTCCAGATGATACCACGAACAAAGCATTGTGTATTGTCTCACCTCTCTCTGATAATTTCTATGTTAATTATCTTATTACTATTTGATTGTTTAGTGTTCTAAAACACAGACAAAAATATTTATTGACATTTTAAAATTTCTTTTATAAATTTTTAATTCCAGAAAGAATTTATAACACGATTCTTTCTCAGTATTCAACCCTAATCCCCAGTGTTTCGTAGGGAGAGGGAACATTTTTAACATTTACATTCCTAGAAGAACTTTCTTCTTTACCTCAATGTGATAACAATTTGCATGACTATCAAAGCTGCTATATACAGGTTGACATTATTCAGTACTCAGATAAGGTAAACCATTTATCACATTGTTGAGCTCTTCAGTCAGTCTACAGCTGAGCAAATTTCTTTGGCTTGCTTTTCCCAGGACAATTATTCTAGATATATTGCCTTCATGGGAGATGTTAACCAAAAGCACTGCTTTCTTTCAGCCTTGCCCTGAAAGTCCCTCCTGGCATATAAGAAATATGAAACACATTGTTTAGATTTCACCAAACCTAAATCACCACAGGAAGGATAGAAGGGGCAACTCAAACATTGACTAGAAATTTAAGTTAGGAAAAGGCAAACCACCCAGGAGGGAAGCTTTCCTTAGATATTTCAAAATAATAAATAAAGAACTACTCTCTTATCAAATGCAATCCTTTCACTTTGCCAGCCTAACAAAGCATAAGAGTTGGCACTTCAAATCTCATAAAATTTGGGAGTTGTTGAATTCCAGCTTTCTAATCCTGTCTGTGGCTGCTGTCTACCTGTGAACCTGTTATTGAAAGGAAATGCAGAGGGACCACCCATCCGGAGTCTGTATCACCAAGCAGGGACAAGTTTAGCTCTTAGGGGAGCTTTTTACCCCCACAGCAAAACCAAAGCTTCCATCAACCTACAGGATTGAGTGACAAGAGATTTAATGTTTTGTAATGAGAGGTTAATTTTTCAGGAATTATACTTGGGGGGCAAAGGGGTCTCTATAGCAGAGCTGTGTCAATGAAAATGCCACAATGGTGATATCACATCCAGGTTGCTAAGATTACCACCTACTGATGTCCCAAAGGTGGAGAATAAGGGATGGAGTTCATAGATTTAGCCATGAGTTCATGTTACAGAATGCAACCATATGTTGGCACTTAGGTTGAGGAAGCAAAATTCCCAGCCATGGAAGGAACTGATAAGGCAAAGTGAGGAAGACAGAGATGTACAGATATAAGAATATCATTCTCAAATTTACCTAAAGGTCAGGGGGTAAGATTCACTGGTTTTTTCAGAGTAAAATAACTTTTCACTTAAATATGTTGAAACACCCACATGCCAGATATTCTACAGATTTTAATTTGTAATTTATTATTCATTAGCGTAGTCTAACATGGGTAAGCAGAGGCTAGAAAATAAGAATAATTGCCTGTAATTGTTTTTAGCATAAGATTTGTTCACCTAGATTAAACATGCAGAAAATTATTTATGATTAAAAATGTGTTGATGGTAAGTTAAATGCATGAGTACTCTGGTTGCCTCAGGGTGGGAAGAATGACCCTATTCTCACACACAAAAGTACTTGATCCAGGGAACACATTCAAAAATTGGGGTCAAACGTGCACCAGCTGAGTTAATTTATAAAAGCCTCATTTGTCAGAAGGAAAAAAAAAAATAAAGAAAATGATGGCAGAAAACCCCCAAATTGATGAGATCCTAGACTTTTACAATAGCTTCAGGTGTAAACAACAGCTGCTAAGCAAAGCATTTCACTATGTCTCAGTAACACAACTCAGAATGGGCTTTAAATCTCCTCAAGTTCAGTTGAATACTCCAGTGTAAAATTCATTGCTGAAAACAATGGCAAGCTTTTGTTTCAGTCAATTCTCTCTTAAATGTTCCATGAACAGTTTTCTTATTTGGTGTTTAAGTTTAGAAAAGAGATCTATGAAAGGTTGGTAAAGGTTAATTAATAGAATGATGTTGGCAACAGGGAAAATACATGGAATAAAAAGAAAGAATGAGTTTAGAGAGTATTTTTGAAAGGCTTTGATTTTTAGAGAAAGAAAAATCAGAGCAGAAGAAGAGGTTACAGAATACTGAAAGGAAAGAGGCACTGGATAATCACAGTGACTCTTTTTCTGTCCTGTAGGGTTAGTGAGTCCTTATTTAAAATGGAAATGTAAACATTACTACCTTATCTTTACTATATGGAAAAAAAACATCAACTATGATTCATGTTTTTCTGTTTATATATGTGCATCAGGGCATGAGAGGACACTTCATGCAGGGAATTAAATTCTGTTTGTACACTTGATCACATTTTTTCTGACTTTTATTTGCCCTTCTGGGGCTATAAATGAAGTTATCACTGCCTAAAAACTAAAAAAATAGAGATGAAATTCATGAAATCTGAGTTTATAACCTTCCCTAATGGTTTAAGGGAGTAAAACTTTTCTAAAATTACATGAATGCTGAGAATTCAACATCTGGAGACCACTGCATGCTTTGCTTGCGGAATTTATACCAAATATTTAGATAAATTCTTTGCGACTCTATCTTGTAACATTTTCCCACCTATACAACGGAGCATATCCAGACAGCAACGGCCCCATATTATTTGCACATAGCGTGCTACATAAAGTGAAATAAATCTCAATTAAAACAGCTTTATTGTTCCTAAATAGTGTGGTAAAATCGCACAAGGATCAATAGGTGTGATTTTTTTCTTGTGAAAAGAGATAGTGACAGAATCTGATAATTTTTCTTCTATATTTTCTTACCTGGTCATAATCCAGTTGACGAAGCATTAAATCAGTGCATCTAGCATTTTAAACACCTTTAATCTAGCAAATCAAGGTAAAAAAACCTCTCATTCAATAATATAGGGTTCAACAGGTAAATTCATGCAGTAGGTTTATGATTTAGTTCAGGTCATGTTTATATATATATATATATATACACACTACAAAAGTTACTGAAATATTAAAACTAGACAATAGTTATACTGGAAATAACTACATGTACATTTCAATTGTGCATCTAAAATCACTATGGACATAGGCTATTGCTTTCAATTTGAATATAGCTCTCATTTCTAGACCCTAACAAAATTTCATTTTCTTTCTCTTTTGGTGGGTGAAAATAGCAATAAAACTGAAACATAACTACATGCATTTCAGATTAGATGTGGGTAGTGTTGCTTTCACACTGAAATAATACAAAAAAATATACTCAAGAGGACTTGATTTTATGAAGATAACTGTGCTATAACTCATGTCTGCTCCAAATTTTACACGTTTCTCGTCTTTCTCAAGATATTTATGATTTACAATACACTATGACTCCCTTTGGATTAGTATACTTCCAAATCCATCACGCTTGAGAGGACAAATTTAATGCATTACTTCCAGACCTAGTGTAGTCAGCATTTAAATGGGATAAAGGTATAAGACAAAAGGAAATATCATCGGTGACATTGTACAAGCAAGATCTGTTGGAAGAATAGACCTTTATAAGGGAAACCATTTAAAGCTCAGGGACAGTGCAAAGGTCTTTGACATCACTACCTGTTTAACTCCCAGCCACGGCGTTAAGGACTCAGTACATACACTAATCTGTTCATTTTACCCTGGAATTTCTTTCTTTTAACTAAATGTCCTAAAAATGTGTTAGAAGATTACTAATAATTTTGACTGTGTCCATGTTGTTCTTGCTGACCCCATGAGACTTTATCCCATCCTCTCCTCTATCTGGAAAGGTGTCTCAGATTTCATAAGAATCTTGGTTCCTCAGAGTACTCTCCAAGGACAGCCAAAGTCACTGAGCTAAAGTGGGCAAAGGAGAATATGTGCAGCATCTCTTCAATCATTACCAAGATATCTTTCAGCCATGAATATAGTGTGAACCCAAATTCACTGTCTTATTAATTACTATTTATATTTACTGTCTATTTAGATTTAATATATGGTGATGTGAGAGGCTTTATTTGTATCTGTTCTGAATTTACATAATTGGCAACGGCTGTTTGCTGGAACACATAAAAAGCAGTAACAATAAAATGATGAACAATAATTCAGTTTTGTAAAGTTAGAATTAAGAAATGTGACTTTGGAATTAGAATTAAAGTTTTAATTGTTTTAGAATAGCTCATAAGAAACAGCAGATTTACTATTCTTTTCGTTTTCATAGAAAAGCATGCTTACATCTCCAAAAATCCACAAGATCCGCAAAACTTTTTCTATATTTATTTAGTGTTGTCATCTGAAGAAAATGCAAAACTGAAGATGAAAATTTGTGAACCTTATTGGTTGTGTAAAATTAGCTCTTTTTTAAAAAAAAGTATTTCACACTCTTGTTGTATCTGAATTAATTTATTAACTATTATAGACAAGTACTGGTATAGAAAAATGTACAGGTTTTTTTATTTAACCTCAATACCCTTTACTGCTGAGGTTCTCCTGTGTACAATCATATCTAAGCAAAGTTCTCCTCACATCTTTCCTTGCAATAAGAGTGAAGGGAAGCAGAATATCACAAACAATTATAGGAACTCATTTTAAAGTCATAAGGTAGCTTTTTGAAGTCTGGTAAGATGTAGAGTAAAGCCCAGTCTTGCTGAGGACTCTCGTATTTGGCTTCAGGAGGAAAGAATTTAATACCAGATCTTTTACAGATGTCTCTGTGTGTCACAAATAAAGAGAAGAGAGAATAAAAACACAGCATAATCCTTTAATAAAAAAAATCATATTTTGCAAAGGAAATGCAAAGGTTTATTTGTTAAGTTCCTTTCAAGTGTTCGTATCTAGATTTCGGAGAAGTGTCTACAACAGTAAGCTTTTGATATATAAATGCTTATGTAAAATTAATTTCCCTGTTTTTTTGTGGTTTTTTTCCAAAAAGCATAAAATGTGTAAAATTGTGTAAAATCTAAACACCTTCTTGTTTTGCAATGGGATATCGTTTCAAACAAAACAAATCTGATTTCTAAACTGCAAGAAAATAATTAAAGAATCACAGATATGAGTCAAAACCAGAAGAAAACATTCCAATTTGACCAAGCTTAGATTTGGGGTTTTACATTCAAATATGAAAATTGAAAAATTAAGGTGGTAGTCCAAGATTTTGAAGGAGAAACAAAGAAAAATTTTTAAAATTCTCTTTAAAAAACATAAGATTTTCTACAGATCTATAGCAAAGCAATTGATTGTAAATGTTACAAAAGTACTATATGTAGCTAAGATATAGTGCATCAAAAAATAAAGAATTTGAGGTTAGGAAAATGTCCAGATAATTCAGCAACTATGAAAGTTTGCAAACTTTTATTATACATGGACTTGTGAGGTTTTTTTGAAGGCAAGCATAAGCTCTTTTTCTTTAGGAGTTTCATGCACACTGGATACTGCACAGCATTGTTTTTCCTAATTACTTTTTGTAGACCCCTGAAATGCACTCCACTGAATTTCTCTAATGCTAAAACTATACCGATAAATTAAATGGTGCCGAGAAACATTTCCAAGCACTAGAAGCTCCATCATTCGTACCGTTAAATTTTCAAAACTTGATATGGAAAAATTAGAACTGTCCCAAATATCTCCTGAGCATAGCTCAGAAAAGATAAGGCAATATTTCTAGTTGGTATTTTACAGTCAAGTACCTTAAGATAATGAGATTTTTTCTTAGTACTGATGGAAATATTTCTATGCAGTTTGGAGTCAGGACTAGAAAATCATCTCTCCATATTTAATATGCTGTTATAGAGAGAGCTTCAAAGTCTTAACATCAATAGTTTCAACTGCAAAAGGGATGGAGTAAAAGACAACTGATGCAAAAGTAAAACTAGCAGTCTGTTCTACATTGATGGAACAATGTCCAAAAATTTAACAAAATAAACACACAGGATGGTACAGAGTGAGATAATGAAATTACTTACAAAATGGAATCACAATGTACAAATGCCGGTTTTTCTAGTTCTAAGTAGATAATCAGGAATGTCTTTTGGAGGAACAGACTTTACATGGAATAAATTATGAGCAGGCTCAATATGAAACAAAATATTTTCCCTGTGCTCCAAATTTTATTATGAATCTATTCATAAACCTTGTTTTTACAGTCACTCTCAAGAGTTTGAGTGGATCTGGGCAGTTTTCAAGGGCTTGTGTACAGTAAGAATTTTTGAACAGACAGAAATTCCATGTGTATGTTTTCAAAAAGCAAAGAACTCAAACCTGGCATTTAGGATCCAACAGAAACTGAAAAATATGCTGCATAGAAAGAAATGCCCCCCCAAAGAGATGACTATCAATTAAAAGCATTGAAAATGTTAAAATCAATTAAGGGTTCCAATCAGTGTCCAAAGGGTCACTGTATGTCCATCAAAGAAACAAAAAAATATCATGGAAAATATGTAAACTATTAAATAACCTTTCCCTTTGTAGTCTCCCAGCTTGTGGCCATCATCAGTTTGGAGTATTTCTCACAGGGCTGAGGTTTGTTTGTAACTATATTAGCTGTGAGTGCTTCTGACAGGACAGTGAACTGCAGTCATCTGCCAGATGTAGCACCTCCTGGTTTTGTACAGGCTGTTGATGACTTCTCTGACAGAAATCCACGACCACCAGCTAGAGTTCACAGCTTTTAGAAAGTTGTAGATGCTTCCAGACATTATCCATATTTTTGTTATTCTTATTTATTTTTATTATTTTTAAGATTTTTTTTTTAAATGTCTGGATGAATGAGTATGTTTATGTGTGCCTGCCTGTAAAAAATAAAAGATTCAAAAAACTATCTTGCTATACAGTCATCTACAATTTCTTGTTATAAGAAATTGGGCTGAATTTCCCATTTTTTCTCACTGGACCCTAGGCTACCAACATCAACTTAAAGAAGGAGCTTCCTACAATCCTTCCATATGAAATCTCCTCCTTATGAGGAATATTTTGATGTTAGAACATTTAATACAATATATGACATTACGAACAAATGATCTATAATATTTGCTGCTGAAGATATTATGCCTAACGAAATGAGAATAAAATCTTGACTTTTACTCTGAATTGAAATAATAGAATGAAACTTCTGATGACTATTAATTTTAATTAAGCAAGTGTAAGCAAAGTGTCTTCCTGGAGTCTATCCATACTTTAAAATTTACTGTGACAGTTTACTGTGCTTGTACATAGATGGACTCGATGACCTGAAAGGTCCTTTCCAACCCAAATGAATCTATGATTCTACACCTGGCTCTGATTCTGAATTCAAATGATTTGTGTGTTGAATGAAATAATGCTCTGACACCTCATTATGAAATCGGGTCCAACCCTGATTCTTCATGAAATCCATTCTCCCAGATGCAATGATCTGGAAAAGGAAAAAGTAGCAAGGTATAGTTTCTGTTTATTGTAAGAATGTGATTTTGTTCTTCAACACTGAGCAGTTTGTATGATGCTATCTCAATTCATCATCATTAATTGACTATAGGCAATTCATAATGTGATACATAAATAAAATCCATTAATGACTCGGACACAGATTCTTAAAAGCACTTAGGCAAGTTAAATCTTCTGGATTTTAGAGGCAACTGCTATTCCTTTTCATAGTGTTGCATAAATAGCTGTAGCATTTGAATATCTACCCAAATTTAATTTGCTTTTACTTCAAAACCACACCTTCCATTAACTCAACAAGACCTGTGCATATGGAACTACACCAGTGGCTTGCATCTACACAATCCAAGTATGTACTATGATGAACTTTCAGTTATTCCATCCTTAGATAAATGGATGCATGGAGATAGAATGTGTGAATAAAAACTGGTCTAATCTCTGACTAAAACAGAACTACAGCAGTGAGATTTGTGGGAGGTTTGGTTGATAAACCAGAGTTCAGAATTTTGTTACCAGAAATTAAACTGAGGCCTCTCATTCTTGTGAAACGATACTATGGGACTTCCTCAACAGGAATGAAACAAATTGATGTTCAAATACGGCAAAGGGGTTGTACATGAATGCATGCTCTGTGCTAGAAGAGTGCACATTTGCCAGCTAATCAGAATGGAGATTTTGACCTCAATATTCTCTCTCTAATGCAGAAAATAATGAACCTGTCATATGGACTTGAGTAGAGAGGTTAAATCTCAAGCTTATTCCACATGTTTGTTGCATATTCCAGAGGGAGTTGAGATAAGTAGCCTTTCAGCATATTACAGCCAGATTCCATTTCACCTAAGCCAGGTTTCTTTTGTGCTAAAATGAGAAAATCCACATCTATTTGCCCCGGTTGTCTCTAATTTTATCTGAATCTATTTTACTCTCATCATCCCTCTTCAATCAGTGCTCCCAAAGGCCAGAGCATATCAACACCATAAGAGCAGTGTCTTGCAAGGTCTACAATTACCCAGTGACTTGCTATGGCAGGCTAATCGCGTTAAATTGCAGCTATATCCTTTCAGCTGGATCCCCCAGCTCCAAACAACCAGCATACAGAGGGTCAGGTTCTGAGCCTTAACTCTCTTGGGCAGTCAGAACGAGTCCTGTATCATTCTCACAGCACAGTATTTAGCATAACTCAGCGTTTGAAAACCACCGCATTTTGAAATCAATTACTTTAATTCTTGGGCTCCTCACAAAAACAATGCACTTCTTTCAGCCTTAAATTTTAAGCTAATTACAATTATGACTTGCCAAGGCTATAAAATGGCCATTAGAAAAAGGCTGCATTATTCAGAGATAAGCTTGCCAGCAAACCCTTAAGGAATGGAAAGGAGAAACAGGAATCATACAGCACCTGAGAAACTGTTTCCAGCAATTACACATATATCTCTAATTGATATTTTAATCTCTAAAACAGTCTATAGTGTCTGCTATTGCTGACCTTTCAAAACTTCCAATTACTATGTAAAAGGAGGTAGTTAACAAAACAGGAAAAAAGTTCCAATTATTGCAAGTGAATAACTTAGACATTTTTAATACAAAATAGAATCACAATGAACTTGAAAATTTCCTCAGAATACTCTGGTAACTTTGATATCCAAAATATTTTCCAGAAAATATGACATGAATACATGGTAAATTAGATTTCTTACATTGCTTTAGTAGCCCCGAGCCATCTGCTTCACAAAATCATTCAGAACAACCTCTAAGTATATGGGATTAGTATTTAAAAACTTCTGGATAAATTATGAGTATATATAAAAAATTATGCAAATGAGTAGGCATCTATGAGCAAACTGTTAAACAGAAAGTTTCAATTCATTTAGGCAGAATCCAATTTTGCAGCACACTTGTGATTTTTAAATTAAAATTTTAAGAAATCAATATACTCCAGAACTAAAGTGATTGTGGTAGTGATATTAAATTAAACACCTGAAACACATGCAAAATATTTTAGAATTTTCTCATAGAGAGCACCCAGAAGTTATGGGCATTAATTTGGGGATACTCAAAACCATTAATTGAATGTCAGTCAGCAGTAGAAAGTTTAATGCTGTCATTTAAGTGATCACCAGACTACTGAAAAGAGTGAATATAACTTATGCCTTCAGAGATATAAGATGGCTTGAGGAAATATTATGTTTAAATCATTTCAGAAAAAATACCTCTTTCCTCCCCAAACCAACCTAAATTACTAAAAAACACTACAATGGAACGGAAAGATTTGTTTAACTGCTCAGATATTTGACCTCACAGACGTATCTCCTAAACTGTTCAAAAAACTGTGCACCAGGTAAATCCATTCTGCATCAACAGCACCAAGCAGAAAGCACAGGGCAGTAGCAGCATCACTTCCCTCACAGCCAGACCTGCAGAAAAAGGCAGTGATAGTTTTGCTTCTCTTCAGCAAGGTGAGGTTATATCACCGCTGTGGGAAACGGGCGCGCTCAGCTTCCTTTGGGCTTCACTGACCTCCAACAGACGAACGTGTGTTCCTTTAACCGTAAGGGTGTGCTGCAGGTTGATGGGTTTTGCTTTCTCAGTGTTCTAGCTGGATACCTCCAGCTGGTGATTAATATTAAGATAATAAAATTAATATTAATATAATATTAATATTAAGAAAAAGATAAAAAGGGCAGAGAGGGAAGGGAGATGAGCCTAAACCAGGGCGTGGAGGAAAACAAAGAAAATAGAATGTGCTCCTATACCATCTTCAGCTTCTTCAGGAGAGAACCACCTTGATTTGGTGTTGTTTATACAACTATTTTCTTGTTTGTGTCTTTTAGATCCAGAATACATAAGAAGTCACTAAAACGTAGGCCAGAACAATATGGTGTGTGTATATATACAGAGCAAATAAAAGTCTCAGTGGGATGAGAAACAAAGCAGTAGCACAAATCACTTGACATTATTTTTTAGCAAGCCCTTAGTTTGTATGAGGGTAGGAAGGTGTAAAACAGTTTAGTTTAAAATGAAGGTGATTCACTATGACAAAAGATAGTTTCACATCACTCAAGCACACATACATCTTCTAGAAAAATAATGTCTTGATGGCAGTTGTTGCAGTTGAATGGTATTGTGACATTAAATAATAGACAATTGAATTAAAATATTTGTTATTCCCTTTTAGCAACTACTTTGCTACCTGGGAAACCTCTCTAAGTGATTCTCTCATTAATCTTACTGCGAAAAAGGAGATAAGGAAAATAAAAAAACCCACACACCTGCATTCTGGAATTGAGCTGTCTGAAAAAATGAAGGGAAGAGCAAACAGCAGCTACAAAGTAGGAGAACTTCTCTTCAATTATGTAATAAATTCAAAGAAACTGACAAGAGGATGAAAGGCTGCACAACTGAGGAGGAAGAGATAAAACAAGAAAAGCAAGAAATAAAGACATTAGGTGACCATCTAGGTAGAGGTATCTTAACACCTTGGGAGGAGGAAGGAAGCATTAAGAATCATTCCACCCACTAGCATTTATTTCTCAAATTGCAGGTTTCGTGTTAAAGGAATTTAAAACATCCATTAGCCCTTCACAGGAAGAATAGATCATGAATTAGAACTGCCAGGAAAACAGTGAAAGGAAACCAACATTTTTAGAGCTAATTTAAGGATTTATGTTATAGTTCAGGTCATAGAGTATCTTATATTGCAATGAAATCGAGGATGTAGGTTTTGGTTCTTCTTATTCAGGCTGGTTAGTATTGCCTCATTGAAATCTGTAGTGCTATTAGGAATTGTCATTGATGCTTTTAGAATCAGACCAAATAAAAACTAAATAAAACTGCTATTTTTACTCAAGAGTAGACCACAGAAACTCTTCTTATTATACAACTTGTTTTAACATAGCGGTGTTGGAAAAGCAAACATAAATTTCACTATTAAAGCAATTTTAAACTTATTTTTTCTGTAAAAGAAAAAATATGTCTCTTATAACTCACTGTAATGAAAAATAGGCACAAAAATAAATATTTGACCAAATTCTTCTGTCTGTCACACTGGCCCCACACAACTGATTCTAGTGGGGTTTCTGCTGCAAGAGACAAAATTTATTGCATTACATTAATGAATGATAGAAGTTTCCTTCCCTTCTCCCTCTTGCTCTGCTTTTGTATTACTAGGTTTTCAGTTGTGCCTTTTCTATTATTTTTTTGGTCTTTGAAAACTCTGATAGAGTTTGCTGAGAAAGCAAACTCTGCAACCCCACTTCACTATTCACAAAGAACATAGATTTGTAACATCTCGGCAAATAAAGATTCAGTATTTGGCTCAAGCTACAGAGCTTTTATTGTTTTTCTAGTTCTTAGTGTGCTGAGTTTGCTGCCTCGACTGGTGACTGTCAAGCGCATGGGGATTCAGCATTGTAAATCAGGCCCAGAGAGAAAAGCAAGGGCTACTAGCTGATGGATTGTATGAACAGAACCGTAGCTGCCCTAAATTCTTGAAAAGGGATTTTAAATTCAACCCCAGTTATGTGTTATCCCAGTACAGAAGAGTGAATTTCACCCTCAGGGAGTGTATACTAGCTCATATAGTAGTCTTATTGTGGAAAGTTCACTTCAGACTCAATTTACAGTATTCCCCTTCTCTCTTATTGTCTCCCCTTCCTCTCCTCAGGCCAACAAAAGGAAATCTGGTTTATATTTCTCAGCACAAGATTTGTTTTCACCTCTGACACACACGGAACAATCCCTCCATGCAGAGGCCTGTTACCAGCAGTGCCACACTTCTCGCCTCACAGACTAATCCCTCCTGGTCTGCAGTGCCTTCTGCCCAGCTCACAACCAAATCAGCCACACCTCTCCTGATAAAGCCTTATCAACGGGTTTTATTCAGGGAAATGAGAAAATGCACAAGATCATAATTCTTGACTCAAACGGAATCTTATCTTCCCAAAATTATAAGGCACACTTTCCTAAAGTGGATTATTTCTGTTATACATCTCTGTATAACCAAGTGTCAGAAATCAAAGATAGAATAACTTTCTGCAAATGCTATGCTTCAGAATCAACTTTGCTTCAGCAGTAAAACTTTTAAAATGTAACAGCCGAGTTAAATATAAGCAAATGGAAATTAGCTGTGAATTAAGCTTCTAGGACTAATCAGTGACAGTGTGTTAAAGGAAACCAAAAAGTGGTGATAAAACCTATGCAAACTTCATTTTCAAAGGTGTCTGAGCCTGCAGAGGTGTGTTAATTGAAAAGTCATGTGTTTGGATCCTAATGGAATTTACCTTAAACTCCGTAATGAAAGTGGTGCTCCCCAGGCCTTTGTTACATGTTTGAATACCATGAAAAGCAAACACATTCATGAACTTCCATACGATTCTGCAGAATCACAAACCTGTGAGTTACAAAAACATTAATGTCACTGACAATTCAAGACAGACCCTATTTTTCGGTACATTATAAAATCATGCTTATCCCTGCTTTAACGCAGAACCAGCTTCCAGATAACCTCAGTCCAGCCATTCCAAATTTTGCTAATTTTATGTTGCCTTTTCAGGCACTGGGAGGCTCAAGTCCCATAAACGCTTGTGCTCATGCGTAGCATTCTCCAAATGGGTTTGCAAATGGCCTCTCTGAAACCATTCCTATATTTAAAACTGTGCATGGTAATGCAGTTGGATTAAATATCGTTGTTCTAAACGCTATACAGGCAACTCCTCCTCAAGGGCATATAAGCCAAACAGACTAAACAGACAGTCTTGGAGGGGAATCAGAAGCATAGCAACCTGTATTTAGCTTATAACATTGCTACACTTCCATGTATGAAAGCTTGACTTGTTTTCTTAAGAGTTTTTAAGCACTGATCTAAAGCAGTCTGACTACTGTCAGAAAACTCTGTTTGAAAGCAGAACCAAGAGATTCTTCCAAGTTGCTATAGCAGCTCCCTGGCACAGCTGGGAATAAGGCTGAATTTTCTGGAGCTCTATTTATTAGTGTGCTCCTACCTTTGACAAATTACTGTTCTGGTGATAAGCACTGAAATATTAAGCAAATGCAGTCTTGTAGGAGCAAAGCCTTTTTATAATCTGAGGCCTTCCACTGTTATTGATATTAATCTTGCCACAGTGTCTCCAAGTCCACGGCATCTTTCAGTTACATCAGACTTTCATTTTCATCTCTCAGATGCTGACTATGCCTAATAGTGAGTCATTTTTTCCTGCATGTGCTGGGTTAACTCTGGCTAACAAACTTCCAAGCAGTTGCTCACTCCCTTTCTCCCTCAGCAGGAGCAGGGAGAAAATGGGAAGAACACGGAAGAGCAAGCCCATGAATTGAGATAAAGATAGGAAGGTCATTTACCAATTACTATCAAGGCAAAACAGATTGATTTGGGGAAAATTAACTTTACTGACAATTAAAATAGGCAATAAAAAACCAAGCATTGAATCAGGATCTTTCCTTCCCCTTTTCCTAGTTTCGATTTCACTCCATTCTTTTGTCTCCTCTCAGCCCTTCTGAACAGCACAGGGTAAACATAACAGGGGTTATGTTCAGTATGTTCAGTACATAAAGTTTTCTTTCACCTGTTCTTCTCCTTATCCGTGGGCTCCAGTCCTTCAGGAAACATCCGACTGCTGCTGTGTGGGGTCCCTCGTGGACCATAATGGACACCTCCACTGATGCCATGGAACACCACCTCTGCTGACCGTGGTGTTCCCTCTGCTGTTTCTCACTCTTTTTGCTTCTTCTGCCTGTGTGGCTTTTTTTTTCTTTATTTTTCTTTTTTTTTTTTTTTATGCTTTTCTGAAATATGTTTTCGCTGTTTGGCCAAAGGGCTCAGCTCTGCTCTGCTGGGTCCATTGGAGTTGACTGGGATCAGCAGACTCTCTGCAGGGCAACCCCAGCTTCTCCCCAAAAAGACTGCAGGCCTGCAACCCTGTTGAAGTTAACTTTGGGATGTGTTAGATTTACTACAAATTAATGCAACAGTACAAATAAATATGTTCTTCTAGCTAGTTTACCCCTTTGTACATCGCACAGTCAAGTTATGCTGAGATGGATCAGATAGGTCGGTAGGTCATTTGATGACCACCTTTTCATTCTACTTTTCTTTTATAAAAGCATTCAGAAGACTCCTTCCGACACCCCCTAACCCCCCAAAGAAAAAATGCAAGCTGAAAAAAATTACCTCAACCAACCAAATAAAAAATTCATGTACAAAAATCAGTTTCAAATGAGTGCAAATGTTGAGGATTTTCACCTGTCTAAACAGACATCTACATACCAATAGCTGAAAACCTGGTAATGTTTTCAACAAGTAAAACTTGCTATTGTACATCAGATGAAGACTGATTAGATGTAATGAATAAATTATTCAGAAAGCTGATGGAAATGACAAAGAAGATCATTCAAAGACTGAATATGATGTAATTTTCTTTCAACTATGTCTAAAAGTTTTAACAATGCAGTGTTAAAATGAGAGCAATCTGATCTTACATGTGTTGAACTTTCCGAGATAATGAATTCAATAAATACAAATTGCAATACTGAACTGTTGACATATGATCAGGTCATAAATTTGATGCAAATGAAAATACATCATGACAAAGCTGAAAACGGATAAAAAGCTACATTTAATTGCACACATCAGCTCACAAATACTCTAATTCATGTTTTACTTCATGAAAGCCCTGAACTGATTTCATACTTCATGTGAGATATAAGCTGATTTTTCAGAAAAATTCCAACATTTTCAAAAGGCTTCACCAAAACCAGATATGAAATATTTGTTTGAAGAACACTGTGTCTTGATTCAGTGACTATGTGTGTCTTCCAATATAGGTATTAGGAAAAGAGATGGTGTGCTTTCTTCAAAACATAGCTCTTCTTTTTTTAAATTTTATTTAATGGTGGTATTTATGTTATCTTAGATAAAGCAGTGGAATAGATATTTGCCTTTTATAAGTAGGCTTGAATAGATCACAAAAGCCTTCCAAGGACTGAATTTGCTAGGCTAGGGTCTAAATTAGAATTATGTCAGTTTTATATTTAAATCTATCAAAAATAAAGAAGGACTGAAATGAAATAAACTGTACTGCAAATGCTATTTTAAACAGAAGCGTGTCTGAATAATGCTGCTCATGTCAAGCAAGCAGAATTATGCCTATAAGACAAATATACATGATTTATTATGCATTTTCTCAAAACATTAATTAAAATACAACTTTATTTCTTGTTTTTCATTTTAAAAAAACTCAAAAGAACGAACTTCCACATTTGTACATTGAATCCAGCAACTAGACCCAGAACCACCACAATCTCCCCAAATGCTTTATAACTAATTATTGCTGCTATTTTACATTACACAGATATCTTGGATTGAGGGAAATTGAGGGGAGGAAAAGAGCAGAGATAAATGTTTGAGTAGCAGCAAGGTCCAAGACTGCTTTTTCCCATGTCAGTGACCTCTTAGCTGTTCTTCTGACATCACAAATCCCATAGCCCTTACTGCAGAGAGCTCCACCCAGAACAGGACCCTGCAGAATGTCCCTGTTCAGAACAACCCTTAAACATCAGCACATTTTACATGGGTTTGGTCAGGAGGGCATCAGTCCCTTGTCTCAGTGCTGGATAAGGACACTAAACACCAAGTTATTATGGAGTAAAGTGGTGGGTTGATAACATGTTTTAAAATAAACATCCTGGCCTGCACTTTCAAAACTTAATTGCAATTGTCTTTCCTCAGGAGAAATTTCGCTACTCTTTCCCATATCCTGTTAGGCTGCGTGACCAAGGGGGAAGGAATCAAGAATCAAGTCACATGATTTTGATGCTGTGGGCACATGTGATATTTCTCTTTTCATGAATGGTCTTAAAAGGCAACTCTGCAAGGATGGCACAGCAAAGTGGAAGAAACACCTCTGTGAATTTGAGATTCTGCTGCTGCAACTCACTGTGAAGGTAGTTTGGCTCTTATCCACAAGGGTCTTGGTTTGATTCTCTTTAAAAAGCAACTGTTTTAAAGGATGATAAACTGATTGAATCCTTCTGTGGGTTTGGGACTCCAGTTCCTATAAGGATTTCAGCCTACTAAGCATCGATTTATGAAAGCTGAAACACTGTTGGACTGTAGACCTAATACCTTACTAATAGGATTAAATTTTGTCAATATATATTAATCCATATCCCTTTCCATTGAAGCATGAACTATGTGGTAAATATCACTTCTATTTGGGGACCACAGAAATGTGCTAAATGCTGTCATAACGCTGAGTATTTTCAGTAGGTTTCTAACTTCTTTTACATAGCAAGAGATGGTTTTCTCAATAACTGGTACTATTTTTAGAGATTAGAGCACCTGTATGTCTATGTAGGCTCAAACTTTTTATGTTTTCATTCTTCAGCATTAAAGGAGACATCTTCCAGTATGTCTTCTGGAGGCAGGAAAAAAGTAGGGCTAATTCTCCAGTAGAGGGAAAGAACTGGCAAATTACCACAGCCATGTCAGCAGATTCAAGTTCTAACTTTCCAGGCTGCTACAGCAACTAAAAACAACATATCCATTTCACCCATGCTCTATCCTGAAGGTTCAGGAGGTGAGAGGCAAATCTTACTATGTATAAACAGTCATCTACAGTATATTTGACAAAGAAATTTTATTGTCTTAACATGGCTTGGCTTCTACCACCCACAGTGTAGAAATACAACAGTGAAGCTTGTAAACCAGCTTCCATCCTGTTCTAATGATAGTTTAACAACCAGAAGAACTATAATGTTTAAATATAGAATTATTTCTGTTTACACGTTTAACTATCCCTGGTGTTATGGGGACTTTGGCAGTTTACATAATATCCTCGGAACAATAGATATGTGCAGCCTGCACTGGGTGAAATGATACAGCCATCCTTTAAAGGATTAAAAATTGTAGCATTTTTGTTGATTTTTTAAATGACAGCTAATTCTGTCTTTGATATGCAACGCCTGTGTTGGCAGCTTCTTGATGCTGACAGCATCTAGACTCAGTTCAGGAGCTCCAGCTTAAATCTGACGCTCCATCCAGACTCAGAGGCACCAGGCACTATGGTGATGTCTCTGCTGGTAAATAAAACAGGGTACAATGCCTGCAGAGCAGTGGGTATTCAAATAAGAAATGCTAAGGTGAGTCATGCGTCTGAAATGCTCTCTTTGCCTCTCGTGGATTTAAGTTCTAAATATAAATGTTCCTATATGATACCAGGAGTCAGAAAGGGGATTCCCTCCTGGCCTTTAGATACCTCCTGTCCAAAATTAGTTACTTACTGTAATTGTGACTGGCTAATAACAGTAATATTTGGCTAGTACTTAGCAGTTTTTCCTGGATATTATCAATGGTTTGCTTTTTTTCTTTGCATCGCATATAAAACATACTCGCTGTTAGACCGAGACTTAAATTTACTCATTTTCTCCAAAATTCAAAGCAGAATTTGGGATTTAGTTTGACTTCTTCAAGCAACAAAGCGTTGAACCGAGACTAATTTTTTCAAGGAAAATTGTGCTCAGGTTTTTTACCTTCATAGAATTATATTGTACTCTATTTATTTATAGCACTGACTGGATGAACGACACGTCTTTAATCGTATTGTCCTCAGCTCACAGTAGGGTTTTTTGTTTTGATTTTTTTTGTTGTTATTCTTTTGTTTCCCAGCTTTTATATTAATGCTGATCCTTCACAGATGCATTCAAAAGTACAACCAAACTATCCCATTGCCAAACTCTGATAGGAAAATGAAAGCTGTCACGATCCGCTAACACGAGAGGGAGTCGTGATGGTTTGTAATCCTGATCTCAGAGTGCAAAAGAAACACAAACGGGGAAAGTTTTATGCTTGCACTTTTATTGAGTGCCCACAACACGATTATGCGATAGAGAAAGGGAAAGATATAAGGAAACAAAGGATAGAGAGAAAAAGAGGGAGGGGTTAATAGCTACCAACGGCAAGTCGGGATCCTCGTGGTCCATCGTCTTCCGTGGGGAGATCTCGAAGGGGGTCCCTTCAGAAAGTCCTTTTATAGTCTTTTCAAAAGCGGGGGGCAACTAGCCAAAAGCGGGGACAATTAGCCAAAAGGTGGTGAAGCAATAATGATGCAGGGACTAGGCACGTCTAGGCACCCTCCAGTGTCCAAAAGGTGGGGAAGCGATAACGGTGCTGGGTCAGCTCGTTCCAGTGCCTTTCCCTCCCGCCTGGGCAGCAAGGAACAGCACGGTACCAACCTGTCCAACGTACACGCCTGCAAATTCTTAACAAGCCAAGCATTCCCCTCCTTTCAGCCTAGCCAGGATTCCTGTGCCTGTTCCCCTTAGGAGTTTTAGGGTCTTTCAGTCTCTATCCCCGCTGATGATCGTGAGACAGATGAGGGATTCTCGGACCGTCTCTTACAAAAGCTTTTATTGTTTTCTCACTTTTGAGAAAACCTGTATTGGATGAGTCAATTTCATGACTTCCTTGTAGATGTATGAACTGTGATGCTTGAAATTTGGTCCAAGGTCATGTGAAGCACAGCCAAGTCTCACAGCCTAAAGGGTCAGAAGGTCAGTCTGAGTCTCCATCCTGCTCAACAGAGACCTGAAGGCTCCTGGCTATCATTGAACTAAAACTTTGACATCTTTTTTGACTCAGCCCACAGTATCTACAGTTGAAGTACACTGAAGTAAAGCCCTTTGAGAACTGGTTTTGCTCTCGTTAGTCACATTTTCTAAACCCTTATGAGTTCTCCTTGGAACACCAGGGGCCCACGAGTTACAGGTTGAATACCACTATACTACAATGAATTTTCGAGGTGAAAGGAAACCAAGACATGAACCAGTCTTGATTTAAATAATCTGCTCTCATTTTTCAGTTATTAAAAATTCCCTAAAATTCAGATGATACTGCCTGACTTTCCTTTTCACAAAAACTGCTTCAGAGAGATTAAAAAGAAAAAAAAAACCTTTTCTAAAATTATATTTATTTTTTTCAGATTGCTAAAGAAAACTCAATGTGCTTCCACAATTTCCAAATCAAAGGTGACAAAATTTTCCTTAGAAATTAATCAGCTGGAGGTCTGTTCAGGGACTGTGCTGTTGCTACATAGCGTGGATAAAATGCATTTGGCCTACGTGTGCTCTTGGTTTATATCAGCACATATATTCTCCAGCACTAAACACAGCTGTGAAGTAGTGAGTGAAGGAAGAAGGCTGTGTGGCAGTGAGAGCGTTTCTCCATTTCCTAACCCAAAGCACATGTTTGCTTTGAGCACTGCTAACAGGCAACCACAGCTCCATTAGCCACTTCTTTTTCCCCATGCTTGTTAGGATTTTCTAGGGATGTCCAAGAGAGGCAGCCTACTAAAGAAGCAAATAAGAAAAAAGAAAGAAAACAACGAAAAAGTTTTCAAAAATTCAATAGGAGAAAACACAAGGCTAGATTTCCATCTCATGCCCTAGTAAAGCTTATTGCCACGGGTCAAAGGTGGAGACGTTTAAAACTGTGATTCTGAAGGGTGGTGACAATTTTGTATCTCTGTGTTTATCACTCATACATCTGGTTTATATCTGGGCATGGTTATAATTTGTTAGCATCTTGAACTATTTTTCTTTTCTTGATTATACTTGAGTACACTGTGTCTAGATGGATGTCCTGGCAGTTAATTGACATAACAGAAAGGATTGCAAATATTAACATAAGACAAAGCAATATATAAACTAATCCTAAGAATGTAAGGAAGTTGTCAAAGATTGTTGAAATACAGGGTGAATACAATGATAAATAGCCCACAGGACACATATAATTTTGAGAATAACTTGATACAGAAATTATACAAATAATAAGTTACAACTAAACTGTAAAAACTGAGGTGTGTCGACAACTTCTTTCTTGTAAAGAATACTTAACTTTAGAGGCATCTACATGGCTGCTGTTAAGCTCAAAGATGGCAAAGAATGTATTACTGTTAAGGAAGGTTTATTTAGAGGGTACACTAAAGACATGTAAAGCTAAATTCAGTACCTAAATCTGCGAACATAACACAAACTCAACAAAAACTCAGTGTTGTTACACAGCAATGGCACCTAGTAATTAAGACATTGAAATTATGAAATTGGTAAAACCAGTTTGTCTTTGAATTTGCAGCTGTTAAGTCTCATATCTAAACTTTCTGCTAAAAACTTTGTGGGGTAGAATATCTCTTAGTGTGCCCACTACACCTCTGAGCACCAGCATTAGAACCAAAGGTACCTCTCAGCTTTTTAAATTTTTGCATATGTCCAGTCCAAAAGCTCAGGAAAGACTATATACATTTTTTCCTTTATATGCACTCACTCTTCTTGATTTTAAGATCATGCAGTAACATTATTGTTTCTGATGTTTTTCTATACACCTTGAATCCAGTGAATGCAAAACACTAGACCTGGCAGGGAATTTAGTATTGATAAAGCAGATAATATTCTGACACATGTTTCTGAAGTGATTCTAGCTTGCTTTAAATGTAGGGAAAATATGTTCTAAAAATTGTATAGCGAAGACAAAGGCAAGTAAACCAAAATTCTGTTAACTAAAACAAAACCTTGTGCAAGTAAACACTCTTTGTTATAGGTAGTTCATATTTATTTATTCCATGCAATTGATCTATTGAATGCAATAACCAAAACGAGGTAATGAAAGTTTGTCCCGTTTTGGGGAAGAATTCAATGATTATAATGAACTAATTTTTGAGTAAATATGTCTTCCCATAACATCATGCAAGTTAGAAAAAGGTCATGCAGCTTGTCAAAAAAAGACATATAATGAATGTTGCTTTAAAATCTAAAGTACTGTATGCATACAAAAGTTTAAAGTAAAAGTTAAAAATCCTTAGCTTTCGGGTAAGTAAGAAAATATGACCAAACCCACTGGCTCCTCATTAATCTGCCCTAAATTCCACTTTCTCTCACAGTTAGAAACTTCAATATATTTTCAAATAATGCCCCCAGAAGAATTTATTGCTGTTTTGTCTATTCCCCTTTCTAGACTGGTATATAACATACACAATCTTAAAACACAGTAAATTCTGAAAAGAGTATAGAACTCTTGCCTCTTATCAGAAAGCTGTCTGCATGTTAGGTTTTTCCCCTTTCACTCGCTGATACACTATTGCCAGAAATGATGTCACACTATTCATATCATATCTCACAATAACACTTTTCTAGAGTAAACCTTAATCTCTTAAATCCAGTGTACAGTGGCTGTCCAAACAGAATAGATCTCTTTTTTTTTTTTTTTTTTTTTTTTTTTTTNTTTTTTTTTTTTTTTAATAAAAGCCAGGTGATAAAGTAAGTGCTTCTGATAAATGAGAACCCTGCAGTACTGTGGATCTAATCCTCCCATAGAGAGAAATATTTGACCAAGCATAATACGTTTCTTATGAGGAAGGTATCTTTCACAAAGGAAACAAAGCATGGAATTTCTGTAACATTCCTTGCATAAATATTCTTATAAATATAATGCATATGGAAATAATAATAAAAAACCCAGCTACTTTCATCACTCTTTTTGGCCCAGGAAACAATAAATAGGTAGGAATCCTGGCCAATTTTTTCAAAGCTTGCTGTCTGAAGGTAGCCCTATAAATTGTATCTATGTGAAAGCAATTTTCAGACGTACTGAGAACTCACAGTTCTCATTGATTCCCACATGGATATAGGTACTTACTTCTGGACACATACCTTCAAATTTTTTTGGCATGTAATTCAGCTATGTAAACTCAGGATTTCACCCAATAAAAACATGAATGAGATTTATCATTGATTCTCCTGATATTTACTGTCTCTATCTAGCTACTAGCATGGTCCCATCAGGTCAGATTTTGAGCACCACCCAAGATTTAAAAATTAAAACCCATAAATCTCTCTTTCTTATTTCCCGTCTTTCCAGTCTAGAGAACATGGATTGATTCATTTATTTGGATTTTTTTTTTTTAATTCTGCTTGAATAAAAACTCAGGGAAAAAAAAGAAAATATGCTCTTTCTAAAGAATAATTTACAGATACCCAGACTAGGTTTTAAACAAGCTAGAGGCTGTTATGCACTCCTGAGAAGCAAAGCTCATACCTCTGAGTTGTGTCCTGCTGTGGTCATGCTGTCTCATGCATGAATTGGTTCCTTTACAGCTACCTTGGTCTAATCCTCCTCTCCAGTGTGGCCTGTAGAAGAGACAAGCCATAAATTAAATAGAGGAATTTCACTGTTTTGTTCCAAAAGTGATGAGGCCTGCAGCCGTGCTCTCTCGGGGGGAGAGCTGCACACACACATCTTCTCTCCCAGACTGCTCTTGCCTGGACCAGATCCCCTCAGCAGTGAGCCACATCCACCGGCTCCTGGCTGGCCAGCTCCACTGCCTAGTCCACACCTTGCTAATCCTGTTTCAGTATATTTCTTGTACTGTGGCCAGACAGGGGTTAGGAATTTTTCCAGAGAGCCGAAGGACATAAACCATAGAGGGGTGTCCTGCAACTAGGCAGAATGCTCTGAGGTGAAGCATCTCTTGCAACATGTTCCTTCCATCATCAGGGAGTTTTCCCATTGTCCTTTGGACATTTCACCTGTCTCTTCTTGCCTCCAGAGATTATAGTCTCTACTTTGGAAAAAGACTGCAAACATTCACAGGTACCTTATATTCAATTAATTTTCTGTGAAAATCATAATTAATCAAATCAGCAAATCAGCTATTGGTTTGTACGTGTACATGAAAACCTCATGAGGGATGTCCTAAACATACCCCTGTGATTAGCATGGTCAAAGAAAATCCTGGTGGTGTGTGCAGGATAGCAGGTTGCTAAGCAGAGCCTGCTGTTGTGTTTCAAACAAGTAATGGCTTTTTTGATTTATGAAACTTCATTCCTGAAAATGGAGAAATGCATTAGTCGAGTCTAAGAGGGGATAATTTGTGCACCAGCAGTGGAAGGTGTGTGTCCCGGTAGAGGAGGCAGCGTACTGCAGATGGAAATTGACTTTTTCAGGCATTCAGTAGCACTGACAGGAAGGACACACACTTTGTTACCGACTTCATCATGAGTCAGTTCTCCAGATAGGGCTGGGAACTTCATGGAATGCTGCTTTTCCCAAGTGCTGCTCCTTCCTTCCTTCCTTCCTTCCTTCCTTCCTTCCTGCCCCATGACCTTTGAATATCACTTTATCTGCCTCTGAGAAAGGTAGATGCAGTTTCTGCCTGATGCAGAGCTGAGCTAATGGTGAAGTGCCAGGGACGTGGCAATTCCACATAGCTGCACAAGGTTTGTAGAGATGCTGAACAGTGCAGAGAATGTTAATGATATCTCCAGGAGAGAGAAAATCTTCAGGGGGTGCTGACAGTGGAGAAATGCTGGCTATGGAACACCTCAGACACTACATGACAGAAAACAAACCAGTTCAAGGTTCTGCAACTTTCGCTCATCTCTGATTGTCAGGGAAAGATCACCAGCGTACTGAAAGGAAACAGAAATTATTGTGTCTCTCCATGTGAATGCACTGGAATCTTGCTACGCTCTAATAAACCTACACTTTTTAGACATTGATACAAAATAATAGAGAAAAGGATGCACAATTTACTAGCACATAGCTATCTATGTAGCCGTGGTTTGCAGAGGGTTTTTTGAGTAGTTAAGAAGACATCTTTTGTACTGTTTTTCAATAGTCATAATATGAAGATAATCTACTATCTTTAACTTGTCCCTGAACCTATTTTACACCAATTTTCAGTAACATGTAGAATTTTAGCAGCAATATTTGCATAAGAAAGGTACCAAAAGGCACTTTGCAAAGCAATTAGAACATCTACACTGTGTCTTACTAGAAAAGTCAAAACCAAATACAGACAGGAAAGTGAAAGGACAGGACATTTTATTAAAATGTTGAAAAATAAATCTAGAAACTGCACCACTGCAGCCGTTAAGCATGCCATGACAGTGTATTAATTTTCTACCCTGTGAGGACAGGAGAGCTTGGCTAGATCTCAGGGACACCAACAGACTCACACCTGGTTCCTAGGTGCAATACTGAGGTGTTTATGCAGCCACAGCCGAGGGCAAGTCAGGGATCCTGAGAGAAGGAAGAACCAAGAACAGTAACATTATTTCCTGAAGTTGCCCTAGATGCTTGAGGCAGAGTCAAGAATTTTTATCTCAGTCAATACATCTCTGCTATCTAAATAATTTTTTTTTCCTTAAAATCCATAAATGCTTCTGAAATACACTCTCCACAGGACAATCAAGATACTTTCAATGGAGTTACATAACCTGCTACATAAGGCAAGTACCTGATGGATACTGTATAGAAAAATCTTTTGTATCTCATATTTTGCCATATTTTAAGCTGTTTAGGTATTGCCTGGTATAAGAACTTGGACTTATTCCATATAGATTTCCACAAACTATTTCTCTCTTTTCCTATATTTATTTTTTTAGCCAGCCTAGAAATTTATAATATTTTCCTATCCATGGGACTTAGGCCAGCACTGGACGATATTTCATCACAATAGCAGATCATGAAAAATAATGGTTGTGTCAATGTTTGGAAATGGCACATTTGAAAGTGAAGTCATTATTTATAGGATCAAAAGGTGCCCATATACAATGATCTCAGAGTTAGAATGCAAATTAAATAGGTATGGGGTGATTTTCTCTGATGTGATGCCCTGAAGCTCAGAGAGGATAAAGCAAGCCTCTTGCCTCCACATTGAAATACTTGTAAGTAAAATCACGGGCAGTCAAGATGCCAACTTAAAAATTTTCTCCATTTTAGTTAGACACGTCCTTGAGCCATGCATTATCCTAGAGTATGCTTTTGAAGATCTTAATGGTCTAACTGGCAGAGGCTCCACAATACATTATACCTGTATCTTCAAACACCTATCTCATTTCAGCAAGCTAGGGGAGACAATTAGAATAAATATTTTACTAAAAATGTTCTAAGCTGAATAGCTAGCTCTGCACTATTCTTTCTATTTATGGCTTCCTCATGAACATTAAGACTGTGCTGAAGGTATTCTAACAGATGGATCACAAGGAAGTTCTGTATATAATTTACATTAGCATACTTAAGTTGTTCACAGCAAAGCAAAGATCTCAGAAAATAAAACTATTTTTTTGATTTATTAATACAAATTTTTTGTATTGTGGAAATCAATCTTTCCACTTCTCATGATTTTACTTCATTTCTCATTATAATTGTTTGTCACTCAAATCAGCTGCTCCAAAAACAGAGGTATGCAAGAAACTCACTTTTCACTGAGAAGGAAAGAGAGAAAAAGGAGGAAGAGATAATTTTCCCTCCTTCTTGATCAGAAACACACATCAAAGACTCAAAAATCAGGCAACACATTTATCTATAACTTGAAAAATGACTGTAAAAGTCATTATATTGTTGTTAAAACTATTTCAAAATGGTGAAAACCTAAGAACACTTGACGCTTACACTGAGGATGGTAAAGACTGTAGAGTACTAGAGGTATGCAGTATTACAAATAGCAGCTTCATGTCTTTAGGGAGTCTGAGTATGTGCCAAGCAGAGAAGACCACACAAAGTCTGTAATTACTGTCTTGTCTCTGGCAACTCCACTTTTTTTTAACTGGCCAGCCATCATACACTGCTGGGGAAATATCCAGCATATAGGTAATTTTGTGGATCCGACTGGAAAAGAAAGAAAAAACCATGAAAGCAAAAAAATAATAAGTTAGCCACCATTTTAATTTGAGAAACTTCTGATTGTGACAGTGACTCACAGTAATTAGCAGCCTTTTCCTTAGATGCATGAATGGCCTACAGGCAAGAAGACTGATTCCCTGTTCACTGAATCATCACACAGTGTATACAGCGTAAGGCTTAAGAAAACCCAGTGCATTCCCTAAGCATAGAATTCCCTGATTCCTTCTGAAAATAGATGTCTACAATGAAGCAGATGAATTAGCCCCTAAAAGAGCATATTCCTCTCCTCTCACATGACCTTGACCCAAGAGGAGTGTCTGAGGAGGAGATGTGGGTGTCTGTAGTAGGTGAGACTGATCCTACTCTGGGTAGCAAAGTCACTTGTGAGAGAGACAGGCCTGTGCAGGATATGTGCCCTGATTTTGAGTGATAATGCTGCTTCTGGTATTTGGGTTAACACCAATAAAGCTGAGCTGGTCTACACTGGCTGTTTACATCATAGATTGTTTTTATCATTTCTGTGAGTGAAAAAAAAAAAGGGATAGGTCTCTTCTGATGGGTAAAACCTGATAGGACAAGAGGAAATTGCCTCAGGTAGCACTACAGGAGGTTTAGAGTGGATATCAGGAAAAATTTCTTCACAGAAAGGGTTGTCAGCCATTGGAACAGACTGGCCAGGGAAGTGGTGGAATCACCATCCCTGGAAGTGTTTAAAACACATGTAGATGTAGTACTTGGAGATATGATTCAGTGGTGGACTTGGTAATGCTGGCTTAATGGTTGCACTCAGTGATCTTAGAAGTGCTTTTCAAGTTTAATGATTTTGTGATTCTATGAAGGTGGAGAAACAGCCTCAACTTGTCAGGGGTACATGTAGTTTCCCAGCAGGACATGGCATCTAAATTCTAAAGGAGCCAGAGACTGAGCGGTTTCTCATGCAACTCTACACCTTGGAAAGTCAGGATATTTTTCAAATAGCTGTTTCATATCAAACACCTATCATTTCCATGTTGGCCTTAGTTCTATCAAAGCAGATTGTGAAATAGAAATAGAGAATAAGTTTCATGCCAGCTAAAATGGCTGTTGACATAGAATAACTCAGGAATGTGCTTTTGGCCTCTATTTTATAGTGTAAATCTGTGATTCATTTTGACAATCTAAGTAATCCTTTCATGATCTTAATTTTTTTTCTTTATGAGACTGATCATCTTCTCGCTTGTTTTGATCAAAAGCCTAAAAGGTATGTTCTTTATTTGTTTTAGGCAGTTTGGCCATCTTCTCTAGTGGCCTGGGAAAAAAGAAGGAAAAGCCTAACAGTGCAGGGAACTGACAGATGGTTACAGTTTCCTGACAAATTATTTATTTGAATTCTTAAACACTCAGCTCTTACTTATAACTTTTTCACTTCAGTTATAAGAGTCCATTTATCAACAAGAATGATCACATATTGACCATACCAGGACTCAAAAGCAAATGCATTCATTTGTCCGCTATACGGAAATGAGTTAGTGACAAGTGAACTGATTCAGACAAAACACCCAAACTAAGGCTCCACTCCAGCATTTGAACTCTTACAAAAAGCTTGTCCACATTCTTTCTTTCTGCCTTTTTCTAAACCTTGGTTGTAGGCCCTTATTTGATATCACATTCTCTCATGTGGATTTTTCCTTTCAGAAAATTGATTTTAAAAAATCTTCGAAAAGATAAAGTTTCTTTTATATATATATATTTACACATACCAAGAAAGACCAATTTTTATCAAATGTGGTATTTTCAACAGTAAAATCGTTCTGAAATGAAATGAACATGAAATGATTTTTCATTTAATAAGAAATTTTGCCACTGGATTTGAGGGGAAAAGTGGTGATCACTGGCTGAAGAGTTTGCAAACTTTTTTAATAAAAGGAATTGACTTTTCACGCACAAAAATAAATTTCAACTGTTAAGACTAGTTTGGAAACTTCTGTTCCCGCCCTGTTCTCTGGAAATAGACATCTTTGCACTTGGCAAGTCCAGCAATGCTAATTGGTCCCCTCCTTGCCCTGGTACTAACAACGAGTCAGTGCCTCAACCATAGCCAGATATTTCAGCTGAAAATCGTAAAAGCTGAACCTTAAAGTACCTAAAAGGTAGGTTTTCTTTTTTATTTATTCTGCAGTTTAACATGACCAAATCTCTCAGCTTCCTGGTATGAAAATTTTTTTTAGAGATAAAACTTTATCTTTGCATTTATCTGCACTGGTATCCTAACTCGAAGTGAAATATAGTTTAACAGGCAACATCCACTATAGAACTGACACCCAGATTTGTCGTATTTTCCTTGCCTCATTTCTCTTCCAGTACAGTGAAGTTTTGCTGCTTTTTGCAGATATGTGGTTCAGTGTTTATTCTGTAAGTATATCCAAGACCCATTTGGACCTTCAGCTTGTATTTTATCTCATTAGACGGTGGTTGCAAATACACCAAATTCTCATGCTACACAAATGGAGTATTTACTGTCTCTCAATGGAAACATTTCGGGGTCCAAGCTGGAAGCAATCTTTCCTAAATGTAATGTTAGATGAGTGAGTATATGTGTGTGTGTGTGTGTGTGTGTGTGTGTGTTGTCCTAGGTTGCTGTCTATCGTAGGATGTGAGCTGTAGTCCCTTTGTTCCCCAAAGCCGTAAAATCTGCAGTAGCGTGAAACAGATGAAAGAGATTTCAGATTGAGGAACAAAAAAGGTGCTTCTCCCTCAACTCTGTGCACAACATGTCCACTCTGAGTGTGCCAGTATCTAAAAAACTAGGTCCTTCACATAGTGATGGCCATAGCGGGGAAAATTAAAGGCTTGTCAAAGACATCCAAATCCTCTCAGCCTAGTAACAAAAATATCCTTTATTGATTCTGTGAGTAACCAGCATTTCAGTGACACAGGAGCCTAGCTGCAGAATCAGTATTTAGAACATGATGAATGTGCACCAAACTGAGAAAACACACCAATCAGCCCCGCATCTGAAGGCCTTCTCTAATGGAAAAAATAACCAAGTGATGTAAACAGAAAGGGCAAACCAAGTGACAACCCACAAGACCACCCATCTGGGCTAGGCAGCATGTTTCAGGGTTATCTGGCTGCTTCCTTTGTGCTGGTTCACACAGTGACTATTGCTCTAAGTTTTGTTGACAGTGACCACAGCGCTTTCTTTAAATGTAAACATTCCCAAGTTTGAAGACATAGTTCTCAGTGAGTTTGCTAGAAAAGCCCATATCCTCAGAGATGGGTTAACTATTGCGTTTCTACAACACAACCTTCCTTTGGAGTTTCTGTGAGCAGAGTATGTGTAATAGGCTGTGCAATCACAGGTATTTGCACAATATTTCTATAGTATACTTTTAGAAAATTACTTTATAAAACTCTTCTACAGCTTTTTGATGAGCATTAGAAAAGATGTCCAATGTCAATTAAAAAAAGAAAACTAAGCAAAAGTTACATGCGGCCAGTGTAGAAAAGGAACATCCCTGTAAGCAAAAATAAACACACTGAAATATTTAATTGAACATAAAAAAACATTGCTAATCCTCTTTATGGTATATAGGGCTTTGAAATAGAATGATCAGAGGACTTGGATCATTTCTTTTTACTGTAAGCAATCAAAAATTCAAACAAATGAGTCAGACTCTTCTTCACAAGAAATAATACTATGCTCCAGTAATAGACCTCATGATTTCAGTGGCCTACTTTTGGAGAAAAAAATACTCAGCATGCGTCACAAGCCCTAAATAATGCAAACAGCTCTTGCATCTCCTGCTTTCAGGTATTTGTCCCCTTCCCTAAATTCAAGTGCTGGCTGCTAGCTGCTGGTGAACACCTGAGCAGTCCATAGCAGATATATCTGTTACCAGCCAAATGCCTCCTTCCTTCCTTGAAACTGTTGAATTATTACCTTTGCTTCCACCATCTGGAGTCCAAGCAAAGTGCTAAAGGATAGTGATTGAAATCTCTAACAATCTATTTAATTATTAAAAAGCACAATAATAAGGGTCTTGGGGCAGATAACTGCCCCTTTTTTTCCAGTTTGGGAAACTCCTGGTTTGCCAGGCTCCCAAACTGCACTGTTACTGGCTATAGAGGGATGACCAATAAATAGTTTTACTGATCACTGGTTGAGAGCTAAGCTATACAATTATTCCTGCTTCTCCTGAGGAAAGCACACAAGGGAGGGATCAGCAATACACTACGAGCCAAAGTAACGCCCTTCTCCTTTTGAGAATGATATCCATCTCCGACAGCAAATATAAAAGCAGTTGAAACAAGATTTCATGGGCCTCAATTCCCACAGCTTTTTCTGGGCATCAGATTTGATCACCATTGTAAAACATTCTATGTGAGCAGCTTGGAAATTGTAAAAAAAAAAAAAAGAAAAAAAAAAGAGAGAAAAAATCCCAAACCCTTTAGTTCTGTTTAATTTAGAAAGTGGAATGAATCAGTTTTGTGGACGACATTTTGATGTGAACCAGACAGCTTTTAAATCAGTTTTTCACTAAGTAAAGAAAGGATCCTACTCCTCTTTGTTGAGTTATTGCGCAATTCTTTTACCCTGATCTATGTATTGTGACTCCATTTCTTTTCAATTACTAGAAGAGAATCGTGGCTACTATTTAAATCTGGTTTAAAGTCTAAAATCATTATAGGGTTACAGAAAGAAAGGAGCTGCCTTAGTGTAAACAACTCGCCAGGAATATGAAATAAGAGAAATAAAATACCATTTAAAATAGTTTTTAAATCCAATATTTCTGTTTGGTTTTTTTATCTTAACAAAAATGATGCTCTCCCACAGCAACATTGGAAAGCTTAGAGAATCTTTGAATTGCTTTTTCTTTCCAGAATACATAAGACTGATGTTTAAGCCCACAGACTGCATATGTGCATTCATTCCTGGGCCAAACACACAGATCATTTTTTATTATTACCAACATGTATGCATAATGGATGGCTACCAGGCAGTCTAGACTCATGTCACTGACAGATGTCAGCATAAAAATTCAACTAGGTTAGCCTCACCACATTAAAAAAGAATTTTTCAGTTTACAAAACATGACAAGCCATAGGCACTTCAGAATATATTCCTGCACTGTATGAAGCAGAGAGGAGATGTATTTAAGGCTCACACATAACTCTGGGAATGTTCTACAGTTCTACACTGCAGACATTTAGTATGTCTGGAAAATGGAGAATGTTCTGCAAAATAAGGGTGCAGGGCATTAGAGGCTTTCACATGACAGGCATAGGCAATTACAGAAATATTTACTTAATTTATTGCTGAACAAAGAACTTCTGGGTACTCCAGGCAAACGGGCTCAGCTTGAACAGTTCAGCCAGGTTTGATACTTCACTGAGTGATCTATAGGGGTTTCTATCATGGTGATACTGACCATCATCCTCCAATAACTACATATGTTTTACATCAAGGTCATCTTTCAGCTTGGATAAGATTTGGACTTACTGCAACAGTAAACAAGAGGTTAAAGATGAAAGCTTTTCAGTCCTTAAATTAGTGCTATTTCCACTTCACATCCACTCAAGCACCAGAGATTTCTCTAAAGCTGCCAGTGTTATTCTGCTCTACTGACCCATAAGTAGCTGAAATTTGGTCCCACTCCAGAGTGTGATTTAGAGGTTACCCTCTCACTCACAGAGATAGCATGTGGTCTTTTTTTTGCCATAGAACTCCCTTAGCAACCCACACTTCTCCCTCTGCCAGGCTTTCTCTTGTGAGTTGTGAGGGCTTCAAAACACACAACATCCAAAAGCTTGGAGGCCAGAGCTGACAAACTGTAGTCAGGTGGGAATTATATTTTTTCTGGAACTCCAGAAGGAGAGGAGTTTGCCTTTTAAATTCCTTGAGTTCTTCTGAGTTTTGTAGGGAGACAAGTAATTTCTCTACATTTGGAAAAATTTGAACATTTATTTTTCCTTTCCTCTTTGTGAAAGCCAAATCTTCTTATCTCACAAAGTCTTTTGGGAAATGTTTCAAGGTAAAAGTCATATTTTGCTTTTTTCATCATTTCATAAGGTACTCTTATTATATTATTCCACCAGACAATTTAAATTGTCTGCTAAAATGCATACTTAATATTTAGACTACCTCTAGATACCTTGCAAGACTTTGGGTGTATCACACATATTCTTGGTAAGAAGTCATCCTTCAAGTGCAGAGAACAAACACTACATAGAAAGATCAACTGGATAGGGTATTCCTACTGCTCAGCAGAGCCTGGTATTACACACTGAACACATACCTAAGCCTACATAACAAGGCATTTTTATATGCTCTGTTTTTTTGAAATACTTATTTGTTTTCAAGTTCTCCAGAAACTTTAGAGAAATTCTGACAGAAAGCTTCCTTGAGAAGTCATCAGTTGTCATCAGTCAACAGTACCCAGTTTGGCCTGTCTGCAAAAACCTGACTTTTATTACAAAGAAAACAACCTCTGACACAAAAGTCTGGGTCCATATGCCATTGGCCAACCAACTTCTTAGCACACACCAAGGGCTTTGCTGGCCCATTGCTCTGCCTAGGCACAAGATAGGGGAGAAAAATTGGTGTTCTCCAACTGGTATGGAGCTGGAATGCATCTGAGCACGCAGCGAGGTGCAGGAACTGGGAACTGCTCCAGCATCTGATGATGTGAGGCAGAACACAACCATGCCTGCTCTGCATGTTTACTGCTTAAGGAAATATAAACATGTTATTATTCTGAGATTATCGAGACCAAAACTCTTCTGTGAATTTATCACACTCTTGTATAATGGTGAAACGTTTTTCCTCCAGTTGTGTGCACCCAGTGGTGCAGTAGCTGACATTCAGGGAAACAATATGCTATATACATCCACACATCTCTAAATAGCTGAAGCCCCCGTGTGAGAACCACACAACCAGCATCTGCAAAAGTGATCATACTTAGAAATGTTACAAAACATAATACAGGCGATATGGTCAATGGGTTATTTAAGCCTTCTTTGTTATTCAGAGGTCTATTATTGTCTTTAGTAAGCAGTTCATAATAAGAAAGAGTACTTTTCTGAAAGCCATCAAATACTGACTTTTTTACCTGTTGCACGAACAGGTAGAACATAGAACGTAAAAAAAGAAAAAAAAAACAAAACAAAAAAATAAAAGCCTCCTCCAAATAAAAGTTCAATTATTCAGGTTAATCCTGACACAGATGAAGTTAGTAGCAAAATTCCTGCTGACTTCTGTGTTCATAGATCATACACAACCTCAGTTTTCGAACATTTCTCAGTCTTCTATTTATTTAGTTTACAGCCTCCTGGTGAGGCAGAGAACAGTGGTAATTTTACAGATGGGAAAGTAAGCCATGAAGGATTCAGTTAACTGGTTCCACCTATCGAAAATTAGGCATTTAGTCTAAACTGATCACTTATGCTGCTCTAGTCAACAGAAATAGATTTTTCCTTCCAGTGGCAATCTCAAAAAATATAACAATAATAACAATAATAAGAATAAGAATAATGAAAATGACCAAAAATACATAAACAGAAAGAAGCCTAGTTTAAACAGAAAATATTTCCTTAAGGAAGTGACTCTGGCATAGCACAGCTATCCTAGGATGAGGTCACTGTCCCCTGGAGCTGCCTGTCTGTCTCCACTGATAATGGAAAGACCTCTAGATGACCAGTTTTCAGAAATGAAAGTTAAAATTGAGAAATTAAGTTAAAATCTGAGTCTGCAAAGGAACTTAGTGATTTCTACATGTGCTGATGCAATGTTTAACTTCAGATCACTGCATTTATTGGTACATTACTTATCTTCTAAGTGTGTGCCCACGATGCAGTCTGTGGCAAGACTTTGGTTAGATATTTGAGCTCTGTGTACTGTGCTCCTCAAGGTAAGTGCAAAAGCCACCTGAGCTCGATCACCAACCAAATCAGACAGCAAGAGATATTTAGAAAGAGACCACCAGAGCCTCCTAAGACTCTTGTATAATGAACTCATATTCTATGTTCATGATGAAGTTCATTATAATGTTCAGTCAGAGTTCTGAGTTTGGATTCGTCTCCTGAGGCTGGACACCCAAGTTATCAGTTTCTTAAAGCACAATGTAGTCTCTTCTATACATTGTCTTCCAGTCCAGATAATTCATGGGGGAATCAGAAAACCTGTGTTCAAAGCTCATCTTCTCTTAAAAATTTTTATTTTCAAATCCACACCTCTCACTCCTCCAGGTAAGAACTGTGAAACTGTGTTTCAGGTGAAAATATCGACTTTGTTCCACTCCTCAGAAAAAGACTCATGATCCAGTGAACAAGAGTGATTGGACAGTCATTGGGCAAAGTGGAGACCCAGACTTTGGTCCCTGCTCTCTAACTTACAGGTAGTCCTGCTCCAGAACCAGAAATCAAGTTTCTCTGTCTCAAAGATCAGTTTGCTGTTCTCTCCAATATTGCTCCACATCTAAGGTATTGTTAAACTTTCTGGGGTGGATTACAGGTCCCTGAGACACAAAATAAAGAACTATGTGTCTTAGAAAACACCTTGAAATATTAAAAATATCATTAAAGCGTTTTCTCTGGGAAGTAATTTGCCGAATGTCTCTCCTCTGCCCATAAACCTTCCCAGTGGTGCAAATGCTTGTAATTTTAATGCTCCAACATAGACAATAGCAACTGTTTCTTCTGAATTACATGTGCTTGCGAAGTGGTGGCTGCAAGCAGATGTGCTCACCCCATCAACAAACTAGTGAAAACTGGCCTGGAGGTTTACTTTCCAAGGTGATTGATAACCACAAACACCTGTATTTAAGCCAATAGTCATCTTAAGAATTATGTGAAGTAATGAAGAGGCAACAAATCATACCCTTTCTGCTGAACTCCTTGACAGTTTAATTCTCTGTGATATTTTAATCACAAGACTGGGTGAACCTGGCCAGACAAAGAAGAGGGTCATCTTATCTCAATTTTATTCATCTATGACACCAAAATTATGGGTTTCCTTGTCACCTGTACAGGTATGGTAGCTTCCTAGTATTACATTTGAATTGAAAAATAAGAAAGGAAAATCTAAAAAATCACACATGACAGGCTATGTAGACCAGCACACAACCATCAACGGCTGTGAATTCAGAGACTTTTGTCAGTGGCGACAAGGTGCAGTTTCACTATTCATAAAAATCCTTGGACTAGTGCCCCATCACTCATGTCACATGTTTTAGTAAGGAATAAATCAGATTTCTATCTAATCTTTTTCTGCTCTTTTGTGCATAAATGCTACATATACAAAAGATAATGTAAGATAACATTAAAAAAGGAATTAAAAATATGGGCAGTAAGGTGACTTTGCGGTATTTCTGTTATTTAATGGTGGGAAGAACATAGTACATAAACAATCCCACTAGTGTAGATGTATCAAACTTTTGCTTACAGGACAGTTATGGAGTGGTGAAGGTTCTTTCATTGCAATTTGATACTGAAACAGCATTAGGAATGCAAGGCCTATCCAACTTAATAACTGGAAAACCTGTGTTACTATGATCCATAATTATCAATGCAATCAGAGCTTTAAATTAAGGTATTCTATTTATAAGGCAAGTACAGGAATGCCGTAATACAAAGACTAAACACTAGGATACAGTACAAACACTAAGGTTATTTGTTGCCGGAAAAATTTCCCTAGGGTTGTGGTAAAGTTACCAGAACATTAAATATAAGGTTGGGTTGGACATGGTGGACTTTGCAGGGCAATTTGTAAGTAAAGTGATGTAGCTCGTGGTACATCAAGAATAGAACAACATGATCATAACTCTCCTTTCTGGTTATTGGTCCAGGAGCCGGTAGACATCCATCCCTGCTGGACTGCTCTGAGATGAGGATGCTGCCTTCACTGCTTGGTGCAAATGGGGTAGTTGTTGTTGATTTTTTTTTTTTAACTTAAGTAATTTGCTGGTTTGAATATCTTAATATGAAGAACTGAACAGGGATTTTACCACTGCCACACAGACTTTTAAGTAGACACTAAAGTAAGATCTAAAAAAACCACTGTCTGTCGCTACTGATTTGGTTTAAAGTTGAATTAATTATCCTTTGTATAATTCATAAAGTACATTAGAATATTAAGTTAATGTAATGCTCTGCATTCCTGATTAGAATATTTTGTCAATCTTTCCTTCATCTAGGTTTACAGAATCAGGTATTCCAATCAGTGACATTTAAACACGACTAATTTCAACTTCAAGGTGCAATCAGTAGTTTTTCACAAGCAATCACACCAGTAGATTAAAGAGGCTGACTCTCTTTGGGAATTCATTTCCTTCTGCAGCATTTCCTGGGAAAGAATCTGGTTTGAGGGTAAAGCAGTATTTTGTATAAAACCCAGTAGTCTTGGCCTCCGGTATTTAACTGGAGTGTTATAAAAACAGGTGCTAATGTCAAGCACGTTATGTACTCACTCCCCTGCAGTTGTTAAGGTGATAGATAGCGTGGCAGCAAGCACCTCTCGGCAGATGAAATTTCCTGAAACGTCCTTGTATTCCACACCAGCTGTGTAAAAGTGGGGTCAACAGCCATGCCCTCTGGTCTGAGATGAGCAATTCAGTTATGAATTTCTCAGCTACAAAGCTTGGAGGCCAAAGTAAGAATGTGAGCAAGAGAGTGGAATCCTGGCCCTGGAGGAATCCTGGCCCTGGAGGAATCCAGGGGAGAGCTGCTAACAGCTTTAGGAAAGACTAGGATTTCATTCAGAGTCGTGTAAGGGATTCCCAAAAAGACAGAAACTAAATGAACTCTTTTGTGGGTTACAGGGCAGAAGTGTTTCCACTGAAAACCATTCAAAACATTACTGCTGGAAAACCTTTGTCTTTCTTCATGTTTGTAACTTTTAAACCAGGAAATAACATCAACTAAACCATGATTCTATTAAAAATTGCCCTGGTTTCATCCACAAGAAATAATGACTTTGAAACTTCTTCATGATACAATTTGGCATTGGGCATTCTGGGCAGAATAGGGACAAGTGAGGAAGGATCCATGCTGAGAGCAGGAAACACACAGCAGCTTAAGAGCAGAATTGCTGGGACAGTTGCATGGAGCAAACAAGCTCTCAGATTGCAAGGTCGGTGCCAGGCTGCCTCTCATTCCAGATGAAGGGTGACACAAGGTCACTTCTCCATCTTCAGGCTGTTGTTCCTGGTGCAGGCTGCGCTGCCAGCAGGAAGCACCCATCCCTGCTCTCAGACACTGACTTCTCAGGGATACGCAGAGCTGGGGAGATGAGAGTCCAGCTTTCTCCCGCTTCAAACATTAACACAGGCTTGTCTCACCAGTTACACCACTATAAACCATGGCTGGAGCAGAGGGCTTGTGTTTTTGCACAACACAAACACCAATGGTGGAACTTATTCAGCTTTTCTGTCCCCATTCTCTGGCCTTTCATCAACACTTGTGTCTAAAAAGAGGAATATGGACAGAAGCGTGCCTCCCATTCACAACGTTAATAAAATTATCCTGTATAAGAGAACCATGATGCTATTTCAGAGGACACTTATACTAATGAAAAAAAAAAAATAAATGAAAGGACAGCAGACAGGTTCTTTCCAATGTATGGCTGCCAAGAAGCTATTTCCTATAACTTGTCTTCTAGCAAGAATATTCATTCAACATCTCAGAAAAAGCTGGAATTTTGGAAGTATCTGAGAAAGGAGAGGTGGAACAGAGACATTCAAAGCTAGAACATATTCCTTTACAGAACTGGTTGGTGGCTAGAATATCCAGGATATCAAAGCTATCTCGCCTGAGCTTTAAATAAGAGAACTCATTTGAACTTTCACAGTTTATTTTTACTGAGCCAAAAGCTACAGTACTGCTCCATGAAACAGGGATTTGGGCTTAGTATTCACAACCCTGACCACATGGCTTGCACACTGGTATCAAGAGAGGCTCTTCCATTACATGATCACATAACAAATTCACACCTCTACTCCCTTTAGATAATTTGCAACTGTTTGAACCTGAGAGTTGCTCACTCTTCCGCTAAGCCCCATTCCAGCCAACCACGTGTGCACCACGCGAGCAGCTGAGGCTGTCCCTGCTCTGCCGGCTGTTCCAGGATGCTGGGATCCCCGCTGCAGGCAGCACACGTCCTGTTCTGCGCTCAGGTGCCCTGGTTTTCAGATGCTTGGGCAGGTGGTGTGGTTACGGCCTGTGAAGCAGTTGTGCGTCCCTGACTAACAGATCATAAAATGTGAGGGTAATAAAGGGATAAGAGGTGTCGCACTGGCAATATCAGTGGGGAGGGGGCTCGACGGGGGTCCAAGGTGTGACCATTGTTTAAAGGATATTAAGTGATTCGTGAGACCTATTAAAAAGTAAGAACTGTGTCTCAGTCTTTCTCTGCAGTTGTCTCTCACCTTTTCTATTGTCTTTCCCCACACTTCCTAAGTATTGACAAAAAGAATTTTATGACTATTGTGGCAGTTATATTTTTCATAGATATTTAAACATAAAGCAGGCTTAGTTTGTATACTTACTTCTAAGTAATCTAGTAGGAAGCCTGAATGACCACTGTAATGTTGTGGTGCTTTCTCCCTTTTTCTTCCTCTTCTTTCCTTCTTATTTTTTTCAGAAATGAGAAGACTAAGCAACATGTAATGAACTCTCATTCAGATTAGATAGATAGATAGATAGATAGATAGATAGATAGATAGATAGATAGATGATAGACAGAAAGATACAGTCAAACTATTTGATAAAGTGAAATAACTCAGGAAAGCAAGCAAGCAAGCAAGCAAATACCTCTTCATTACTTAAAAAGTGAGTTTCAGAAGTCCTTTCCTGGAGTTCACTTAAGGTCTATTTATGCTTAATAAAGAGTTAACATCAATAATAGAAGGACTAGGAATTACAATAGCAAATTAGAAAGGAAGAAAAATGTGATTGTAATGTTGGTCCAGTGGCAGCAAACTGTGCGCTATTTAATGAAGTAGACTGAGGGTCAGATTTTGAAGTGGTGTAAACTCTCCTTATTTCATGGATTTTCTCTCCAACATTTTATTATCTCTGCTTTTGTCTCTGATTCACAACTGGATTTATGGTAAATTTAATCTCAGTTTTTCTCTGCCTTTGTTCTGTGATTATTTCTAGCTGCTGAAATACTGTTAGTTCAGTTAGAAGCTATATATACCTAAAGCTTTGGCTGTGTCCAGAGAAGTTTGGGAAAGCAAATGAATTCAGCAGTGTTTTATAATTTTTACGAGTCAATAACTCATGTTAAGTATCAAATAGCTTCTCTAGAAATGACTGAGCTTTCTTCTTCATTTTTTTTTTTAATGTACTCTATGATAGAGTACAGATATGTCCTATAAAGGTACACTGCAGGCAGAATATTATTAAAAATATTTAAGATGTAGGTTTGAGCACTCAACTTCAGACTGGTACAAACCTAAAGGACAACTTTAGACACTGAGACAAAGCAAAGGGCTTAGATCTGATCTCCCTGTAGCTTTATAATTTAAAGCTCCCACTTTGCAAGTTTAAAGTCACAGGGAAGCAATAGACTCTTAATTGAATTCATTTAAAATGCATATTTAAATAATCTTACTCTGAGACTCAAGCCAGGAAACTTTCTTTAAGCTGAATCAGCAGATACAGCAATAAACTGTTCTTAGCTGGAAATCAGTGTTTGAAGATCTTATGGTGCCATTAATCCACATCTTCTAATTCACTAGACTCAAGAACATAATTCAGTAACATTCCAACTGACTCAGCAGTCCCCAGGAATATGTCAGCTACTTGACTTTCAACCTTCTCAAATGAAAAAAAAAAAAAAAAAAAGAGGAAGACTTTTAGCTAAACATTTGATTTTTTGATTTCAAGGCTGGCCCCAATACCTAGGCTCTCTGCCTTCTCTCACAGATTGTATTTAATTTAACAGAGGTGACATGTTTGGAGTATCAAGTGTACCCTGCACAAAATATATCTAATTACAGAAAGGGCCTGAAAGCTGGAGCAAAGGTGACACCAGTTGACAGTCATTCCAGCTCCTTGGCTTTGACACAAGATTTTACATTGTTCAAGTACTAAATACCAACCCAGCAAACTTGATGCTTCCCCTTTGGACTGTGCACTAAATGAGTTCCGTCCTCC
This sequence comes from Cnemophilus loriae, assembly GCA_013397755.1. NCBI lineage: Eukaryota > Metazoa > Chordata > Aves > Passeriformes > Corvidae > Cnemophilus > Cnemophilus loriae. The sequence goes on along the minus strand of VZTF01002612.1, from coordinate 105,261 downwards.
CACACATGTGCTCACACAGTGTTTTGCCATTAAAGTGTGCGAGTAATGGAGTATAAGAGTATCTCAGACATAAATCAAAGCATGTGCCCTCTCTATCATGTGCAGTTTTGCCCAGACGTGAATGACCAGGAATGCCTGCCGGCCAGCAGTCCGTGTTTTCGAGATAAGACCCACTGCACATGGCACAAGTGGGTGCCGTGGAGGGTATCATCTAACCCCAGGTGGGAATACCCGAGTATGTAACACATCATCTGTAACTTATTCCCCTTCAAGAAATTGCACTGCAATTTTAGAAGGCTTGTTCTAAATTACCGCTAGAATGTAAAGATAAACTCTGAGTCGGGGAAATATGGAGACACTCAGACCGTGTTTTTCGGATTTGACACTTTGGTATTTGGACAGGACACAAACCTGCTTGTTTTGCTTTCAGCAGAAGTCGTGTTGGCTCTGTGCTGATTTCTCCTGAATATCCTGCCTCCTTTAACACCCACCTTCATGGTACTGAGTTCTGGAGGGCAAAGTTCTCCAATTTGTGTAATTCCTTTTTCATTGCAGTGGGGACACATATACTTTTTACATGTTGATTAAAACCTAACTGTAGGGCTTGAGGATAAATATCACCTTTTCATACTTTCCTAAGTTCTAGTGATGCTATGTAGATTGTAATGTGCTGAGGCAAATGCATTACACCATACAGAATAGAAGTCTTCAAAATAACTAAACGTTCATGTCACTTGAAAAAAAATCATGAAAAAACCTTCTGCAACTAGCTGAAAGGCTTTATGTTTTGGCATAGTTTCTTTTTCAGTGGGATTTGGACTAACATTTCAGCAACTCAGATAAATGCAGAATACTTTTAATTTCAACCACACTGGATATCAGCAACATTGCTACTTTATGAAACAGTTTAGCAAGGATAATCAAGTCCTGCCTATATTACATAAGCTGACTATTCAGATTTATGATTGATTAGTTAAGTTTCAAGTGATCTGTATTTAAATAAGAACATCTATGGCAATAGCAGTATAAATTTACTCTTTTTCACCATAATTTGACAGTCCAACACTACAGTGATCAGCTACAGAAGAGGTGGGAATTATTATTTTCCTGAAGGAACAGTTTTCCAGCAAAAACATTGATTAGATGAGTTTGAAAATTTCGTAAGAACATGACATTTCAATCAACTTTTTTTTTTTTTTGAAGATCACACCAGAAAGCTTGCTTTATCTGGCTAAATAACTTTTAAAATACAATCTACCTTAAAACATTTTAATAAGGTCAGGACAGAAATATTTCAGCAGTTTGTTTGACATAAAATTTCAAACTGTTTGATATATCAATGTAACAATTCAGAAGGAAAACAAAAGTCAAAATGTCAAAACTTCCTGTGGGTTGGGACACTGTTTTAGAGCCCACTCTTAGGACAAGCATTGCAGTAACTTGTAAAAATGAAGACTAAAGTGCAGTTTGGGAACACATCCTTCTGGATAAACTAATGAGCAGTCTTTTCAAAAGTGATGTAGGAACCTGGGAACCACTTACTGATGGAATTGAACGGAACTAGATCACAATCATCCTTCCACTCCTTTGAAACTCTTAGCCACAAAGAAACAAACGAAGGAAGACCTCAGAGCAGGTTGCACCCTCAGCTACAACAGATTGCTGAATTTTTGGCCCTAGAATTATGAGAGAAAAAAAAAAATACTTCATGTCCTGGTTCCACCCAATAAGTAGAACAACTTCATTGACATTTAACCTTTATTCTTCTTTCAAGTAGTGGAAACATGCGTAATTTCAGTGTCACAACATTAGTTAAAAGAACACAATTCAGAGCTTCAGCTTGAAATAATTGGAAGCTAAACCTGGAATAGCTCAAACAAAAACAAATTTTAGAGTAGTTGCAGGCTTTTTTTTTTCAAATATAAGTGAGACAACTAGTAAAAATTTAGATTATAAGGTTATTTTCCTCCATGATCTTATTTCTGCTTTGAGGCTGGATTTTTTGATGGTATGTTTTGTTTTTTATTGTTTGCCTTCTTGTATTTTGATTTTGATTACCTTTTTTTTTTGTGGTTTTTGTTTGTTTGGTTGGTTTTGGGTTTTTGTTTTTGTTTTAACAAAATGCTGCAGGAAATTTGCGTGAAACTACGGACTTGCTGTGTCTGGCAGTCAGATGTAGCAGCATTTAGAAATATAATCTTTCTGGATCTTGAAAATGAAAGTATTGAATAGTTCCAATCTGAATTCAATCCATAAGCCTCCGGGTATAAACTGATCACCAGATGGGTTAAGGAAGAAATATCTCCTGTTGTATAATGTCACATGCACTGAGTGGGTTTAGCACCTCCTTCTGAAGTATTCGGAATTGAGACAAGATGCTGGATAAGATGGATTTTTGATCTATTCTGTTAAAACAGCCCCTCTACTATTACATTCCTCACCCCAATGACTCATTTCATGCAATGGAATCCAGCAGCTCCAACTTGGGTGTCTTACGTAGACAACACAGTGAGCCATGGAAAGGGATCAGGAAATTTCCTTGCTTACTTCAAATGGGAAACTGTTACTTTATTTGATAATTTTAGAAACCATTAGGAACTTTATTAGCAGCACATTTAAACCCTCCAGCTAGTGTCAACAGAAGCAGCAGGTGTTCAAGCTATTCTGGAGATTCATCACTTGGTTTGCAGCATGTGCTAAATATGCTGTAAGGTGTTTGTGTAGGGGGGGAAGATGAAGTAAACATACAGGAAAAAAGTTGAAGAAAAGATAGAAATTGAAAATTTACAAATACTCAAGGATGGGCTCCACATGAACATCACATGGGCATCTAAGAAATCAGAAAGGAGATTTTCTGAAGGATCTAAAAGTTTATAACCCTAATTGCAATTCTTACAAAGTTTGAGGACAAGGTTGATAGCATGGTCAATGCTACCTGTAGCAGTCTCACTCTCTATTTATATTTCCAATTGCTGTCTGTATAGTCTCATTTTCTCCTTTCTTAATCTCCTGGCTTTCAACGCAGTCCATGTTGAGCTATCCTGAGCATGTATTTTGCTCCTATTACACGTACAGGGAATTTGTTTTATTGCCTCTGATGGCATCAGAGTCTGAAGGAGCAATGAACTTGAGGCATTCCCCAAGACTTGGCAAAACATTCAACCTCAAACCTCCTGCTGATTACACAGTTTGCATATGCACATACACATTAATTTGTGTTGTAAGGCTGGGGAAGGGAATCAAGTGAACTCTGAAGATACAATCAACAACATGAGCGAAGCTTTCTTACTCTGGCCTCGAAAGTTTACCCTGTCCTGCAGAAGCAGTCTGAGGTTACTCCAATCCCACCCCTATCTCCTAAGCACTCTGTGGAATGAGGGATAACTGCAGAGGCAATTCATATGCAAAGTTTCATCACTGAACAACAGTGTTTCAGTATCAGACTTGATTCTTATTACTCCAACCATTTTTAACCTGAGCTAGATCTGTTTTGTCATTACCCCTAACCGTCAAGCAATGGCATGTCTCTAGGACTGCTTTATTTTTATTCAAAAGCCAGAAGGAGTACTGGTATCAGACACAGGTAAATTACACTGCATGAACTGTTCATTTCCTCTCTTCTGTTCCATTTCTCCCAGTAGTCCCGACAGACAAATACATTAGGGTCTGTTGAGGAACGTGTGATAGCAGTTTTTTGAATTAAGCAGATGTAGCAAGCTCACATCTCAACTATCAATAGAATGTGGATACTTAGAGGACTTACAAAAGGTGACTATTTGTTCATATTGTCAAGTTAACAACTGAGATTCTGAGGTTCTGTGGAAACCAGCATCCTAAGCACAGATCTGTACATCCAGGAACTTCATCCAAGATTCCATGAGACTTGGCACTGATGTGTTGACTGATAAGAAGCAGGACTGTACAAATAGACACCTTCTTGTGCTGGGGGATATCAATGTAGCCAACAGATTTGCTGGTGTTCCACAGCAGGACATCCTTGACAACTGGAGTCACATTTGGTGTTCTGTGCTGGAACAAAAACTAAGACACTGTTTTTGATCTGACAAGCTGGAACTTGAGCAATTTTGCATTTCCTGTTCAACAGCACATCCAGCTTTCAGAGAAGCAGGACACTGGTTTGTATTTTATCGTAAAAAGGAAAATCCTTTAAATGCAAATCTTACTAGCTGAGGAGAAGAAAATTAGGAAAGAGGAGAAGTCTACTCACCTACTTCCTATGGAATTGTTCAAGTAAAAAATTATTGTGGGAAAGGTTTTCCAGATAAGACAGTTCTCCCCGTTTTCACACAGAGACCTTGCATTCTCATTCACATCATGCTTTTCTCTGAATCCCTAAATTCAACAAATAATCATGCTTTAGTAAGCACCTGCTTGGCTTATTTGAAGAATCCTTCTGTGATGGCATTAAATCCTGACCTTTGACTTTTCCTGTCTGATGCCAAAATGATTATTTCTGCTGGTTCTCAGTTTGACATCAGGGAGCAATTGGTTAAGCCTCTGATCCTTCATCTGGTTATCTGCTGTTCTTATACATGCCCATCATGTTTCTGTATTCAGACTTATAAAGACAGATTTAATATTCCAATAACTATAGAAATGTGCCTTGGTTTCAACTGATATTAACTCATCCACAATGTAGAAGAGCCAATAATGCTTTTTTTTGTTCCCTATTTGCCCACAAAAACTGATAAATGGCAAAAAGACCATTCAGTCCATTGAAGCCAAACAGTCACAGACAAATTTGAAGCCTGTAGAGTTAGTTCACCCCCACAGAACAAACTCTGTTGAAGAGGATTCTGCTGTTGCTTGTCACACCTAGATTAAGATAGAAAAAAAATTGAAAATATTTTTTCAGTTAAAGCATATGACAGATCTGTGCTGTCCTAGGTAATGTAAAAAAGAACTAGCATTGAACATTAAGCATTAAAAACATAACAGCATTGGTTTCAAAGAAAAACTTTTATTTTTCAAGTCACTGAGATATTTGATTTCAGATATGTGTTAACAAAGCGAGCTTAATGTGTATGTCTTACCCTAGGTTAATGTGCATGTCTTACCTTAGATAAGTGTATACCTTAGAAATTAAACATTCTATATGAACTAATTGCTTTTATTTTGAAGTCACCATATATTTTCAATCATCTATACCAAAAATGCTGACAAACTTTCTTCTAAAACAAAGTTCAAAAGTAACAACACAAACTACTAATAATTTTGGTTGCTGAGAAAAATACGGCTCAGTAGGAACATGTGGTTTCTATGCAGGCAAAATTCTGTGCTAGCCCACTTCTGATGAAAGAGGAGACCCAGACCAAAGACTCTGTACCCCACAGTGGAGTAAATAGAGCTGTCGTGGTCATGCTGCCAGAGCTGGTAACCTTGTGCCATCCTGCTGCCCCAGCAGGGCCAGTGTGCATCACCACCAGCTCTGGCATCCCCATTACGTGCTCCGGTGATGGGGGATCCATGCTCCAGTGATCACACATACCAAAGAGATTTCCATGAAAAGCTGCTGTTAGGATTGCTTGAGCACTTATAGGAAATGGAAGCTAATAGGCTGAAGAGCTCAAACACACATCAAAGTCAAGAAGCTAATGCCTGGAATTAGCATCAACAATGTCAGTGTCCTGGGTAATTTCCATTTGTGGTGATTTCCATTTGCTGTGCCGTGTTCCAAGGCAGATCCATTGTGACAATTTCCTAATGCATTCATTCAGAGACGCATAGGTTGTCTGTAATGTGACAATTTAAACTTCAATCACATCACGTTACATGTCATTTGTTATTTGGTCGGAGCGTTGAGGTTGTTTTTATCATTGCTAATTTCCCCCAAGTGCAGGTCACAGCATTAGCTGACATCAGAGCAGGAGCTCTATTTGACATTAGCACTTTTTCTTCTTTAAAAAAATGGATTTATGCCTTTGTTTTTATACTAGTGTTTTCTTCAGTATTATGGTTGCTTTCAAACCTGCACTGCTCTATCCTTTCTTTCAGGTAGGCAGATCCTTTATTCAGAATTTGCATCTGATTACTGTGGTTAATCCCAGTGTCTACAAGAGTAAAGAGTTCCCTACCAAATCAGCATATTTTTAATTCTCATTCATGCCCACACTGACAGAAATTAGTAGAATTGGTTTCAATATTCCATCAAACCTCTCCTCTGCAGGGCTGCTCCAGCACCACATTGCCACTGTCAGAAGCCAGAACACCTCTGCTGTGCCACTTGACTGGCTGGAGAACCAGAACCTTCTCTGACAAGTAGACGTTGGTGCTGCTTTCACTGACTTTCTCTAGTCCATCTTTTATTAACTTACCTTCTGCAGCTACCTGGTGCCACTGAGTCTCCATCCTGTTGTGTGTTGTCCTTTATCCTTTGGTTTAGATACTTGCGGGTTTCTCCCCACCATTCTCCCTGTTCTCTGGCACGCAAACTGTGAATTTTATTTCTAATGCATTGATTCAGCACTTTGTGAATTCTCCTTGCACAGTAGCTTCTGGCCTAAGTCTGTTCCCACTGAGGTCAGCTGGCAGCTTGCCACAGACTTCAGTGGGAAGAGTCTCAAACTGTTAAGTGTAAATTCAGTCCCAAATCTGCAGTTTGAAGGATGACATTATGTCTCAGCCTCGCTCAGTTTGAGCCGTTGATATTTTAGCCAGTTTAACATCTTAGATCATGTTCTTGGCATGTTGCTCTGAAGCTGAACACTCCCCCATCTTTTGTTACCTTCATGATTACACTCTCCATGGGTTCTTACAGTGCTCTCATCACTGCTGTATCTGAGGCCCTTCCAATTATTCATTGAGTAACTAATATCGCTCACATGCAATTCATTTCTGGTCTCCCCGGAGGAGCTCAGTGGAGAGTTTTGCCATGGCTTCCTCTTCCCCACATCAAACACAAGCTATCCCCTGGCCTACCCATCAACTAAAAATTAGGATTGGTAAGAACACTCTGTCTAAAAAAATCCCTCTCCAACCATAATGAATGTTTCCAAGGTCAAGACATCGCACTGTTCCCTATGTAAGGGTATGTTTTTGCTCCAGGATGTATCCTGATACAGATGTCTGGGCTACCTAACTCTGCAGGAGGCCATCTACATTCCAGATGTGGATTCTTGTTCAGATCGTACTGGCATTACGTGCCACAGTCTTGACTATTTCTCAGATGTAGCCTGAGGGATGTAGCATAAAACACTTAGACAGATGTGCTGAAAGGATGGGTCACCTCACAGTTTCAAGGATTGTCTTTGTCTTTGTCCTCAGGCAATGCCCTTGTCCTCCCAAGTCCATCCACAAAAGTTTCTATTCCCTCAACGTCTTCACATGCCCCCTATTTCTGTCTATTGACACAGCACAGATCCGGCAGTGCAAAATAAAAGAATGACTGGCTGGTGCAATGTTTCAGGTTCTGTACTGTCCAAAGGCTGGGAAGCAAGAGAAAGAAGAGAAAAATGCCATAGGTTAGAACAGCAAGCAATATAAAAATTAGAGTGCTAGTTAAATCGAAGAAAAAATGTAGTAAGCTGCACTAGCATGTTTGTATCTATTAGGAAAATATTAATTCACTACAAAAATACCTTAGAGTCACTGAATACTCCAAAATACAATTGATTCCAGTGGGGGTAGGAAATATTCGAGACTGGGTCTAAAAGGGAGATTGGAATTGCCTCTCATGATATTGTTCACGACAGTTTATTCTACATTAGAAATGAAAACAACGCTTCACAGAAGCTGCAAAACTCCAAATTGCATGAAAATAACACTTTGGAAATTAAATCTTTATGACCCTGTCTCAAAGGATGATTTCAAATGTTAGTCGAAACTGAACGTGCACATAGGGCATAGGATATGAAATATTCAGATTTCCAAATCATCTTTTTGGCTCTGCACACATGCAAAATCAGTCTGTTGCAGATGGATTAAACTGAGGTCTCATCCCTCCTCAGTGTCATTGTGCATTAACACACAAGACCAATATGCAGAAAGAAAGGAGGGTTAAACAGACCTCTGCTTTCTTTTCTCTTTCCATCCAAAATCATCTTTTGTGAACTAAAACTGAAATAGTGTGAAATTGAAAAGCAAGGCTTTTCTGTCTTAACAAAATGTCATCTTTTAACAACAAAAAACTAATCAAAAGTGTTGCCTATCTCTTTGTGAGCAATTGGCACGAGAACCTAAGGATTGTTTTGGTTCAGGTTTTCAAACAGAGTGAAAAAAGTGAAACATATGAAAGTAAAAACCATCATTTTTAAACAGTTCATCATTTCACAAATGAATCATGTCTGCGATAAATAAAATACTTCTGGATGATCCAGTCTGTCCAAGGGAACAGCAGATGGTGTAGAATGCCACTTGTCCTGCTGGCCCTCAGAGGTGCCATTTTCATCTAAAAGCAGATTGGTAACAGTGCAAATGTAAAATATTCTCATCCCAGACAGTCACCACATTGATTTAGCAGTGGTATGATTCTTTAAAAACAGAAGGCCAAACCACAAACCAAACAAAAATCACTTGAAGATGAAGTGGTGAGTTTTGAGGCCCTTCCTTTTTTTTTTAAAGTACAAGCTGAAATTCTCACTACTTCACTGAACAGCATGGCTTTAAGAAAACATTTGATTTTGCAGATACCACAAGAAAATCTTGACAACAACACTGTGGAGTAAAGTGGAATAGCTGTATTGGGAGTAAAATAATCAGGCTTGGTTAGTATAGAGCATATTGGATACTCTGAAGGAAAACATTATTTTCATTAGAAGTTTTTATTTAAAATCTGGACAAGTCTAGGAGTGATATTTGTATAAAACTTTCCTATGTTTCTTTTCATTAAAACAGTTGTAATATTTCTCTGTCCCCAGTGTTTATGCTTTTAATGGGCCCCCTGAATAAAGCACTCATATATTATAAATAATCACTTTTGCAATTAGCTTTCCAACTTTCAAAGAAGTTATTGGATAAATCAGGAATGGAATGGGACCAGTTAAGTTATTATGGAATCGTTAATAGGCAAATAAATTCTGAAACAGCATGGGAATGAAAACTTCTTCTCTTTCAGAAATAGTCTTTATTTTTTTCTTTTTGCTAAAATAAATTGCTTTAATGATTCATTCCACAATAGTCAAATGTCTGCAGGAAAATATTGCCTTTGAGGGTTATCTAAATAGTTACTCAGCTTAGTAGAAGTTCACAGTGGAAGACGGAATCTACATTAATAACATGAATTATGAAAAGAAACCCCTGCCTGTGATCTATAAAAAAATCTGTGAGTGAGATTAACTATCCTCGAATAAGAAGCTTTCCCTTGTTATAAAAATCAGCCTGAAAAGCCATATATATATATCAGTAATAGAAAGATTTTACTATTTATTATGGCACATAAATATAACAAATGTTAAATTTGACTCCTTTTGGAAATCAGAATTTTCCATTTATTCCTCTGAAATACTACATTTCTGAGCACCTTATTGAATTCTAGTACTTTCTCTCCCCTCCAATTCGTCCCCACTGAAGAAGCTTACTAGAGACCAGAAATCCAGGGTAAAATCCAGCACAGAAAAAACAAAAAAACAACCTTAAGCAAAAAATATTTTTGTCTTTCCTCTGCTTCCATGTTTTTCCCTGATCTGTTTCTCAATTTTTTCTTTTTCGTTGTCATTATAGCCACAGTGCTGGATTTTGGTAAAGAAGGCAGAAGAAAGGAGGATATTTAAATAAACTTAAAAGTGTCCTTTTAAGATTTATTTTTAAATTCTTTTTATAACTAACTCAAGGGAGATTTTTATTCTTATAGGAATTGCCATACTAAATCGATTAGCTACTCATCCTGACATTGTTCTTTGTCTCCACAACTTGAGGGATTTAGTAAATGGAACTCAATAGAAATGCACTTTACAATTCCATACTACCGTATAGAAAACAAACAACAAAAAGGCTTCTTCTGTCAGCCACCACTTATCCTGCCAGGATAGTAGGAATTAGTAAAATTGTTCTAGATTGGATAAAGACATGTCTAATCACTAAATTATTCGCTGTTACTGGTGGGCATTTGGAAAGAGTGCACACTGAAGCCTGGTCTTTTTCTATTTATAATGTACACTGATATATCACCATGCCAGACTCACAGCTACATAAGCTGAGAAAATTGCACTGTTGACAGTCACATCTTTTACCAAGTAAGAGCAGAAACTCTACGCCACAAATGCAGATTCAAGGGTTATATACCCAAACCTTTCTATACCATATGTTTAGCCTGAGATTTTGATCTAATGCAGTGACAGTTGGATATAATCTTTATTGGTCTTACCTTTGCAGAGGTTAAATGCACAAATGAAACCAGCCTGTGTGGATTTAACTAGATTTTTAAAATGATATGAACAGGGTGGCAAAATGCACACGCAGAAAATACAAGCATCTTTCCTTTGGTGACCCAGGTTTGATTTGATTCAGCACAGAAGCATAGAAAATGTTAAAGGTCTGGGTTATGTTTTTGAAAGAAGACTCCATAGAAAATATGCACACAAATTACTATAATGAAGGACAGTTGGTAAAAATGATAAGAATGATAAGGAAAAAAAGGTGAGCATATTTCAGTCTGAAATAGTCTTTTGCTATCACAAACCATCTGTTTCCACAAAGAGTTGGAATGATGCTTAGCCATGTTTTCCTAGCTGGAAATAAGAAAAAGGAAAGTATTTCTGTCAATTCCCCATGATCATACTAGCAATTTTTTTAATGCCATGGTTCTGAAAATCTTTTCTTTGAAGTCAGACTCCCTGGAAGCACTGAATTCACAGTTTGTGGCAATGTCTTAATGTAAATCAACAAATCATTCCACTGGATTCTTATTCTTGCACTCCAAAGCAAATAGAAATATTCTGTGTTCAATACTAAATCACTGTTTTTAGAAAAAATAAACAAACACACGAAAAGAAGTGCTTCATAGCAGCTACATTTTGATCAGGAAATGACAGTTTAGTTTTTGTCATTTTCTTCCCCAACTCATCCCGGGCAACACAGGAGCTGTTTGATTTTTAGACTTCTCGACATTTAAAGCAATGAAATAATGAGACACACCACACTTACAAATTTTTCTGTAAGAGGAGTCACAAATGTAAATTGTTAGCAAATATTTTTAAATAATTGGCAGGATTTTTTTTATTTTTATTTTCTGTCTACATAGTTCAGTTTGAAGCTTTTAAACTAAAATTGGATGTATCTACACTTTATGAAGTAACAATGCTAATTCTAGGTTTAAGTTCAGCTGTTATTTGCCCAAGCCTTTCCAAATGCTAGTATAGGACAGAAGCTGCCTCATTTGAATTATTTTCTGATGAAGAAGCTTCTTAGTGAGGAATAATGTCAGATTGTGACTTATAATCCATTTCTTCAACGTTGCTTACATCATCTCGTAACTAATCACGGAGAGGTCAAAAGATTTCAAGAAGACAACTGACTTAATAGAGTCCTATCAGCACAGGTCAGACAGCAAAATGGGATTCTGGAGTTATGCAGTCCAAACGTGTCTTTGGTCAAGTCACATGGAATAGATGTGCAGCTCTGGGGCTTTTTTTCCATTTTCAAGCAAAATGAATTTATGATCATGCCCATGTGCTGCATCACATGTTAAATGAATGCACCAAGCAGCAATCTCTCAGTAGCACAAATAATTCTGTACTTTGCTGACACATACTGCCTTAAGGTGGAAGAATGTTCTATTAGCTGACAGGGGTTCCATTTCTATTCTGTCTTGCTAGATCTCTTAAATCACTGCAAACAATTAATTTGGAAGGAATTTTGAATAACAAAAGGACATTTCTTTAGTCATTTATCCTCAACACGTGATTTAGGCAATTTTGGTACGGAGTTTGAGACATCACTTGGTGTGCAGTTAACAGGGGACCACAGGCAGCAGCACTTGGCCACTTTCAGCAGATTTCTGTGTCGCTCATGCATAAATAATGTTCACTGGCACCTCAGGGATGGGTTCACCAGGAGAAGGTTTTTGAGTGAAAAAACTTTGAATAACCATTTTGGCTAAGCAGAGAGGACGAATCTGTATGGATAGCAGTTAACAGAAGCAAAGCTGGTGACAGGCATATCCAAAAAAACTCTTCAGAGCTCCGAAGCACCATCTTAAATTCTGGGAGTTCAGGTTATTTATAAGGTTGGACAAGTGGTTGGGCAGAGGGACAGAGAGTTAATGGCTGTTGAATGAGATCCATTTATTGGACAAAATTTCAGATAACCTATGAATCACACCAGGGATTGGGAAACTTTCCTCCTTGCAGTTTGAATTCCGGCTGTGTACTATATCACCCATACCACTGAGAGTGCAAAAGGCCAGATTTTTGGTGCTGACTCCATATTCTCAAGTCAAACTCTAAATAAAGTTTTCTTATTTAGCAAATTTTATATATAGGCATCTTGGAATTTGAGAACAGATCAACGTGGCAACAGAGAAATAACTTACTCTTTTTAGTGGCATTCACATTCTTTTAGTCTGTGACCAACTTCCATGTAGTTGTTTAGTGATGGAGTCGGTGCTTAGTGTGCCAGATTTCATAGCTATGATTCTTCAAACTCTGTGATACACACATTTTAAGGTTTAACAAAGAGGTCTTCACAGCACAGCAGTAAGCTAAAACATGAGCCAGATTCACATGTACCAACACAGCACCAGAATAAAGCACAAATGCAAATAGGCTATTACAAAAAAAAAAAAAAAAAAGGAGGATTTTAATTTTAGGCATGCCTTGGAAATTTCAAGAGGATCAAACTTAATTTACTGAAGCTGGAATTCAGTCAATATGCTGGAGGCATATCAGCCTGGCCTAAATTAAGATAACTATGAATGATTTAAGAAACTGACCAGGGGTTGGGATTGTACTCCATCACATTTCTGGTACTTTCAGATATATCATTTATGATAAGCAAGTGGGAATGACGGCTGTTACCCTGTGATCAGTGAGCAGATGGATCCCATATTTCAATAGGAAGTAAAGTTACAAATGACACAGCCAGATAATGATGGCTTTTGCCAATAGCCTTTGATAGAATATCTTTTGTAATAAAATAAGATCCTTGTGTATGGTCTATAAAACCATTTCAGAAAAGGCTTTGAAAGATTTTTATTTTTTCCTTTTAAATAATGTGCTTCTGCAACAGTATCTACAAAGACATAGGCCAAATACTCAACATCTGTATATCTTATTTCTTATTTTGAACAGACACTTGGCACATTCACAGATGTATTTTCCCCCAAATAATACAAACCAGAAAACACATTATCATTTCCATTAGTTCTTTATCAAGAGAAAGGAAAAAAATTCTATAATTTTCATTTCAGTGTAACAGCTTTTATTCATTCTGCCACCCTTGAAACATTAATCCTTTAGACACTCATTACAACACAGTCCTAGTCACTCAGCTAGTTTAGGACTTACCTTGTCCTAATATATTTTAGGATCTGTCATTAAAAGTGCATCACACATTATCTCTCATTGTTCCCCTAAAGTTATGATCAAGGATACACATTTTGGATTTCTCTCTCATGCAAGTATCACATATCAAATCACTGCCCAAGAAGAACACTAAATCTTAAATCTTCTCAACTTTCCTAACACATATATTGCTGTTACTATGTTCCTAAAACTGCTCCTGTTATTGTAATTATTTACATGTGTGCCTCAGGCAAAGTTCAGATTTGTGATTAAATGTATAATGCAAATGAAAAGATTCATCTTCAAAAAACCATGGTATATGATACAATGCAACATAGTATGAGACATGCAGCTGCCTTCCACACATACTTTCCTGGTCTTTGAGTTCCCGTGGCTTCGTTTAACCAACTGGTTGCATACTGCATTCAACAAGCTTCTCGTATTATGTCTGAAATTTTGGCAGTTTCTTAGTATTGTTTTCCTCTTTCAAATAACTTCTATACATGAATGTAATCCTACATTCTGTTATGAATAAAAAAGGTCTCCTTCCAGTCTAAACAAAAGCAGAACATATATCACAAACAAAAGCTAGAAAATAAAACCTAGAAGTTTTAGTATTGTGTGTGGAGAAAAAGGACAAGAACACTCATGATGAAAAAATTCTTTTAATAGGAACAGAATGGAGTTGCATTGGTGCGTAAAATAACACGTGCTTCCTACCACTCATATTCCAGAGCACTTTCATTTGTCAAAGAGGACCTTCACAGGCTGTTTTAGTGACATGGAAAAGGACCAAGGAGGGAAGATGAAGTGCGCAACAAGTGAATTATGAATTCCCGAGATAAAGTCACCTCTGCAAAATGGAGTTTAGACTGTATTAAGTGAAAACATTGTTACCCTGTTCAAAGTGTTTTAAGTCCTACGATCAGGAATGCACATTGAAATATACCCCATGTGAGAATATGACATGTCCTCAGAAACAAAAAAAAGAAAAATATAAAAAGAAGTAAAAATACCAGGTGGAAGGGAAAGATACAAAGGAAATGATATGCAGACTCAGAAGGGTTGATTGCTGACTGTTGATGTTCTCCTACTATTTCTTTTTACAAAAAAAAAATAATCTGAAGTGAAAGGTGCAATATGCCCCAGCTGAAACCAGCACAGCCTGTTTCATGCAACATACTTTACTAAAAGTACATTCCATGAGAATATGATTATGATTTGCTGACCTGGCAGCAAATATCTGACTTGTATCAGATTAAGAAACAGGGAATTTCTAGTCTTCTCTTCATTAAAGGAGAATTATCAGTGTATCCCGCAACTTTCTTATTACTTATCTGGAAAACTGCTCTTCGAAAATCTTTGGTCCACCACTGTGCTTTGGGAAATGGAGAAGTTTACCTCAGCTGTTGACATCTGAGGGCTTTTCCTTAAACAACAGCAACAATTTCACTCTGCTACCCATCTTCCCTGTACAGCAGCATCACCCAAAATGTATATTACTTTGATTTAATAACAAAACGTTATGTTTCCTTAACTAATGAACCTTAATGACAATGACAGTCACGTGAGTGTTTTTAAAAGCCTCCTATGCACCCAAGCTCTCAACTTCCAAAGCTAAAACAACAGCTTCAGTGCTGCACATGCCAACACCTGTGCTCAACTTGAAATCCCTGACACTGATCCATCCGCAGAGACAAGCAAGCCTAGTACATGTTAGTAGATACAGTCCAAACACTGAGTGTTTATGGTTGTTTTCTTTATGATGGAAAAAACAACAGCCAAGTTTTCTTGGGAGAAAGTTAAGAACCCCACCTAACCAGGAGAGAAGCAGAGAAGAAGCAGAGAAGAAGCAGCTTGCTCCTTCCTTTGTGTGGAAATGCACCCAACACTGGAAGATGTAATTGTAATGAAATGTAATTGCAACACTGGAAGATGTTAAGAATGATAGCCATTAACACTTTTATTGCAAGGCAAAGAATCAAACTTTGGCCAAAGACTCAAGATTTGTCATTTCCTGTCCTAACAACACTTCGGTTTCATCTAGCAACTCTTAAAACTGCTTGCTAACTTTTTCCATTTATATATTCAGTTACAAATTGTTATAAAGAATTTAAAGCAAAACCAGGGAGGGAGATAATGTGTATTAACAATTCATAAATTGTCCTGTCTAAGCTCGTGTGCATTTTTGTTCAGTATTTGATTAGCATTCCGCAAGTAATGTGCTTGGGAACTGCAGATTCTCTCATTCTGCAACACTATCCCTTGTTACTCTGCACAGTAACTACGTGGACGCAGTGGTGCAAAATATACGAACCCCTAAGTATCCCCTGAACCATGTTTTACATTGCAGAAATATAAATGATTATGAACAGCCTGTTAGCTTGTTTTCACAGTACATATGGACTCTGTGTGTGAGCACGTCCCAGAACACTTCCAGCCATTTGAATCATGAAGGGCCGGATTTTACCTCATAGCTCTTTAAGCACAGACTTCCTCAGCTAACAGCCCTCCTGGATTCCAAGGGCCTGAAAAGAGGCATCACACATGGAAAAAAGTGGAGCAGGAGGAGCTCAGGAAGCCAATCAGTGCTGGAAATGTTTCTGAGCAGCTACAGAAGAGCTCGTGTGCATCTTCCTGAGACTCATCACTAATTGTCTTGAAGTCTGACCCTGCTAAACTCTTCCAGAGAAAATGACAGATTTCAGCTTAATTAGCTTTTGTTTCCTTGAGCGCACACAAACCAGCGCTGCATTTAAGCTCTTACCGAGCCTGTGGTGTCAGAAGGAAGCTGAAGGATTTCTCTCGTTCTTTCTCTCCCTCTGACACCCGCCTCTGCTAATGAACGTGGCTAATCAGCCAGGCTGTGCGGAGCACCTCCTCTCCTGCAGGAGCTGGAAGTGCTTTACCAGCTGGATGCAGAGCCAGATCTGGGACACGCTGGCAGAATTCCCACTTACTTCAATGGGACCAAGATTGTTCCTACATGAGACATTATCAACTGCAGCCACCTGCGGGGAGGGAGTGGGGGAACACAGGGGAGGGAGAGGGGGAACACAGCAGCTGTTTAGCAGCGCACGGTAACACAGAAACAAGAGTTCAGGCTTGGAAATGAAGAATGCCGTATCCAATTGCAACTGCAGGTGGAATTTAGGTGAGCAGAATGCTACTGCCACAGTTGGGATTTGGCATCGGCTTTCAGGCCAGCAGTACCCTGAGACCTTTCCCAGCAAAGGGTCAGGAGCACAGTGGTGTAATGGACACAGCATGGGACTGGGAAACAGGCATCCTTGAGAGCAGCGATGCGGCTGTCCTTGGAAATAACATGCTGACCGTCTGTTAACAAATTAGCCTCTTTAACCTTCCATAAATCCCCTGAAACACAGGGTGCTGTGCTGAAGGCTAGAACAGGAGGTGGACCAGTCAGCCTATTTATTTTCCTGCCTAGAGATATGTTTTTTTCTCAAAAAATTACTTTCTCCCCATAAGTGTGGACAGATGCAGCAATGCCTGACTAAAAAAAATGAACAGAACTCCCTTCTCCCCAGTTATCCCCATCCTGAAAACACTTTGAGGGCTGGGAGACAATCACACTGTAGAGCCAAAGGTGCTCCTGAGACAGCCCAAGATGGATGGGTGATCAATTTCGCTTGAGGGTAACTTTAAAGCACAATGTCAGCGTAGTCTTTAAGGACAATGGTTCTTGCTAATCATCTAGAAATGCATGCATTAAAAAGCTATTACTGAATTTAAATTAATAAGCATAGAGCTACCTATTGCGTATTGCTCTGCATCAACCACTGTGCAGCCCGTAGCTTCTCTAAGCTGTCGGCAAACTCACTCTGGCGGCCTTCAGCACATTCTCAATGGAGTGGTCAATCTCAGACCGTCCTCATCCAGAAAAGACTTGTAAGTAAGACACTTCAGATTACTGAACCTTGCCTTAACACCCTTGCCGTTTCTGTAGCATGCTGTGGACTTTGTTTCTCTGAAATCTTGTGTTTTACTCTGCAGTTTTACAGGGGTTTAAAAAAGAGGCAGAACTTCAGATTTTTCTGATTATTATAGTACTAACGAAATATACATTTGTTTCAGTTACCTTTTCAATATAAAATTGAAATATGTAATAAGCCAGCAGGCCAGGCAAAAATGTAGATTATTTAAGGTGTACTTCTGTAATAATATCAACTCAATGAGCTTCAACATGTACAAACAGATACTTCAGTCTTATTACTCTATAAATAGTTGTATTACAGAGTGAAAATCATCCTAACTCTCAAAATCAACCTGAGAACCACTCACGTCTTACAAATAAAATAAGAAGCTATATGGCATACAATTCCTGTGCTGGGCAGAGTGATAAATTTCAGTTTAAGAGAAAACACAGTCTTTGTTTGTCAAAAGTGAGATATTAAACATAATCCTTGCAGCCAGTCCGTTCAATGTGACTTTTCATTTTGGAATTTATAATCTAGAGATAATATGCTTTTGCAATCTCTTCCTTTCTTCCCAGCCAAGCAACATTCTGAGACAGTCACAGGGGAAGATGAGATAGAGATGAAACATCATCAAAACCGAAAAATAATGTAAATATTTGGAAATAGTCTTTTTTTTTCATTTTATTTTCATAGACTCATATGACTTGCATCCAGTTTTTACAGCCAAGACATGTTCACAGGCAGTCTTAATATGTGATTATTACAATTAATTTCTACAAAAAGCATCCTGGGAGAAAGTTACATGAAGTCTCTGAAGGAGAATGTGAAAAACCTCTGATGCTGATTTCTCTTTGGTCTTCTGGGGATTTTTCAAATTTGTTTGGTTTGGGTTTTTTTGGTTTTTTTTTCTTTTTTTTGCAAAGAGAGGTTTGAAAGTGCAGATTTTAAAAATATTTTAAGAAAAAAAATTAAGAAATATACTTTCTATAAATCTGATTGCAGTTTCAGCTTGGGCCAGAGAAGTGCACTATGGTCTCTGAACTCTCAGCACAGTCATTTAAGCCTTAAGATTTTGTGTTTTGCAAATGGACTGTGCTGTCTCCATGCCAAAATACCTGCCAAGCCTTTTGTTCCTCTTATTGCTTTGTCATATATTACACCACCAGAAAGCATCTGGCTTTGGGCATGGTCCCTTTTAGTAGGAGAAATACCATGAAAGAAAAAAAGAGTAGAACACAAAAAGCAAACCAAACACACACATACACACAAAACAAAGCAAACAAAAACCAACCAACCAACCAACCAACAAAACCAGAAAGTCTGAAAAACCCAGACCACCAAAAGAGGCCCTCCCAAAAAAAAAATCAAACTAACAAAAAACACTTCACCCCCTCAAAAAAATACCCAAAACCCAGCCAAAGCACTTCTACACCACAGAGGGAAGGGAGAAGAATAAGAAATACCACCAAAACAGATGTGTCTGGGGTCCTTACAAGATATCACAGGCACCTCTGTTTGGACACATTATTTTCTTGGCTTGTACTGTCTGAACTAATGCATTGATATTGGACCAGCAGTCCATATTAAAATAAAAACCAATCACATGGAAACATTCTTCTGTTTGGGGTTTTTTTTAACATTATGTGGAAAATCTTATGCTGTGAAGCACAAAATACTTTGATTTTAAATTATACACAGCAACCACATCAGCAAAAAGAGGAGGGAGACCTCTCAGTAACAGTCCCGAAAATTTTCTTTGTGAATGAAAATTCCATCTGGTCTCCAACTTACTTCATAGCGTCTGGTTTGCATCTGCAACTGAATGCTAAAGTTAAAGCTAAGGAAAGTCTTCACCTGAAGGCAGACTGTGATACCATGACTGTGTAGGGGTGTTTATATGCCACAAAACACCTGATTCCAAAGTCCTCCTCCATGTAAAAGTGGGGTGATCTGCTAGACAGGAGTCTGAAAGGCAGGAGACAGTGGGCTTACTGGGAAAAGAAAAGATCAAGCAACTAAAAAACAAGTCTTGCCACAGCTGCCACACCAGATGCTTCAGACACACACTAGCAAGTGAGACCAAGATTACAATTTGTTATGTATCCTTACCTGCACAGAAAAGGAAAACAAATCCTGGTCTTTCCAACACATTTTAGGATAACCACTATTTTGATATATGGAAATAAAATCATATAGATCTGTTTTGTAGAATTAATAATTAAACTCTTTTCACATGACTTCATTTTTTCTACTGTAATGAACTTACTTTACAAACCTCGAAATCTGGATTACAACTGCAAAGAATGTCACGCTTCAGCTAATGACAGCAGCCTAGTTCAGGGTAACATTAGCAACACCATGGTAAAATATTACAAGAGAGACCATTTAAAGTTTATAAAATGTAACAGAATATATTAGAGAGACATGTGGGCTTAATTTTCCATTCATGTAGATGTAATTCCTTAGACCTCCACGTCTCATCTATAACTGTGTGCAAAAAGAACCAGGCCAATATAAGAGCAACACATAGATTTGGGATTTGACTACCAGACTATAAATAGATTACATCGTACTTAGGCTTCAGTTCAATTCCAGAAAGATTTTAATCTCTGCTGTCAATGGAGGCTGAGATGAACCTTGACTCTTGAAATCACATTTACTTTTTGCAAATTAACCTGTTCCAAAATAAACAGAAAATAAGACATTTGTATATGCAATCCTGTACACATATGCTTGTACGAAAAAATGTCAGCAAACTCAATTTCCATTAGCTGTTATTAAATATTGAGACACTATGATGGGACACAGGCTCATTACATGATCAATGAGTGATGATAACAAATAATTATTCATTATCTGAAATGTTAAATGAAGATCGATACCTATAATGGTTTGAATAAGAAGTTCATAGCATTTGAACCAGGAACTTCTGATCTCAAAAGCACATGAACCAGGGGATATCTGTTGCATTTAGCCTAATTACTTCATTATGAGTGACATAAGAACTGGGGATGAAATCTACATACGGACTGGAAAGCACTCAGCTTCTTAGATACCTCGAGCAGTATAAGCTTAACTGCTTAGAGGGGAAACTATTTGCTTATGGCATGAACACA
Organism: Cnemophilus loriae; assembly: GCA_013397755.1. Taxonomy (NCBI): domain Eukaryota; kingdom Metazoa; phylum Chordata; class Aves; order Passeriformes; family Corvidae; genus Cnemophilus; species Cnemophilus loriae. The sequence continues at coordinate 84,750 of VZTF01002612.1, read as the reverse complement.
CATTCACACCTGTTGCTGAAATGGTTTCCAGTAACAGAACCAGTTTATCAGAGTAAGTGTTAATACTTTATTCCTTTTTCTGCTAATCCCATTTTCTGTTTTATTTTAACTGACTGCGGGACTGCTGCAAAGTTTAGAGCCCTGTTGGGCTTTAAAGCTTATATCAGTTTTCAGCATTTTTATAACTACAGCTCACATTCTGTTGGTTATTCTAAGGATCTGCTTGAAATCACTTTGGTTCAGTCGAGCACTGACCTGTTGCTGAAGTACAGTCAATAGAAAGGTTTTGTTAAAGAAAAAGATAATGTATTAATAACTGTAATCCCTGCTGAATGCATATTCAAATAAATATCTTGTATCATACAGAAGCAGAGATTAGAATCATAGAACCACAAAATTGGAAGAGATCTTTTAGACCATTTAGTCCAACTGTCAGCCCAGCACTGCCCCCGTAACCCTTGAACCACTAAACCACATCACCCAGCACCAGATACAGGTGCCTCTTAAACACCTCCAGGGATGGTGACTCCACCACCCCTCTGGGAAGCCCATTCCAATGCCTGACCACCCAGGCAGCAAAAACATTTTTTCTAGTATCTAATTTGAATCTCCCGTCTCAGCTTAAGGCCATTTCCTCTCATTCTCTCACTGCAGGCACAGCAGAAAAGCCTGGCCCACACCTCACTACACCCTCCTTTCAGGAGTTATGGAGAGCGATGAGGTCCCACCTGAGTCTCCTCAAGAATAAACAGCCCCAGCTCCCTCAGTCATTCCCCAGAAGATGCTTTCTAGTCACTTCACAAGCCTTGCCCTTTGCTGGACACCCTCCAGTATCTCCTTGTCCTTTTCAAACTGGAGAGCGGCAGAAGTGGACACAGCACTCGAGGTGCGGCCTCACCAGTGCCGAGTACATTGGAAAAATCTCTTCCCTGGTCCCGATGGCCACAATATTCCTGATCCAGGCCAGGTGCCATTGGCCTTCTTGGCCACCTGAGGACATGCTGGCTCATGTTCAGCCACAGTGGACCAGGATCGCCAGGTCCTTTTCCACTGGGCCACTTCCCAACTCCTCTGCCCCGGCCTGTAGCACTGCAGGGGTTCTTTTGTGGCCGAAGTGCAGCACCTGGCACTTGGCCTTGTTCAACCTCATGACATTTGGATCAATGCACTAAGAGGATCTGTTTAAAAGCTACAGTTATTAATGTGGAGGCAACTTTTTTTTTCACTGTGTACCAAAAATTCATTCAATTTAAATTTTTATGGAGCTCTTGAAAGAGGCAGGGCTCAGTTTCATTTTAACTACAGGCCTGTTGTGGCTCATAGTACAGCTCACAGCAGTCCAGCCGACCCCCAAATCATTGAATTGAAATTTAAGCAGACTTCAAGTTGAGCCTCTAAATTACACAGAAGATGGAATCTTTTTGAAAAGACGGGCATACTCCTCTGTTACAGTTTCTGGTCTAGATCATCTTCTGAACCTTCCTCTGGGACTGCAGGCTGTGGGAAAGACCCACTGCTCCTCCTGTTCCTGTTCCTGGGTTTGCACTTCTGAGTCCTGCCTAACAAAACCCTGCCTTACCTCCAGTAGTGATTCTCAATCTATCCCTCTCATTCCTTGGTCTCCAAGGTCTTCTGGCTTCCTCACATGTGTATTACCTGCACTGTATGCAATGTGCTACCCCTGCCAGCTGCAGCATCCATCTCACCCAGTATACCAAACCACAGACTTTTATCTATGTGGGATTATTAAATATGTTCCCTGGGGTGGCATGAACCCAATGCAACACACTGGTGTGGAGGATATTGAATTTATTTCCCATGATGGAAGAGGTCTTATATCTCACTTGGGGTTTTATGCCACCACCGTACCCCAGACTGATGAGGTAATTTCTTTAAGAAGAATCTCACTGCAAGAACATTTGAAATAAAAGAAATGAAAGTAGTTTTAAGAGCAATAACATTTTAATTCAACCATTTAAATCTAATGTTCCCAGTACGGAGACCCTTATCCCAGATTTCTACTAAAGTCAGTTGGGGGGGTTCATTTGCAGAATACGAACCCCCAGTCATACCCAAACATAAATTAGATGATTTCGTTTTCATGGAGGAGAAAAAATCTGAAAGAAGACCTTGTTTTGCTTTTTTATGAAGTAGGCAAACATGTGACGAGAGTTGTCTGACATTCAGAAAGTCACCACTGATGAGAAGAGTGGATCCTTTGCCAGTGCATGCAAATGCAGCCCACCTGCCTTTCCATAGCCTTGGTGTGGTTCCACTCATTTCCTTAATGTCCAAGCCAGAGAAATGGGACTTTGTGGACTGATAAAAATCTAGTAAGGAATAACTAGGCAGGTTCTGCATGATGACAGCATAATCTTCCAGACAAGAATATTAAGTATCCCTGTACTTTATACGTAGTAGTTTAACACCCCCCTATACCTTCCCTAAGTAGTCTTAATTGGCCTTAAAATCAAGGTACCCAAATTGATGAGCCTCTTGTGAAATGCCTGGTCTACATTATTTTGCAGCAAAAATGCCAAAAAGTTCTCTGCATGTTCTCAAAGTACTGTATGACTGGTTAGTTTCTTCAGCATCAGTCTTTCTGCTGATTAAAGGTCCTGTGCTGAGAAATTCCCTCCTCCCCACAGATGTATTTTATAATATTTAGCACTCAGTGCTTTACACTATCAAAGCATCGTACGCATGCTATCTAATATCTCCTAATTAACTCATACGTCTCCTATTAAAAAAGCATCTAAAATTAATGACATATGGTATCGCTGGCTTTTGTACAACACATGCAAATGCAGCTTTCGGGTTTTACAAGAAACGTGGGTAAGCTGAGATTCCTTTCTGAAATCTGACAAACACTTTGCCATATCTGACTTTAGACAGAGAGGAAATGAACAACGATGCAAGTTGGACCTTCACAATTTTAGATCTGTGACTGAATGCACACACAAACACCAGCACGGGCAAGGGCTTCAGAGCCACCAGTTTTGGTCCCTTAATGAGGTGCACATCAATTGCACAGGTTTCCCACAGACTTTGCTCTCAAGATCTGTAGAATGCATGAGAAACTAGTAAAGTCTGTCATTTTGGTATCCATCAAAGCTCTCTTCCATGTGAGGAAGTGGCTAATTTGTCATTTCACACTCAGAAAGGCGTGAAAGGCAAAACGGAGGGAGGTTAGATGGAAGAGAGGACGGGGGGGCTGTGACTCATGAGAGGAGACAGTAGGCCTGATTTTGAGCTTGTGTTTGTTGCTGCATATCAGGAATAAAATCAATTTAATAATATTGATGTAAAATAGACAAGGATGAGGCCAATATTTCTTGCTTCTGTGGAAAAATTTACATTATTAAACCCAAAATATAAACCGAGGAACAAGGAACACTTACAAATGAAATTATGGTATACAGCAAATTTCTAACTTACAAGTTTTATTTACATGTGGAGATCTCTTACTTAATTATAATAAAAGTATTAATTCCAACAATGCAAATTTTCAACTTAAAAATACATAACACCTTTGAGAAAAAATCCCAAAGAATACACACATCTGAGGAATGTCAGCTCCGCGTCAAGAGCACTGGTCTCAGCCACTAAATATTTCCCTCATCGTCTTTCATTTTAGCCTTGTTGTTGTCTTTTAATTTTCTTTTCCTCTGCATAAAACAAAGCCAGCAAAGGGCCAGAGAAACAGTCAGAGTCAAACCTTTAGAGACATAGGAGAGGTGCAGGCAGGAATCCCATTATTTGTTAATAGGATTTGTGCACATACCTCCCATGGACCACTTAGGAAATTTACTCCCAAGCATCTCGGTGGCAATTTCAATTAGAGACAACATTTCATTTCAGCAGATGGACTGCAAACTGGTGGCTACTCAAACACTAACGAGCAACGCTCGATAATTCCCCTCTCTTAAACTATGATTATGCTTTCTTTTTTTTATGGGGAGAATGAATGCTGTCCCTAAGCCAAAACTTAATTTGATTTTTTGCTGTGCCTCTCTGTGCTAGCAAACCCCACCCGTGTGCCTGTATACGGGCCCAGTGGGTAAATTAGTGGGTATTTTTGCAGATCTGTCACACATTTCTACCATGCTTCTTATTCAGAAAGATGCCAAAGAACTGGAAGTACATCTGCCTTCCCCTGAAATGTAGCCACCTCTGGGGTGGAATGTGGCAGCTAATGTTAATACGGGAACACAAACACTAAATCCTATGTGAAAATTATGCAGGAAGTAAAGGACACAGCTCACGCAGTCTAAGGCTACCCAGAAATTAGCTAAAAGTGTACATCTTTTTTAATGAATGCATTTGAAACCATTGCCTGGTGTGTGGCACTCCAATAAGGAACATCTCATTTGGCATTGAATCCCACTGTACAGTCTCACACAGACGATCAGTGATGGTAAGTTTTCTGATTTCAATAAGAAGCAGTACTAATTCATAGGCAAGATGCACAAAACCAGAACACAGTATTTTTTTTTTTTCATGGAAAACGTCCTTTCTTTAAATAGCATTTACAAACTACGTCGATGGTGGCCTGGCCGGCTCGTGGTGCCTTCGGTTTCGCTTTTTTTTCATCTCCTGCACATGCTTCCATTTGGCACCACCTTTGTTCCGCTGCCGCCGCTTCTCCCGGTGCCACATCTGTTCACAGTACTCATCCAGGCTGAAGCTGGGGCTGCTGACCAGCTGGATGTAGTCCTTGTACCTCAGCCGGGACTCCGTCAGCAAATCCCTCACCCGGCCCTCCTCGTCCTCAGTTTTCTGAGTGCTTTCCATCTGTCCATTCTCGATGACGTTTAAGTTCAGCTTCACGATGGTGTGGACAAAGGTGTGCTCCTGGGCTTTGCAAAAATAGGCTCCCGCGTCCCTTCTCTGCAAGCTGCGGATCAGCAGCCCATGCTCTGTTTTAATGATCCTTTCATCAGCCTTCAGCTGTGGGGTTAGACAAAAAAAGAACACAGGAGGTGAGTCTCATCGTCAAAATGAGATGTGTGTCAGTGCTATGCTGAGGTGAAGAGAAGGCCTGGCTGGCACATGGTGTGTCCCATCCCTACGGTGCAGCTGGGACAGAAACCAGCAGTTCCTTCAAGGCCTGAGTCCTGTTCCCAACTGTAACATCTGGATCACGGACACTCAGCATGCAGTAGCCAAAGACACATGCTGTACAGCTGACAGGACAGACAGCAGCACTCATCACACCACAGTGCAGTGAGCGACGCTGCACTCTCCGAGGAAGGGGAGCTATTTGCTGCCACAAACCCCATTCATTTTTTTAACTGCTCTTTTTGAGGTATCTGTAATACACCCAAAATATCAGAGTGCTTGTATATATCTGCAGTGCTGAGGCCGTTACAATGACTATGAATACTACTACTGATTTTTAAAGTGAAATGCTGTGTTTCTGATCTCCTTCAACCAACTTCTACAAAAGGAAGTTGATCCTGGCTTTGACTCACTGAGATGTGATTAAAAGCAGGCCATAAGGCTGGATGGATACAACGAAGTACAGTTCTTTTATTGCTAAGATCTGTGGAGAATAACTTAGAGAAAAGTAAGAATAAAAAAATCCCAAAACCCCAAACAAAAGAATAAGATTGCAAGTGGGAGCTGAAGTCTGACAGCATAGAGGTGTAATTTAGTTTACGAAAAGAAATAGTTACAAAAATATAGGGTCTCACATGTTAAAAGTAAGGTGTACCTTGGACTAGTAACACCGTCAGGTAAGTTACATATGTGGTAATCTGAAAATTATTTACAAAATAACCTAAATCAAAAAATAGCATCCCCCCTCAAAAAAAAAACCAAAACCAAAACCAAACCAAAAAACAGGATGGGGCACTGGGCACCTAAGTATTTTTGCAGCTGGGAAACACAGAAGGTAAGTGATTTGTCAAAAACCATATAAAGATTAGTAGCAGAGGTGGAAGTAGAAAGCTGAGCCCTAACTTGCAATGCCCAAGACCAGCATTTCCTTTGAAAATGTTGCTGTTTTGTCCCAAGCTGTTCCCTCCCAGGCGTGCTGTGTTCTGCTGCCACGCAGAGGCTGCAGCACAGCCGGCACCCACAGACCTGGAGTGCTGCTGGAGGCAGCCTCAGCTCTGCTGGTGGCATCGCTACCATGGGGGAAAACTTCAGCTCAAGGCTGGGTAGTGGGTTTGAGAAGGGGGGTCTGGGGGCAGAAAGAACCAACACAGAATCTGGAAAATTTCCCAGAGTGCACATCTGACCCTCCAGCAAACTTCAGAGGATGAAGATCAGGGAGGCATAAAGATGACTAAATTAGATTTATTCACAGTGGGTAAGCTACATACTGTTTCTTTATGTAAAAAATCTGCACACGATTCCCTCTGCTACTCCATGGGAAAAAATTTATACATACATATGATTCTCCATCTGTTATGATTCTAACTCACTAGTACTTTATCATAATAGAGAGCAAAGAGATGGATGAGATGACCTTCCAGGGCTTTTAGCTTTACCCTTTTCTAAGTTTCCATGACAATGACTTTGAAATCACTAAAAAAGTTTGAGAGACCATATTGAGATCACCAGAAAAAACAATACACATAAATATAATATAACCAGAGAGAGAAAGAGAGACTTTTGTTTCTACTGTTTCAGCTGTAACAGTCTTCAGTAACATATGGATTAGACAGATATGTAGGCAAGTCATATGGATGGATGGATATAGGCCTGTGTACTGCCACTGATACGAGAGCAGCAGACACAAAAAATCAGCTGCTACAAAAGCAGGTCAGATTGGTCGCCTGTTTCTCTGGCCAAGTATTTTTTGGCTCCTGCCCCCAGTTGTTGGTGTTGGGAGCTTTAGTTTCATTGTTTGTAAACTGTATATAAGCATGTCTACTCAGTACCCGGAGGGTGAAATCATACAAATTTCAGGAAATTCCTGGAAAATCGATTGTCCTGACAACAGGTGCTACATGAGCACAAGCTACTTCTGATTTACCACACTGAGTTTAAACCAGAGAAATTATGGTCAAGCCACAAACACATGCACAGAAGCTAACAGGGAGACAAACCAGAAAAGGCCACTCTTCTTTTGCAGAACCCACAGCACAGGGCACTAGTCCTCAACTGGATCAGCTAGTGACACTTCACTCCAAGTAAATGTTCCTTTTTTACAGTAAAAACAGGAGCACAAAATTTATAAAAGAATCCACAAATAAGGAGTCGTAGGCAGAAATATGTCTAGGGCAAGTGTTTCCTTGTGGTGCTGTGCTCCACAGAGAGAAGCAGGAGCAGAGGCCAGGTGGAAGTGCTTGGAGGCCTGGCTGTTGCAACACGACAAGGAAACCTCTTTCTTCTGCCCAGGCTTCACGTCAACATGAAGATCCAAGTTTGTGAAATTGAGGGAAAAGCATGGGAAGAAGCAGCTAACATCCAGACATTTGGGTTTCATAAGGCACTGTGCAAAGACCAAGTTCCCACATTGTCTGAGTGAAAACAGGACTGATGTCTTTGAGCTTGGGGCTTGATGCAATCTCAGCAGTAGCATCTGCCTGCCGGTGGCTCTGCCAGTATTGTAGTGTAGGGCAGTATTGTAGTGCAGTCTTGACAGCTGTGCACCTCCCACACTTGGAAGGGCTCCAGCTGGCTGTTTTGCCTGGCTGGGTGCCAGTCCAAAGTGCCCCCTCTAGGGCTTCGCCTCTTTTCAGTGAAAGAAAGGCAGAATAATGCCAGATCGAGACTTGAAAAGATCTCTGGACCCCCAAGTCCAGAACCCTGCTACTCATAAATGTTTGCCATTTGTGTAACAGCCATCACTTTCTAGTCATAAACGTGTTAACCGATGGAGCTGTCCCCCGCCTGCACCTTGGGATACTGCAGAGAAAGGTAGAAGTCTAAATTGGTTGTGTCCCTTAATCCCAGCCCATCACGACTCCTATTTTTAATGAAGCAGTGTTCCTACACAGTGTCCTGTGTTAACCTTGGACATTGATTTAGGGTGACTGTCACCTCCTCCTCTGTGCCTTCATTGTTCATTCCTTTCTTATCCTCCGGCAGGATAAAATTATGGCTCCGATTTCACACATATTGAGCAACACTTCATTACTGCTTTCCCCTCTCACTTCTCTTTTTGGTATCCTGTTTATGTTGTTTTACCCATAGGTTCAGAATTCCTCCTGTCTTTCTTCTCTACTTTCCTCCCCACAGGGCTCTGGAGTTTCATAAACACCTGGCATTTCATTACTTGGTAGTAGATCTTTAACCTTTCACTTGAATGTTTAATGTGGTCTTTGGTTCCTGACCCATAGATGTAAAATGTATTTTATTAAATTCTGAGGAAAGTGAAAAGACTACTTAGATAAAAGAAATTTTTTTTTGGTCTACTGTGGATTCACTGTTTCACCCCCCACCATGTTAAAATCAGTAACTGTTCTAAAATATTTCTAAATAGGATTTAACAATTCAGAAGTACACAGGCTTAAATTCATAAAAGCTTGCTGACATGTGCTTAAATTTGAGCATACAATAAAATTTAAACATGAGAGACATCATTTTTTTCAATAGGAAACAACTTACAAACCACAAAAAATGAAGCAATTGATTACCAATAGCTTTCTTTTCTTATTGAAGTGGGAGCAGATTTTTGACAAGATTGTATTAACAAATTGTACTTTCATCCTTTATGTTAAGCACATAAGTTTTCCAAAAATTACATTACCTGAATTATGGCACATGCCATAGATACTGGCAATATGTGACAAAGGGAAAAGATCCCCATGCAAATCTAACAGTTGATTTTCACAACCTGAATTTAACAATGGAGAAAAAAGTAAGTATTGCCAATAATAATGGCAAATCTTTAAACAATCAGTAAATTGGAAAACAACCAAGGATTTGAAAGTGCTGTGGCACCAGATAAGGTCAATGCTTTTTGTCCTTTGCTAATGATGTGTTTAGATAGCTCTCTCTTTACAAATAATTCACATGTCAACTCTTTCACAGTTAAAACACTGCACCTGTCTGGGAGAAGAAAGTGGCTTCAAAGCCTGCCTTCCCCCATTAATCAACATGTGAAAAAATGTTAGAGGTAAAGCTGGACTAATCACGGGTTACCAGCAACCCCTGAACAAATTGACAGAGGGAGAAAAGAAAATGAGGAACATTTGCTGAGAATTCACATTCATCTTTGTTTTTCTATTGCTCTCTTTTTCATCCTCATCATTTGACTGGAAACAAAGATCACTCTAGGGTTTTTCTGACATTATTGTTACACATGACTTTGTTTCTCTTGTATGGGAAAATAATAATTTAGCTCCAACACAGCTGTAGAGCTAATTTTTTTTTTAACATCTTTTTTTATTTACCAACAGCCTCAGGAAAAATGAAGAACGTGTTGCTGGTACAATGTCATTATGGAAACCCATGATTCCTATTAGTTTCAAGGTGAAGCTTATTTCTTACTCTGAGACTAAACTCCTCCATTCCTATCACCCCTCCAATATAACCAAATCAAACCAGAAATGTCACTGAGTTCAGAGTTACTTCTCTTCTTTCCCCATGAAACTGTCAAAAATATTAGTCTTACTCAAGAAACTCAAGGTATTAGAAAAAAAAAAAAGGCAATGAGTCATAGAATAAAATAAAAGAATGAAAGCATGAGAACTATAAGTAGTCTTTAGGCTGCAGAATGAATCTCTTCTTTTTCTTTTTCCCTGCTCTCTTGACCTCTTTCTCATTGACCTAAAGATTCAAACACTGAATTACACTCCCCTGACAGAAGGTACTACTGGAAATTCAGTCCTTGCTGTGTGTCCTCTGCCTTACTCAGCCATCACCCAACTCTTAGATTTCAGGGCTGGCACTGAACCTGTGGCCTTTCTTCTTAAGATTCTGCCAGACCAGATGTTTGTAACAAAGGAAGTTGCCATCATGACGCAAAAACCTCCAGATGCGAAAAGATACAGAAACTTATGTTTTGGATAAACTGAAAAAAATGCCTAAAATGTGGAATGAAACAACTTCTCTTTGCTCTCACGGGGGAGCTAGGTCACAATGCCATGCCCTGCAAAATCTCCTGCCCAAAAGTGGGCCCAACTGTTGTATCTATCAAAGTATCAGATGGTCCTTAAGTCTGGGCTGTGGGGCAGGAACATGGAAAGGCTGAGAACTGCTGAAGGAGAAACTGGAATGTCCCCATGCATTTTGCTGGATTTATTTTCACCACCAGGTATGAGCAGGGCAGAAAGAAGAAAGTTAAAAGTGATCTGCACCTATTCTGCCACTTTAGGCCATATGGTTTGTTCTGTCCCCTTCTGTTGAGGTGGCAGCTTGGCAGATCTGGAGCCACAGGAGATTCAGGGTGAAGTGCAACCTAGAGCAGAGGGACTGATGCTTTTCAGAGCAATGAGGCACTAAAACTAATGCCTTTATAGGGAGCCACACATTTGCTTTTTGCAGTCCTGACACTTATTATATACGTAAAATAACACAAGACTTTTTCTGAGAAATAACTAGTATCTGTTTAAAGCTTCAGAGAGCTTCAGCAGTTTAAGACCCTATGAACAGATGACGTCCCCAGAGTTTTTTATGAACTCCAGGCACTGAAACACTCTCCGTCATCCCAGTGACTAACGCTGCACGCACGGGAACAAACATGATCAATTGCGTGAGCAACGCTAACCACAAAAGCACTAGATATTTGACTCCTGACCTTAAAACAGCCTTAAACTACAGAGAAACGTACTCCCACTGGCAGCAAAATGACTTGGTGACAGCTTCTGTACCACAGGAGATCCTGTCCCTCCCCACAGGTTGCTCTGCCTGGAAGTCACATTCTGAACCATGACCTTAAGGGTGAAATGTCGGGGACATCCTGCTGGGCCAAATGCTTCCCATCTAGTCTGGATTTTGCCCTTTCCCTTCCCTCAGGAAGCTGCAGTGCATGTCTGGGACAGTGCAAAGCCATCTATTTGTAAAGCCAAGTTTAAAGACTTGCTGAGACATTACAGTCCCAGCCCTGGAACTAAAAGTCCATAACCTAAGTTCCAGGTGCATGGAGTCATTTGCAAAGCATGGTATCGTCATCACAATAAGTTACACTGCTAAGACATGCACTAAAAGAATGCACAGTGTTATTTGAGAAATCTGCTGCAGGAAAGGAGACAGAGAGCAGAAAATATAAATGTAATGGGAAAAGCTATGGTAAGGCATTGGTTGAGCAAAGATCAAGCTATACATTAAATATGACCTCATTGATTCTGTCACATATGGTATTTTTGTCAAATTGAAGTACTTTGAAAAGAAAGCCAATTACTCTGATCTTTGGATTTTCTAGGAAGGTCTCCAATCAGGTTTTCATACCGATGAACTCATTTTCACTGGTAAGTCAAGTTAGAAAACCCGGAAACCCGGAAACCTCAATTTCTGGATCTGAAAATTATCAAGGGATTAACATTTTAATCAGTTAACCCTTATTCCATCAAATAGGAGGAGTGATTATTCAGCATCTCTACAGACTTGGTCATTCATTTAGGGATCCATAAATGAAATTAGGAATTTAACTTTAGGCATTTTAAAACATGTAATTTCTACATTAATATAGTTATCTTAAAAAGTAAACAAAAAGCTTTTTTTTTAAAATTTCTTCTAAAAATGATATCTACCAATAGAATATATGCAAACTGAGTTTGTTCAGGAGTTCAAATTTTTAGGACCCTGAAACTAACCTGAGTCAAAATACTAGAAATTATTAGAATTTTCTGGCAAGATTCAAACAAAACTAGTATCTATACACTGTCTTTAAGCAAGCTGATCCTCTAATCATCAATGTGTGCATATCATTTCCTTAGGCTATTATCTTCAGACTGACAAAAGAAAAAAAAAACCCAAAAAACCCCCCAAAACCCCTCAACTAACAAAACCACCCCAAGAGCTGATTCTTACCAAAACTAGAGCACAGAGGCACTGCTGTGGCTTTAGGTATAACATGTGGCAAAAAGCTCTTTGCCTACTTTTAACATTCATATTGTAGAAAATCTGTGCAGATTTCTCCTTCAAATTTTCAACTAAATTTGCCTCAGAGGTTAATCTAGCCTTTTAGCGCAGATTTACTTTTCTCATGCAAACAGATGTCAGACTGTTTACACAGACTAAGCCCAGTAAACATTGCTGTTAATGTGCAAAGATGAATTTTGTGTGCTTGCTGGGGCTTCCAATGCCACCACACATGTGCACACATTCCCTAACTCCCTCTTAACGTGCACATCCCTGGCATGCTGGGCACTCCTGCTGTATTGGACATCACCAGGCCTGCGTAAGTGGCATTTGGCTCACAACAAGTAGGAGGGGCCAGGCCACTGCCACAGCAAATCTTTTGGAAATACAAAGTGAGTCAAAAAAGAGTATAGCTTTAATTTAGGCTATGCTATACACATTAGCATGCCACACTTTTGCTCAAAAGCTGGTTTGACCTGCAGTTTGTTCTACAATCAAATAAGAAAGACAGCTTGAGCTTGGTTCCATGACCTTCAGAGGCCTATCTGAATCTGTGATTTATGAGAAAATCAACTGATAATATCTTTCTCCCTAAACTGACACAGATAAGACTCAAAAGCAGCCCTTCGAAAGAGGCTTTTAAGTCTTGAAAGTGTAATCTCTTATGATATAGAGATATTACATTCTTCACAGGGAACTGGCTCTTCTATGTAAAGTTTGTAGTTCACGGTAGAGTTGCAATACATTATTTTTAAGATCATCGAGTCTTCTCAAAACTTGACATAACTTTCTATTCAGAAAAAAAAAAGAAAACACACCTAAGAAAAGAAAAACAACAAGAACAAACACTCCGTCCCCACCCCCCCAAGTCAAAAACCTGTTAACTATCTGCTTAAATTTAGTTTAAAATTAGTCTTAAAAACACGGTAAGAATTAAGAAAGTACTTTACTTGTTTCCCTGATCAAATATGTGAGTGCATTTACAAACTGCTGCCTTAGTGAAGTTGAGCACAGAGTCTCTTGTACAGGGCACTAAAGGTAACTCCTTTTCAGTAAAATCAATGACTGTAGGTCTTTACATGCCAATACACTCTTGCACTTCAACCTCCTGTGGCTGAGAGAGTGCTTGGCCACCTGATCAGAAGGCAAATTATTTTTTTTTCCATATATGGGCTATTATGGAGGTTACAGGTAGTATTTCAAAGCAGCAATCTCTTTCTTTTGGTGTTAATGCACCTGTCTAAAAATTAATTAAGCTTTTTTTTCCCCCCAGCAGAGGAAAAAAGTTTTGTCAATCCAAAACATGTATAAGAGAAGGGGAGTAAACTAAAAGTACTGCACTGTTACAGTCAATATACAGCCTTGTGGATTTTTATCTGGCAGAAAATCAGAAGTGTCTGGTATCCCTTAATTCTGGCTTTCTAGGCCAAGTCATAACTGGGGCTGCAACCTTGGGGTGACTGCCATGAGACACATCTCACCCAGAGGTGATGCTCTCACAGACACCTGCCCTGGCCTGCATCTCCCCAGCCTTTGGAAAGGACCAGCACATTTTCTGCACTCAGGAAGTCTCATAGGATGAATTATCATTGAGAGTGGAAGACCAGTTGTATGTTTGATGGTTCCTGTCATTTAAACTAATTTTTGTCTTGGATGAACATTTAACAAAAAAGCATATCTAGCACCTGGGACCAGCTCCTTTGAAAGGGCAGTTCATTTCCCTTCTCCTTCCCCGTTGCCATGGTTGCCATCACAGCAGGACTTGGCCTCAGACACAAAATCACTCATGTAAGAAAAAGGCTATAAAAACTCCTGAGGTTTGAAACTCACTCACAAACCCAGTCCAAACCAGTCCCAGTACACTGACCTTTTGGGCATGTTGGAGAGCCCCTCTGTCACTAGCTCAGAGAGAAACCATCAGGAAATTGTGCAGGGGGTTTGCAGTGACCTGGAGGCTTCTCCAGGGCTTCTCCATCAGTGAGGACCCCAAAGCTGCATCCCAAAGGAATTATGGGCTATCACAAGTCTCTCTGCTTTCTACACCAGACACAAGGAGCAATCCTTAACCTGACATCTCTGCATCAGAGAAGAGTGCCATTTAAGAAAAAATCTCAGACTCCACTAACAAGAAAAAAAGCAAATAAAAAGCCTTTTAACCACACAGACCATTCCTCCTCTGGGGAGAGATGGAGAGAAGCAGCAAACCATACATGCAATTCTTAGCTACACTGCTTAACGTGGTAAGGGAAAGAAATCAGACACTAAGCAGAGCTGAGATTTTATTGAAACATAGGCTTTTGAACATACTTTCACTTACAGAAGAAAACGTGTTAATTATTGGACAAAACAGCTTTGACTTTTCATCACTGATTTGTATTATCTCCCTTTTTAAATCTTTTTTAGTAGGATGAGCATGCAAGTCAAAATAAATATCAAAATTTGCTTATGATACAGTGCAAATGGCTTCTCTCTTCCCCACTGCATGGCCCAAATGGTGACAGCAGAATGCTATATGATACCTAAGGTGAGACAGGGAAAAGTAAAACATCGACTAATCCCAGTAACTCCTGCCTCTCAATGCTCAGCTGAATTCTCTGTGGAGGAAACCTGCCTTGATGATTATAACTTACCTCTTCTCGATGTTCTTCTCCAGAGCGCTGAACATACCACCTAATAGAGGCTTGCTGGGACTTAGGAGTACATTCCAGAAAAGTTGAATTAAATTCAATGCCAAAAATCACCTTTTCATCAGCAGTTTCATGACTAATGCCTGGAAAGCAAACATGGTACAGGAGATTAACCCTGACCTGCTTTTTAAAGCAATGGGAAAATAGCCTGATTCAGAACAGATGCTATAAGAGTGAGTGAATTATAAAAAAGCAAAAGCAAACTTAACTTTTAGCTTAAACTATAACTATGAGGATTTAGAGGCGGCTGCTAACCTTCCTTCAGTGCAACTGGTTTTTAAGGAGGTCAATAAAATCTGTATCATGAGCTTGCTCCATTTTAAAGTTGGGGCTTTCACCTTTGAGGAATTTAAAATCTGACCTGTATTTTTCCTTTAAGTAATGCAACTACTAAACCTGAGCTAAAGCTGCTCAAGTTAGACTGTATGGTCTGGCTTGTTCATCCCAAGCACTTTAAAGGAGTCGCAGGGCTAAAATAAACTGAAGTTTGCCTCCCTTCAGTGTAATTTGGAATGCTCTGTAGTATGTTTCAGAACAAACACTGAAGGAGCCATGAGGAGATCTGAAATCCTTTCTTGGTCTTCTGTAGACCTGAGCAAATAATTTCTAATCTCTGCATCTTCATTTTTCTTTCTAGTCTGTCTTATCTGTGTCTTATGTACCTTAGCAAGAGACTAAATCTGTTTCTTATGCCCTGTGAGTAACAGAAAGGAAGATGAAAGCAGTGGTGTCTCCTGAATCAAAAGTTAGCTCCACGTCAAAATTAAAACAATTCTGGATCATGCTTTCAATATAACAAGTACCTATATGAGATCTATAGAAATTCAAGCTCTCTGTATTATTTCCCTGTGCCACTAAGATTTAAGGAGAGCCAAATGACTTCATGAAGCCAACAAAGTCTCTGGGAGAGAACCTCACACAGCGGAGCACTGAATTTAAATAAGTTTGGGGACCATATTAATAGTTATCACAAATGGCCTAAATAAGCCAAGAGCCTGGAGTGACAAAGGTCAGCTTCATAGGTTTATGGCACACAAGAGTCACCTCCAGGTGGATAAAATTGCTATTGGTGGCACTATGTCAGGGCAAAGAATTAATACCAATTTCTTTGCTACGATATTTTACATTTATCTAATAAAGCTAACTCTTCCAGTATCTTTCTATTCTTCCAGGAAAATGTGACACTGTCAGCCTTTCTGCTAGGGTTTCTATAACCTTGAGCTTTGCACAGTCTCAGATATCAGTGTTTGGAGAGTCATGGCAAGCAGCAGGCAAGGAAATTCTGGCCCTTGGGAAGAACAGGAGTTTTGTCGTTGACTTTGATGGAAATGAGATCTTACCCTGACTTTTTAACTATGTCTGCAAGCACACATGTACAGTCAGAGCCCTCTAGACTGTGCAACAGACTTCAGGCTTTGATCCCGTGGCAAGCAGCTCTGATTTCTGCACTGCCTCCCACTGAGGTCTGTAGCAGGCACCCAGCACCACAGCAGCACGGAATAACCGCAGATCAATGGGAAGGGACGGCTTGTCCCAAAGCCAGTGTTCAATGTGGTGATACAATCAATACTGTTTTGTCTGGATTGTTCACTTTAATAAGCAGCTAGAAGAACCCCAGACAAAGCCATGCTTGGGTTTGAATGCTCTTCATTTATTTTATGCTGCCACAGAGATTGCTGTGTAACCGCAGGATGTCATACTGACAGGGCTCGCTGAGAGAGAAGGGCTGCAGATGCCAGAGGAGAAGCCAGACCCTTTGGCATCTGAAAAGAGGGTGGGGGAAAGGGAGGGGGAAGTGAGCAGGGAGAAGGGGGTAGGTTCTTGTTAATAACAGCAGTATTTAAGTAGCTGTGGGAAGGGGAGGGAGTGGTTTGGCAGCTGCAGCTCAGCCTTGGGACCTATGTCAAGTGGCAGAGGAGAGTTGGCATGTTCCCCACCCATCCCTGCAAGCTTCCTTGTGGGATTTGCTGCCTTGTTTCTGGACGGAACATCATGCACATCCCATTAGCAACTTTCAGGGACGTGTGTGATATTCTGGTGTCAAGGGCACATCTCCCTGCCTGGTGTGAGTGCTGGGGAGGGTCGCTCAGAAGGGATGCAAGGATGACATCCCATGCTGGCTGTCCCTCACCAGCTCCAGCTCCGAAAAATTAACTGTGGGAGGAGTAACGGATATGAAGTGTGGCAAAGGCAACTGTTCTGTTGAGCTTAGCAAGTTTTTGGAGACAGACACCTTCACAGCAAAATCTGCTGCCTAAGTGACAAAAGAGCAAGAAAGGTGAAAAATACTCACTGTCTTCCACATCCCAGCACTGTGCAACTGGATCTCCGTACTTGACATCCTGCCTTCTGGCTCGCCTATGGGAAGAGCATGCAAACTTGTAACACTTCAGACATAATTGCTGGAATGCAACAACAAAATACAGAGGAGCTCAGCAGATGTGGACTTGCATTGCTCCCACCCTACTGCTGACAATTACAGTCTTAACTAAAACCAGCCTCACCCTCAAAGCAGCATGTGGCCTAGAGAGATTTGTACAACTGACATCAAGAGAAAAGCCTGTGATTTAGGAAAACCACTGGCAGGGGAAAGAGAAAAAGAGAGGGAAAAATGTCTGCCTAAAATAAAGAGTATGTAATACAGTGACAGAAAGAGTGTCTAAACTTGCTTTAGGAGCATGGGTCTCCTGGTGGGGTGGACTGTGTTGCAAATACCTAAAAACATTTCATGTCGTAGATCACGAAAAAGATCTGAAGTTCAATAGGTGATATTCTGAATTGAGCTCAGTACTAGCCCAAGGTAATACTGAGTAGTAAATCTATTATTAAACTGAAGAGAGAAAAGCATGTATTTTAGTTTGTTAATAAACAATTGACAAATCTGGTTATCTTTCATCTTTATGGTCAGAAAAAATGTAAGACAATGGTCTGAGATGATCTACTAACTTGCCTGCCAATCTTTGGGTGTGTTACATGAACTCACTGTGATTTACTGCCATTTCAGTGTAACAGCATTTAAAAAAAAAATAAACTCTTCCTCTGTGTATGATTGCATTTCTCTCCCAAGAGCTACAAAAAAAATGGAAGCTTTTTCAATTTTTCAGTAGAAGAATTGAGACCCAGGAAAGAACTGTTTCTTTGCTCACAAGCATCAGCAGTGGGACGTCCCATGTGCAGAGAAATGCCTCTGAAGGAGAGCAGGTTGCCAAGGCCAATCTGTCCACTGAGCAAAAGCTGTAGACATGCTGGAAGCACAGACTTCAGCACAGAAGGAAAACATTCAAGTAACTGATCTACTGGAGGATTCCCAGGGCCAGTCACCCATCCTTTGTTTTGGAGGCACAGACTTTTGGCCTTCCCTCCAAACTGCACATCTGTTAAAAAGCATGGACCATCGATCTCTGTGTCCCAGCCCACCCCAGACTTCAGCAAGCCTCACGTGTCACTAACTTTGCAGTGAGCCTGAAAGCTTGCTTTTCTCCTTTCATTCATGCTTCTCTGAATTTAGTTTGCTTTGGCTATGAGGGAGAACACATAAAGTTCTCTGACACCATGACATGATACCTTATGAGTCATTAACTTCAATGGCTCAGGACCCAGCCCTGTGACCCCTAAGGCAGAAAGTGTCATTCCAGAGCCTGAGCTCAGACTGCAACCTCACTGCAAGAATTAATGTCAGGAGGACTTTGTCCAAAAGCAGAATGAAGAGGCTGTGAAGGACTCTAGTTCCAGCTAAATCAGCTGAAAACTTCAGGAGACACATCCAGCAGCTTAGGCACTGCACTGCTAGACCCTGCAACGTGCTCTCCCTCCATCCAGATCCAAGGTGCTGTCCTAGATGGTGGGTACAGAAACTTCAGATGAAGTTTCTTTCACTGTGGAAGAACTGCTGCCAATGTGGTCAGATCACGGTACTTAAATCTCTGTCTCCCTCTCATGGCTAGACCACAAATATAGTTGTTGGGTTAGGTCAGGGAATTAAATATATTTTATTATTGACCACTCTGGGATACTATGTTAAACTCTGCTTTCTAACTACTATGAAAAAGTCAGAAGCTTAAGAGAGGCTCTTGCATCTTGAGCAGAGTCAGCCACAACCTGGACCTCCATCTGAGCATCTTGTGCCTTAAAGCATTCAAAATAAAAAAGGAAAGTGATGGATTTATGATGTTAGCTGCAGTAGCCAAGTTACTGTCATACACACTTAAACAAAGCTATGTTGTCTTCACAGCTCTTCGAGCAGAAATGTGAAACATGGCCAGAGTATGATCACATTTTAAGGCAAATGATATGCTAAGTAAAAAGGCAACAAGTTATGAATTGGAACATCTAAAATTCTTGCAAGCAGCAAGATCTTTTACAGCACATCATGTTTTTTTCTTACCTTTTAGAAGTGGGGGCATATCTGGAACAAGAGTTTCCATCCCAGGCACAGTATGGGTCTCTGGCAAGGCAGCAGTCTGCACAAGCCTTCCCATACGTGTGACATCTGTGCAGAGAGAGCTGAACCAATCCATCCCTGGAACCAATGTACAATTGTTGCTGCAAATCAGGCAAAGCAAATTAATTAGGAGTGTTCTCCAAGCAGCCAGTGCAAAAAGTTCCCTTCTTCAGTGCCACAGTTGCAGACTTTTAACCTTATCCCAGATTGTATAAAACAAGGGAAAAATTCCTCCTTTAGAGTAAAATGTTTCTCAGGGCTCAGTGTGAACTGGCCAGTGCCCATCCATTCCAACAACACAGCAGAGAGGAAAGGGGACTGCAGTCCTGGAAAGACACCAGCACTCAACACCCTCACACCTTTAGATTTGTGCTGTAGTAAAAAATCAGAAGCAAACCACGGAAAGAATGGCTTAATAACACTTTTAAAAATGAGGGGCTGGATAGTCATGATGTTAACAGCCTGGGAACTAGGGGTGACCTTGTGTGAATAAACTTCATGTTCTGCTTCTGATCCTGAGGTAGGACGGGGATAATGTTACTTCCCTCTCCCCAGCATGCGAGTGGACTGCCTGTGGAGCCAAGGGTGGTCCAAGCTGGAGCTGGCTCATGCAACACTTCCATCTGGCCTGCCACCTTTTTTTCATGGGAGATGGGACCCAGCTGTGCTGTGCATGCCTGAAAGGCAAAATACCTCCTCCCATGTGAGTGAGCTGTGTTGTGCCAGAGCTGCTCTGGCCACTTCTGCAGGTCAGGGAGGGGTGGCTCTGGTGTCACGCTGCCTCCTGAACATGCACGGAGCCATCACAGAGCTTGGAGCTGCCATAAAACCGTTTCCCACCAGGAGATCCCGCACTGGGACTGGCCCCTGCGCTGCCAGGGTTGGACCACCCAGATTCAGGCTGCAATTTTACAGGGAGGGTACTGGTTGTGTGCACACAACTTTTAGCACAGTGAGGCCCCGATCTCTCCTGACTACTAATAAAAATAAAAACAATAATAGTAATAATAATTTATTACTAGATTGTAAAGAGACAAGTACTTCTGGAGGCCAGAAAAAGAATGTGCATTGGCTTCACTTACAAATCCGACTACCATATGACTAAAGGTTTGTTTCCCTGAGTAATTACCAGCCTGGGTACACAAATTACTGTTTGTAAGCTAACAGGAATTAGGCAGGCAAACAATTTCAAACATATCTCCTTCCTTCCAGTTACATTTTAAGAGTCATCCATGGAAAGCTTGGCCACTAAGCAACCGGTATCACCTGAAAATAGGTGTTCAGTACACCCCATATCCTCCAGTAATTAAACAAGCTTATGATTACCTGCTTCTGAGAAATCTCCATGGTTGAGATAAATGAAGGATGCTGAAAAATACATTAGCAAAGTGCATTAGTTTACAAATTCCCTGCTCTTAGTGAAAAAGAGAGTAAAACTTAACATACAATAAGCAAATAAAATTACAGGTTCACTTGCTTGGTTTAAACAAATATGAAAAAAACCCCCAAACAACAGAAAAATCAAAAAATTCATGCTTCCAAAAAGAACTCCCATAAATTTCCCCAGCTGGAAGGAGGGAATTAGCTTTAATTCTCAGAGTTTGCTATCGACCCCATCCTGGGCAATGAGCCTTCACATCAACTTTAGTTCGTATTAAGCACTATTCGAAAGGCTTAGTTGCCATTTAAGGGATACATTGGCAGATCTCTGCACCAGGATGTATTTCACGGCTATGAGACAGGGAAATTTTTGCCTGTGACTGATGTAAGAACAGCACAAAGCTCAGGGTATTATCTATCACCCAACAGAAGATTAATCTAAGCCTATTGTTTAATATTAATGCAGTTTGAGGAAATAAGGCATGTTTTTTCAGCCATTACGCCCTTCAATTTTCTGGATTCAAAAACATAGAGGTAGCAGTTATAAATGTTACCAATAAAAATGTGAAGGAATGTCTGCTGAGCAGAAAAAAAATGACCTCTTTTTAGTTTTAAATATGATATGGCACATTTTCCCTTGACGTTATGTTTTAAGAATGCAGCAAATTGGTGCACATACTGGAACTGCTCATTATTTGGAAGGCCACTGAGTAATCTTGGTATTTTCTGAGTGATATTTATAATTGGTGTCCAAGACACTGGGGAGAAGACATAGAGATCCTTTAAATCAAAGTTTCATCACACACATGACATATCAAAAGGCACATGGAGAAATGAACTCTTTGAAATAATTGTTAATGATCTTGTGCTTATACTTGGAAAAGTCCCAAATTCATTTGTTCGGTATGGACAACAACTTGGGCTTTATAGCACATATGAGAGAGGATGTGTGAGAAAGTAATCAAAATGCCATGGATGCAGACAAACTTTGATGGAAAAGCAAAGTGAAAACTGAAGAAGAGCTGTGCAGCATGAGAAGAAAGCAAAGCGAGAATGCAAAGAACTAAGACGAAACTAATAAATGGAAAAGAAAATGAATAGGGAAGACAAAGGTTTCCATTTTTCTGATGTAAAAGTATGTGGATGTCAGCTCCCTCACCAGCGCTGAAGTTAATCAGAAATTGTGCATGTGCAACAAAAAGAATCTTGAGCTTTTTACAAGCTCTATTTATGAAGAAGTCATTGGTATTAGCAGGGTTCCAGTTACAGAATAACCAAATCAAAATGGTCAAAAATACTGAGTCAGCCTTCACCAATAAATTAAAGCACACTGATAATCAAAACTAACTTCTTTTTTATTTTCCTTATGTTTTCAATTCATAATGTTGCTATTTTAAAGGATTTCTCCGTACCATGGAATTTTGTGTGTCTTTTAAAAAATATGATTGTACCTAGAATACTCCCAATGCCAATTGGGCCATAGAAAATTTTACAATAAAAATATAATACTACTATTTTAATATGTATAAATAATAAAAAAATGTGGACTTATAATAAGATTTCAAACTGGAACAAAGCAGGATAAATGAAACTTTCCACAGGTTTGAAAAATCACGGTCTGTTTGGTTTTGGACATTTTTCAATTGACTTGCCCAAAGAATACCAAGGCATTTAAAAATTTACATAGTGTCCCTCTGGAAACTTGAACTAGTTCCAGTAAACAAACAACCAGACACACAAAGCCAATTTGGGCCATGAAGTCCCCTGAATAATATTTAATTGATGTTGTGGCTATGAATGCTTACCTTGAATATCTGCAGCTCTTCCAGGACCACCTCCTCCTTAGTCCACTTCTCCTTTGTGATACTCACAACTTTCAGGACTGTGCCTACGTCTGAAACAAATGTGCCTCATGTAAAACCCACAGGTATGTTTCAATATGTATGGGCCACTCCATTTCATGCCCCGTAGATAAAGCTAACCCATGAGGGATGTTGCTTTCCAACCACATCTATCCCCACTGCATCCACTGCTGCCTGCAGAGCTCTCTCCATACAGCGCATTTAGGGTTTTGCTGTATGGCCGAGCCAACACAGTCACAGGCTGCTCCTGGCAGGGATGGTCCAACTCTGCTGCTACACAAACACACAAACACAGACAAGCACGTCCGTGCTGCCAGCTACAAGTTTCTGCACATTTCCCTGAGCCAGAAATGGGGCCCATCTGACCCCAAAGAGAGCCAGCTCAGGGGACTAAATTGGCAGAAAATTATTTCCTTTTTTTTTATACAATTAATTTGCTTCCAGTATAGCTTCTTAATCAGAAGTAAGATTCATTTTAATGCAAGGAGTTAAGCAATGTACTTTTTAAATTTATTTTTTCATTTAAGGAAATTTTTGGAAAAAACCTCCATTCAGCATCAGAATCTTAATTTAGTCATTACTTATTTGGAATCATCTTGAGAATTTTTTAAAGTTAAATCTATTCATCAATTTTAACCTGAATTCCTGATTGGTGAAAAAAATAGCTGCTCATTTAATGTCAGACCGTTACACATTAGTGAACCTTGAATGGCCTTAAAAAGAACTCAGAAATTGCTCAGAGGAAGTGGGCTGGGTGCTGGGATGTGGAAATGACACAGTGCAGCTTAGTCCTAAGCTCTATGCATAGTATTGAAATAACGAAAAAAAATACATTATAAGGGAAAGAATGAGATTTTCATTCTTCTTTTCCCAAACTACTGAAGTTCATATTACCAAAGACAAATTATTACAGTTTGCGTTATGAATTAGAGCTTTTCTTCAGAGTTTGTTTGACATAATTGCCAAAGCCTGCACATGTACAAGTTGGTTGTGTACATTCAAACATGCAATAAGCTAGTGATCTTCGGCTGCTCAAAATCTCCTAGGTTATTTGTTATATCCATATTCAATCTCTCTATGTAATTGAAATTTTATCTTTGAGTTCATTTTTTTCCTTACAATGAGTTTAGAGGATAAAATAGAACAAAACCATGCACTTATGGAAAAGAACTGACGTTTAAGGAAAGCATTGCAGAAAAATAAATGTCTGCATATTCTGGAGTGCCATCTAGTGACTGCATGGTACTTGTTGCCCTTGACACCTCTAAACCTCACTATTTACACTTGAAGAGTTTGTCTTAGTTCCAGGTAGGAACAGTTAACCTGGGAGTATTCAATTGCTGGTCTCTCAATATAATTTTATTTCTATGAAAAACTTTAAAATGGAGGACAGCAAACATCTGAAAGCAACCTCTACAGCCACTAAAAGATATTTTGTACATTTTCACAAGTGAACTCATCTTCTCAGACAGCTAAATTTCAAATTACTTTTTCTCACTCTTATCAGAAGAAAAGTAAGTTGTAGTGAGCACTCTGAAATCCTAGGCTTCACGCAGTTTGGGAATGAGTTCCTTTTCCTTTGTTGACTATATTAATATTTCTCTCAGAAAGCAACAAGGATTTTCCACCATCATGCCTAAAGCTCATCCCCAGCCTTCTCACCTAGCAGGGGAGAAAACAGCACCATAATGGTCTTTTTTAATGAAACTGTGTTTTTTTCTCTGACACCACTGTACTAACTCAGGATCACAGAGGGTCTGTGACATTGCCTTTTTCTGGAAGACAAGGGTTGTGAAACCAATTTTGCTGAAAGACATAAAAGTTCCAAGAGAGAGGCTATCTCTAGACTCCTGTGTGGGGTAACACAGATAAAAACTTTTCAAGGCTGAAACAACCCACACGTTATAAGAGATGATGTGTCTAACAATTCACTCCTTTCCTCCAATCACTTCAGAATATCCATATATATCAAATTGTGTTATACGACACAACATTTGCTCATAGGCCAGATAAAATGCTGGGCAATCCCACAGCACTGGAGTAAGATTCAAACTGGAATCTTAATTTCCCTGCAGCTCATGGCAGTAGCTCATCCACTGCACTTGGATAAACCTTGTCACCTCCATGTACCTCAGTTTCACCTTCTCTGAGACGGGGATAATGGCAATGACCTCCTCACTAAAGCACTCAGATCTACCATTGAAAAGTGCTTTGTAAGACCTATACAGAATGAGAGTGAAACAATGTTGAATTATGGAATAAGAACAAAAAACGCCAGTGGAGTAATGTGGTAGATTATTGCTTCAGAGATGTTATGAATAGGTGTATTCATATTCCTTAGCATACCTTGCTGTTGGGTGATTCATCCAGTGATTCTAAATTTAATTACTATGCTAAAACCAGACCTTTTCCTTAAGGCATTTATCTATTATAAAAATGTAAATAGATACATAATTATCCATAGAAAAACAGCAAAGCAGTTTTTTCCCTGACAGAGTACCTTAACCTCTCTCTGTTCAATCCCGGTTGTCACGTTTGGAGCTATCATGTTGATAATTTATATCTTTAAAATTAGTAGAGTGGAATTGTGTTAGGCTCAGTTTGAAATCCTTCTTAACTGTTCAGCACCACAAGAGATAAAATGCTGAAGCACCATGTCACTACCGATAATAGGAAGTACTTCTTGAAGCTATCAAGGTAATTTTTTTTTTCTTCTAATAGTTTTATTGATGTGCTTTCAGCAGGAAGCCAAACTGCTATGTAATGTAAAGACAGGTACTGAAGAGTACTTGGAGGGTAAGAAAGTTCAGGTACTCTGACCCCTAAATGGTTTATTACCTAGGCAACAGGAGGCATTAAAATCCCAACAGTAGTAATATCTTGAACTGACAAATTAATTTAATTTCAGCACTTGCATGAAGACCTGGACCAGAACCAGGAGTACCTATATGCTTCCTGAAGCTGCATGCATGGGAAAAAGATGTTAACCTAGAGTTTTGTTCAGGTTTATTCAGGACCTACGGGACTAAAGGTGTTCTAAAAGGATGGGGTTTGTGCAGAATGACAGTGGAAGTTGTCTCTCATACCTGTTCCTAGGAAAATGACATCATACTGCCCATCCTCTGCCATGACGTGGTCCACCACAATCTGAGTGAGACGATAGTCCACGTTGACCCGCGTGAACACCGGGGCTCCCGTCACCGGGTAAACCGACTTGTACATCAGGGGGTGCCGTCTAATGAAGCTAACGACTTCATCAGGGAAGTCTCTGGTAGACTTTATGAGCGGATCGTAGGTTTTGCTTGGACACTGAACAAGACAGAACAGGAAGATGAGAGGAATTTTAGGAAAGTACAAGTAGAAATCAAGTTTTCCACAATACTGTAAAGACAGTAATAATAATATTTTTCTGTGATTCTTCTCATCCCAAAGCAGTACTTGGTCACCAATACCTCATTTTTTGAAATAATTGCTTTAAAACCAGAGAAATTCTCATGATGGGCTCAGTATGGGTGCAGAGAATTCTACCTCCTTGTTCCCTGCCCCACTCACAGCCAAAATATCAGGTTTGGTATTTTACACAGACAAGGAGAGTGAGACCTGAGGAAAGGAGATCTGTCATGCTCTGTAGGATTCACTTCTGGGTGCAGGTAGCAGCACAGTTAAATTTGCTGCAGGCTGCCCGAAGCAGAGCAGGTACCAGAGCAGGGGCTGCCAACAGCAAGCCTGGGCTGCCCTCCCGTGGCTGCTGCAGGAGGAGCTCACGTACTTTAAGTGCAGCATCTCCAGGTTTTTCTGCTTTTGGTGTTTCTGTTCCTCTTTCCAAAGCTGAATTTCTGCCTCAGTTTCTGCGTTTGGCCTGAAATCAGAGGCCATAACTTTTCCCTGTATATGGCCTGAAATAAATTAATTTTCACTGAACTGTACCTCCTACACATCACACTTATTTTTTTCTGAAAAAAGGTGTATTCTCCAGATGCCAGACAATCCCTGTGGCTCATTATTTCCCAAAATTGACTTCCTTACTCATTCACAGAGCTGACACTCTTGACCAGGCCCACGGCTCAGCTGCTGCAACATCCTTTTCTCTAGCTTTTAACAGCAGTCTCTTCCTCTTCTGGTCCTTCATACACTTCCCCATGCTGGGGTTCACTCCCACCTCTATTAGACTCATACCAACAAACTGGTCACTCCAGCTGTTTCTCTGGCTTACACAAAGTTGGTTCTAACATATCTTGCCTGAAGACCACCCACAAACCTACCTCTTGAACCTCCATCAGATTTTTCCTTTCCATGCCTTTCAGGATAAGCCCAAGTACATATGTGCAAGGTGTTTCATTTTGGTGACCCATGATCTCTCATGCTCACCTATGTCTGCTTTCCTTCCCACAGCTGTTCACATCTCTTTTCTGTCCCTTCTTTTACAATTAGTCTCGAATCCAAGTCTGAGAAAACTTGTGTTTTGAATCTGGAGGCAACTAGCTGTGTTACTGGGGAACTATAATTCTGGCTGTGATGAACTGGACACATTATTCCAGCTGGTGACAACCTTTCACATATAAACTGCTGAGTGCTTCCTTTTTAATACTATTTTTAACAACCTAATCCCTGTATTTACTGCCAGGTGGAGCTCTAACACAGCCTGTGAAGAAAAAAAACTTGATCAGGTAATGCCTCTGTACTCTATCAAGAGAGAGTTAAGATTTGTGGTGAAGTTGCTCTACAGTCCTCCTTCACAGCAATTTTTGACAGAGAAGACTTTAGCTCACATTCCCAACTATCCAGTTTGACATGTGTTGAATCTATGGTGCCAGGTAAGGGCTTGTGGTTAGGATTTCTTCCACTATGTAAAGCAGAGAAGCAACTAAACACAAATTTCTGACTAAGGAAAAGCTTCACAAAAATATCTGAGACTACCTGTATATTCCGAAACAAAACAGGCCAGTGAGGCACAGACTAGCTGATGTTACACATCCACATCTATGGCCACAGCTGAAATATCTGCTGGGGTCAATCCCTGGTCTACCTTGGACCCCAAACACTGCCACAGCACTGCCACGGGGAAGGTGCCACTTGGAGCACGCCTAAACTATGGCAAAGCCCATCTTAACATTAAACAAAAGAGTCACTAGGGGTCTGCACTTGAACCTGACCTCTGGTTTTAGTTAACAGAGTTGTACCCCCAGTGATTTAAGAGTCTGCAGCCTATTTCCACTCATTGCTTGAGCTGAATTTTATGCCTATCAAGAGAGCTAACAGACTTTGTGCAAGTGTCCACTTGCTTAGTGTTGTTTCAATCTGTGAGAGTTAAGCCTCTGCATCCCCATCTTCATAAAGAATCTGAAATAGTTTATTGAAAAATGTCTTAAGCCCCTGGATCACCTAATACCTCTTGACAATTTCCCCATGGACAGTAAACCTGTGTCAATTTGAATTAAGACGAATTCCATCACATAGTCATTTTTGTTTCACTGTACAATTCCATTTATGGCTGTGGAAGAAGAGACAAGAAAAAGAAAAAAAAGGTTGTATTGTCCTGTGATAACCACTCAAAAGACATTCCTTGATGATACAGTCAAATACAAGCAAGAAAGGAGAAAAGGAAAGTCCTGTTGAAAAAAACAGTTCCACTGGACACACATATTGCAGGGAGCTATCCCTAGAGGATTTGTGCCAGCAGTCCTGTAAGAACTTTACTCTCTGGCTTTCTGGGTATCATCTCCCACATTCTGTTTTCTGGTGTGCTTTTACAAAGTCTTTGCAAGGGTTCATCCTTGAGGTGGGCTATATTCAGCTTGCTTTTGAAGATAACAATATCAGTAGAATAATTTCACAAAGAAATACGACTTTGGGACAAAAAATAAACTTTGTGATAAAAAAAAGGATGTTGACCTTTAGAGGTGTCGAACAGAAGTTTGTTGGGACAAATAGAGAGAAACATGGGATAACTTTAATTGTCTTTGGATCAAAATTTTGCATTAATTTATTCTATAAAGGATGAGAAACAAATTCACTTCTTCAACTTCCCAACCATGCAGTAACTCTCTTCCCCCTCACGGTGGACTAGAGGTTGATTTTCCCCTGCATGTCCCTTTTTTGTGGTTCATGTTCTCACTCATTACTCAGAGTGACTGCATCTACTGGAAATGTGCTGACTGCTCACCTGTTAACAACTCGATTCCAGAAGCCCATTTTGATGTGAAAAATGGGAGTAGCCCCTTCGGTCTTAAAGATCTCCTAGATTTTTGCCAAAAATGTATCAACAGAGGAAGATGAGAACAGTGACATCACTTACGAAAAACCAGGGGGATAAAATTTCTGACAATATGGAACTATAGAGCTGCTACAGCAACCCCAAAGGCCCAAACCCTCGATATAGGGAAATCTGCAAGCTTGCACAGTTAATTTAGTAGAAACAAGGACTAAGAGTTTGATCCAGAGATCTGCTTGAGTCAACAGGGCCTTTTCCAATTATTGCAGTGGGCTTTGGATCCTATCCTAAGACAGCACAACAACCAAGAACAGCTGGGCAGGTGTGACCCGGTTATGCTTGGCTAAGGGAGTTATTTCCAGAAGCATCACTCACTGTGGCATGATGCACGGAACAGGGGAATGAGAAAGTCATTTTGGCCACCTTTGGCAAAGTTCTCAGGCAGTTGTTTGAAGCTGTGCCCACCCATCACTGCAGAACAATTCCTGTAGGCTTGTGCTTCCTTTCCTAGCAATCAGTAGGATGTAGGATGGTCAAGCGGGTGAACGAAACAACCTTTCATGTCTGAAAATGTGAGTTCACATCCTGCTGCAGGTCTCATGACAGTGATACTGGTGTTCTCTGCCCAGTTCATAGTTCACTTATTCACATCATCAGCACCAGATGCTGTCTCAGATACGTGACATCTCCCATTGGGGACAATAAGATACTGGCTTTTATATCAAATGTCACGGGAGTAGGTTGGCAGAGTTGTTTCATGTGGACTACAAGAGAATCTGGCTTCATAAAAGTTCTCATAACACTATCACTGTGCTCTCTCAGCACCTTCAGCTTTTGCTGAAGGGTGGGATTCATCTCACCTGATCTAGATTCTTAACCTGGCTGCATGTAAACTGCACAGAGGGGGTGCCTATCTTTCTGTTTCTGATGGAGAATTCTAAACAAGCAGCTCAGATTTGATGCTTTTCTCCTAGATAGCTCATATCAAACAAAATTAATCACATTAAATCAGTCAAATTAGTACCACTAGACAAGAATTTTGCAAGAAGCTTTTTCACCATATAATCTATTCTTCAGAGGTTGCTTAAGCCTTTGCTGCCATGAATGACAACTTGATAAAAATATATGTGTCAAGAAATGAAACAAAACAACCACCAAAACCAACCAACCAACTAACCAACCAAACAACACCACCCAAACCCAACAGAAACAGAGCTGGAAGTGCTAAAGGCATCTCTATTCAACTGCAGTATAAACTCTGTGGCACAAATCTTTTGAAGAATCAACAGTCACTTAGTCTGGAGTGATTATTGTCAAACTGAGCTCACAGAGAAGGCATTTCAATAAATCTAAGTCCTGATCCCAGGTGATCTACAAAGATGCCTTCTACTCCCTCACCTGTTATTTGTATCCAAACGTGGTCACAAGGTGGTAAGTTAAGGCTAATCTTTCTCAAATAAAAGCAAATACACACTAAATTAACACCACCACACATATGTAAGCTTTTCTCCTTTTTCCACTTGTCTTATTAAATTTGCAGCTTAGCAGAGTGCTGGATGTGTGGATCTCACACAATGCTGAGACACACAGTGTGACCATGTTAACATCATGTGGGAAATGCGGCCAAGATTCTCAAAAGCTGGTGCCAGAAGTTGGGCTCCTAAATAAACCTCCAGTTTGCCAAACTGGGTAGTGCTTCACACCATCCAGTGAGCTCAGTAAGAGCCGCTGGATCTAACACCTATTCAAATTGTGGCAATTATTTGGGAATCGAGCTATAAGGTATGCAAACACATATCCTTTTCATTAATGATGCATCTGTAGTTCAGCAGAGCTGATGTCTACTGACAAACTAAAAAGAGAATGCTGCTCCCTGGGAACTTCAAAAGGGTTTCTATTACAAGTGTGTTGAAAATCCCAGTTTAGAAGTGTCTTGTCACATGTGTCCTGAGACCCACTTAACACTGACTCAAGCACTCACAGGGTAGGGTAGATTGATCACACCGAGTGCAGTAGACATCTGCTTGCTTTTATAATGTGCAGGCTGGGAATTTTTATGCATTCACAAGGAGAACTGAGAACCATGCCAGTAAGTCACTCTTGTGAGCACTGGAAGTATCCAGTATGAAACATGAAAGAGTGAAACATTTCTTAGACCTCTCACATCTCAGGGAATTAGATGTCTTAGTCTGGGCTTCCCTCCTTGAGGAGGTGTCCCTCATCCTGGGAACTCCTTGCTTCTTCCTGTTGAAGGTGTTTTACTTTTCATAGATAAATTACCTCTCATCTTAGCCAAAACTAGTAAGTGTAAAGTCTTCCAGTCTCTAAGTAAGTTGCCTTATCACTGACCCATCAAGGAAAAAGCAGATAAAATAGAGGAACTACCTTCAACCTCTCACTTCTGTGTGAAATGGGGACCTCCGACACAGCCAACACACTGAACTTTGTAGTTTATAAAGAAATGCAAAGGCTGCATCCTGAGAGTTTAAGATCCACCACTGGGGACTGGTGTGAGCTGCCAAGATGCCCAGAAGTACTTTAAAAATGGGGTACTCATAGATTCTGTGGATTAGATGACAGCTGAGAGATGACTCTCAGGGCATACGCACTTATGTGCCGCTGGAGGTTCAACCATATGCCATTCTGAAGGTGAAACTCGGGTTCCTGAGAGGCCTAAATATTATGTGGCTTCTTTTCTGTAGACTGATCAGAGCTGCACGATGCATTTTGTATTTGGACATGTCTGCAAAAACCCTTAATGCTTCTCTACAAGATGAGTGAGCTGTGCTGGAAGGACTGAACACTCAGCAGGGCGACTTTCACAGTAACCTTGCAGCTACTCAGTGAGCCTGGGCGAGGGCTGGGGTGAGGGGAACAAATCAGGTTCGTAGGAGACAAACAAACAGTGCAAATTTTAAATGGAATTGAACTCGCTCCACCCCTGCAACAAAAAACACGAACAAAACAAACAAAAAATTTAAGTTTCCTATTATCTTTTTAAGGGTTTGTATCCCACTGCTTGTGCAGGATTTGGTTCTTGTATTTGTCTTGAGCACTTTGTACTGCTTTTCCATTTAACACACCTGCGCCATTGATAAAAAAAGCTGAGAAAATTGAGCATTAATCTGAGGCTAACTGAGCTGAGACCAGCTGGGTGAGTGAACTTGACTTTGCAGGTGGCACTTTGCAATTCTCTGCCGACCTCTGCCATGAGGAAAGGTGACAGGGTTTGCAGCATTTCGAAAGGCTGTTACGAACTGGAAGGTGATTCATGTCGGGGAAAACAGGTTGGTAAGTAACAGGAGGTGTAGGAGGCTTTCTGAGGAAAATAAACCCACAAAGTGAAACATTTCACTTAATTAAGCAGCCCCATTTTACAGTAGGGAGATCAAAGGAGAGAGGAATTGGAGAAGCAAAGAATGCAATCTGTCCCATAAAAGATAGGTGAAAGGGGAAGATAAGTCTAAAAATAACAAGGGAAACCTGTGCAACCCTCAACATTTTATGAACAAGCTTATTAAAGCAGCAAAACTAACCAGAAGGGAGGACAGGGGAGGCTTTTTGGCAGACAGTATTTCTCTGTGGCACAGCCAAGTCCCAGTGGGATGGACACCACGTCTTGATCAGCCTACACAATGGATTACCAGAAGAAATAAAGGAAGAGGTTTCACTGAAGAAAGGGAGAGAAAGCAATTGAAAGAGAAAAAGATGAAGAAGGATGAAGCTGAGTCAGGGGAGGTTTAGGCTGGGTATTAGAAAAAGGTTCTTCATCCAGAGGGTGGTTGGGCACTGGAACAGGCTCCCCAGGGAAGTGGTCACAGCACTAAGCCTGACAGAGTTCAAGAAGTGTTTGGACAATGCTCTCAGGTACATGGTGTGACTCTTCGGTGTCCTGCATAGGGCCAGGAGTTGGACTCAATGATTCAGATGGGTCTCTTACAACTCAGTCGATTCTATGATTCTAAGATTCCATGATTACAGGAGAATCTGAGGGATTGTAAGGGAACTCATTTAATAAAAAGAAAACACAAAGATTCAAGAGCCCAGGACTGCATTCAGATCTAGAGTAGAAAGAGGTGAGACATTAAACTCTTCAAATGGACAAGAGCAATGTACTGGGCTCCTTCTACTTGTAGCTAAGTGACTCAGACTGCCAGATTCTTATTTTGCTCATTCAGAGCTTTGTTTTGATCTTTTGACAAATCAGATCAGTAAGATATCCAGACCCATCAAAAACATTTGCTGTTGCCCTGGATAGCATTTAACAGTCTTGCATTCTGCAGTAGATCAGACTGAGTGTTAATCAGCATCTTTAAACACCAAAATTCCTCTAAAAATCTGACCTTAATGAAATTTACTCGCCATCAATGAAATGAGGATGACTCCTGTGTATCCCACCAGAATTTCCAAATGGCCAGTATGAGTTGCTGTGATACTGCAATGGTTACAGCTCAAATAAACTAGAAAAGGTTTCTTCCTCCTAATTCACTGAAAATCTTGTTCAAATGCCTTCTGTGATTACTGGGAAGGCATTATGAAACTCTGCTTCAGAATGCAGAACACACTTTAAAGAAAGTTCTCCATGGTTTCTTTATTAATGGATAATTTCCTGAGTGAAACGCTAAGAGACTGGAAGAAAACTGGATTTGTTATCTGGGGACAGCTGCAGATATGCAAGTCCAATTTTCAAACAGCAAAAGCAGATAGAGCACAAGCTGCC
The DNA here is from genome assembly GCA_013397755.1 of Cnemophilus loriae. NCBI lineage: Eukaryota > Metazoa > Chordata > Aves > Passeriformes > Corvidae > Cnemophilus > Cnemophilus loriae. The sequence continues at coordinate 51,470 of VZTF01002612.1, read as the reverse complement.
TTGGTTTTCAACTCACCCTTTGTGTCGGGGCTGCCTGCTTCATGCTTTTTTTCTGTCTCTTTTTATTTCAAGCTTTTCCAAACAGAAATAGATTTGAAGCCTTGCCTCTGTTTAATTCCTATTATTTCCACTTGCACTCTAATACCACTGAGAGAAGTTAGAGTGAAAGAGCTGTATGTTCTGCAGTGTCAGTGGCGTGGAGTGTGCCAGAGATCCCCTGTCACCGTGTCCAGGGGTGTTTTTGATGACGGCAGAGGGCAGGCAGAGCCTGCCACAGCTCGGGGACATGAGCAGGCAGGGGCTGCTGCTGCCTGCTCCCCACTCAGCATTGCGAAGGCATGATATCATGGTCGTGTTGGGAGTTTATCTCACACACAAATTGCCACAGGAAGCATTTTGTCAAAATTTCAAAATCGAAGTAGTAACAGTCTCTATAGTGAGCAGCTTTATTTACTTAGGAGATAAAGGCAGCAGAGCAGAAAGTTAAATTAGGGTATGCAGTCTCCTGCTTCTGTATAAATGCTGAAAGGAAGTCAATGCATTTCTCAAAGCCAACCACCAAAAGAAATGCATTTCCTAGAATAGCCATTTCTGGACTTTGCCAGTAACTTAAAATACAGGAAATATAGAATCAGAGCAGTGTTGGCTATGCCAATTGTAGGCAGCACTTACGAGGAGCTTAAATTTCAAAAATGTTCTAGCAACTTAAAAAAGGGTAGATTATCCCTCTTTGGCTTTGTTCTGAGCATTCCTGAACCACCTCACAGCTGGCAAGAAATAATGAAATTAATCTTTAAAGAAGAGCGTTTCAGCATTCACACTACAGGGTTCTTCAAGGTTCTCGATGCTTCTTTTCCTTGCCTTTTAGCACGGTACTGCTTTTCCAGATCCCACCCTAAATCCGTTCATATGCAAGTTTGGCATAGCCTATCACAAGCCAAGAGCATAGCCTGAATCTACTTATTTGGATATCCTACATCAAACTACTGAGCCTGAAGTATTTTGCAGCCCAGCTCACTAAGATAACAGATAAAAAGCTATGCAGCAATACGTTTACCTAATCCATATAGCAAGTATCATCGATATCTTTCTTCTGACACCTTTCTTCAGTAAATCCACTTCCCTTCTCAGTCCTTGGTCAGACAAACTCCTACAGAAATCCACTGACTACGAAGGTTTGGAGGACTTTTAAGATACTATTTTCTCACAGCTGTTATCAGGTGCTTAAAGAAAGCAGCTGGAGAGCTAAGTGTTGGCTTATGGAAAATATTTGTTTATCTTTAAACTTTCCAACTTTTACAATACTTTCAAACATGAATATTCAAATCAGTGATAAAGATCAGCACTGACATGCTTCAGCATGGCATATTTCCTTCCTTGTGAATCCCAGCTCAGCCATGTGATGGCTAATACACTCAAAAATGCAATGAGCTTATGACCCGTCTATCTGTGCTGAGTGTTCATCCTTATGGTGCACTCTGAATTTTTCAAGAGAGTTATTTTAATCCCTTTAGATGCCATGGGACCAGCTATTGTTCTCGCTGGCACCATTTTTGTAGCTAAAATTAAATTCATCTGATCTTCTTAACCAGTCATAAAGTTGCACACAATTAAAAAAAAAAAAAATTAATCCTCTTTTAGGGGGCACTATGCATTTTGCATGACAGAGAGATGCATAAGCTGGCAATGCCTAAGTTGTCCAAATAAGCTGCGATTTGCTCCATCAGGGCAGATCCTGGGCAGGCCAAATCAGTCTCTGAGCTGTCCTGGTCTTCGGGAAGAGAGCTGCTCTGAGGCTCATCCTCAGCTGAAGGAAGGGAATCAGCACTTGGGGCCTGGCCTGCCAAGCCCCAGGACCACCACGTGCAACAAACAGCATGAGCCTGGACCATGCAGTTGAGTCTAGTGGAAGGATGAAGAAGAAAACACAGAGACACATGGAAATGTGTGAAAAGATGAACTAAATTAACTAGATAATGTGGCTTGAGGCAAAGGTTACACCAGTGCTGAGGTCAGAGAAGCAGTGCAGAAAAGGCCAGATGGCTTCTAGGCCACATCCAACACTGACAGCTCACATCTGGCTGCCTAATACTTGTTCACTGAATACCTGACCAAAAGAATGTAGAGCTATTCCAGGTAAAATTGTTGCTCTTTCACATTCTACGTACAGAGAGTTGCTTAAAGTTGTGATGATGTTTTTAAAGTTGATGTATTTTTTGAAAATACCATTTCTTCCTCACCTGTAATGTTGGCCTGTGCTTTAAATCCAAATTTAATAGTGTGACACAAGTGGGAAAAGAAAACTTTAACAACTTTTTCAAAGTTTTCCTCCTTGTTTTGGCCTGTTACAGTTGAAGCCTAAGAGACTGGGGTTAAAAGTATTTCCAGATACCAGATTTCTCTTTTCTTCCTGTTACTTATTTCTTATCACATAAAATGTCCAGCAATTAACTCCTTGTTTTACTTTAAAACACAACACAAATACACATAGCAGAATCAATGACAGTATCTCAATGATTTTAACAGACACAAAGGTAACAAAAATACAAATAAAAAACCTCAGGAAAACTTAACACTATATAAAGAAATGCCTTTGGTTTTTTACAAAGCATTGATGCCTTTGAGGTGATCCCAACAGACAGAAATATGGCTGTACAGTGGGAGACCATGATATGAGAGACAATCAGGAAATAGTCTGGACACAATGTTATCTCAGGGACATGGAAAAATGTATATTTATATACCTACAGGGTAGGTAGAAGTCTGAGCTGCCAACAGAAGAGGAAGAGTTGAGAGGATAATTCGAAACATCCTGAGCGGAAAATATAAATTACCAGCCCGGGGAGCGGTGTGAAGCATGATTGCTTTTGAGTAAAAATAGAGGTGTGTAATTAAGGAGACACTTACTGTGCCAGGCCGGGGGTAGGGGATGCGGCCCTCGTACTGCACCCAGCGGTGATCGGCGCTCTCCTTGTGGGCGTAGGGGCCGTTGAACACGGCCCTGATCTCGGCCATGCTGTACACACACACTGCAGAGCCCTTGAACACGGAGCTGCAAGAGAAGATGCATCGTGTGCACGCTGCCAACGCCCCCGCGGTGCCCCAGCCAGGGCATTAACCAGCTACACAGCTGATGGGGTTTGGATCAATCCTACACCTGGCGGTTGATATAAGTGATGCTAAACGATGACGTGTACAGGTCTGGTAACTACACATATTCAATGTCACTGTTGTTGCAGTTTTAAGCTTTGCTCGGCTGAAACCTGGATTGGGTTTCAGGACCACTTGACAGAGTGTCATTTCTTCTAGTGGCTGACAGTTTCCAGCTATCATTTACTAGGTCTTTTGATTAGAATTTTTTGCAAGGACATTCATTTACATTGCGTTCACACATGGAAGTTCATATATTAGTGATACAGGTGAGGTCCCAGACAATTACAAGTTGCATCGGAAAGACAAAAAAACAGGATCTAAAAATAAACACTCATTTCATTTTCTATGCATTTTTCCTTTTTTAAATGCATTTTTCTAAAAAACTCCAAAACATTTCAGTTTTCCAAAGAACACCATGCCAGGCTGCTGAGTAGCATGTACTTTAGGTACTTCACAAACCATTTCATTTATTGTGCAATATTTACTTCAGTTTTAAATATTTTCTGTGGTTATATATCCTAGGCAGCTACTGTGGTAACTGCTTCTGAATTAAGGAGTGTCTCGGCAATTCCTCATGGTACTTATACTGGTCAGCATTTGGCTAGTCATTATTTACACTTAATTCAAAGGTTCTGGAGACAAAAGAAGGAATTATTAATTTTCTTTCTGACAATTCTATAGAGAGCACCTCACTATTGATCTGAAAGGTCATTAAGTAATTAGTGCATCCTCCTGAGATAAAGTTGGGTTATTCTTTCATTAACTCTGGACTATAAAATCACTTAACTATCAGTTTACAGAGTAATTTTGATACTAAGAAACAGCAGATGTCGAGGTGTTGCTTACAGAAATGAGGCTTCACAACAATAATTTGCCTAACATAGCAACTACTGGTTGTTCAAGAAATATGATCGAAATGTACAAATTCAGCTGGATGAGGTTGAAATAATTTAGCATGCTTTTGACTGTTACATTTTCATTGCTTTTTATAATCATTCTCAAAAGTTAGGCACACAAAGGTTTAGGGAATAATTTATTATTTCCAGTTCCGAAAAATATTGTCCTCAGTGACTACAGCTCTGACACTGGATGCCTTATTCCAGCAGTTCCTAAATGCTCCCAGGAATCAGGATCTAGTCTAGAAGACCTGAGTAAATACAAACGTATAAAAGTCCTGAGTAAGATCTTCATCCTTTATTTCCAGAGGCAAACACGATCCTAACACATACCTTGTTGTAGTGAAGACTCCATACACAAGTGGGTTCCTCTCATCTCTTGTAGAAAGTAAGAATATATCTTCTGCAATAAGAAAAATATATTCGGGGATTTGTTTTTAGTTAAATATCCATTGACTACTTCTGCATTTACCATTTGTAATTTGGAAATTTGTAAAAATATAACAAAGCTTTATTTTTGTTTGAATTTTAGTTTTTGCCAGGTGAATTTGTGCTAATTTTCTAAAATGTGTTCACTTGCAGATAGTCTGGGGTTTATACACCATTAGTTTTACACCTTCCAGCTTTTGGAGGGAAAGGCAAAAACCCCATAATTCTGATCAGATCAATTTTAGTTATAATCAGGGACTCCTGATCAAAGTCAGAGGTATTACTAGCCCTGTTTGGAACAGGAGTAAAATCAAAACAAGACATAGTGCTTCCACAAACCAGAGGGGAAAAAAACCCAAAAAAGCAGGCATTACTACTGCTAAAATAGACCATTAAAGATAAATCAACTTACGCAGCTCATCAAAATGCGTGTCTGCCCCTTCAGGACCAGGTATGGAACACACGAGCCTGGCTTTCAGAAAAGTTGTCCACTTGTTTATTAGGCTTCTTTGGCCTCCCATATCATTCTAACAAAAATAAAATGAAATACTTGAATATTAAACAAATAATGAGCTTTAACATACGACAGCACAGCATGGACTGTGCCTGTTCTGTCTGATTCCACAGTTCGCTCTTACCACAACAGCAAAATCTTTTTTCATTTTCCTAAGAGAGCGTAGGACAGACTTTTTCTAAGTAGCTTCTGTAGCCACTTGTCTGCTCAGAGAGTGGGCAAGTCAAATTTCCTAATTACACCCAAATCTGATTGCAAAGTTCCTTCACTAGCTTTTTAACTGGAATGCTGTGTGAAAACGTGTCTATATCACATGATTTCTTGCTCCCCGTGACGCTGATTTTCATAATCAGTTGTTCTTCAAAATTCTTTACAAACAAAATAAAAGAAGAGAACATTTTGGATCGATTTCTCAAAAAAGAAAAGCTATATTCATCAGCAGCTTACAATGCAAATACTGCACTGTTTTCTTTGTGTACATTGTACAGAGAAAAATGCATTCCAGGCAAAACCAGTCATATTATTTTAATAATCATAGTTATGTAAATATCCTCCCACAACAGAGATTTTTTTTTCATTTATTTTACTATAGGTTTCCAAAACATAAGCATGCTTGCTCAAATTTCTTTTAGTCACTGGAGAAAGAAAAAAATCTATAAAGGGTCACTTGAAATTGGAATTACCCTTCTGAAGGGTAAGCGTCCTTCTACTGACTTGGATCAGTAGAGGGGTACGGATAGTGGATTTTAGAAGATTTAAATTTTAAGAAGCAAACTAGGAGTTTGCTCATGTACTTCTCCCACTGACTACATGAAGGACCCTGCTGGTTCCAAACAGCAGAACTATTTAGGTTCTGCAAAGCTACTGAGCCCCCAACACTCTTCATCCTAAAAATGGCAGTGATATACCAGCAGGAACCAGGAACTCAAACACTTAAAAGAAATGTTATCACCAGCAGTAGTCTCCCAGACGCAGGTTCTGAATAACCCCAGGAAGGTGCCTACTTCTTTCAGTTATAAACTCTGAAGCTTAGTGGATCTGTGCTGTAAGTTTAAGGACCACTAATCTAGCCATAAATATTCAGCCCCTTCAGATTCATTAGGAGAAATCACTTTTTTGCTAATTCACTTTGCAATCTGAAGGTACAGAACCAGCCACAGTAGGAAACACCGAGTGGTGGAAATTCCATGTCATCACCACAGATTGCATTTGGCCCTTCAGGGCTGTATCATACATACTACAGGCATTCAGAAAGATGGCTTTAAGTGCTGAAATCACTTCACAAGGAGTAACACTTCTCTGGTAATGCACTCTAACTGCTTTCCCTTTTCATGTACCTGCTACTTTCAAATAGATTAGCTCAGCTGGAAATGATTCCTGTTAATATATGGCCTTTGGAACTCCTGCTCTTACAAGAATTGCTGCCTCCTCTCTTGTTTTCCTGAGGTTCTGCCAAGCCTGAAGCCTTGCATCTACCCAACAGATTTATTACAAAGGTGTCAAAATTAGCGGCCCGAAGCCAATAGCAAAAAAACCCTCTGCATGTGTGTGTTCTGTTCAAAGGCAGAGCAAACACACTTTGTGGTGCAGTTAAAACCAAACAACTACAAAGATGCAACAAAGAATCTTAAAAAGCAAGGAGTGCTTAGCTCCTCCTTCCTCTGGCAATTCGGATTAGCTAAGCAAATCTCACATTGCAGGGCTTCCACTTTGATTTCTGGTGGATGCAGCGCAGCATCACAGGAGACGAGATGTCTCTAACTACCTGACTAGGATCAGAAAACAGGAAGAAAGTGTGGAGCAAGTGATGGGCCTGGAATGGAAGAAGGACCCTTGTCTAGTTCCTACTCCTGTCACTGCAGGCATTCAGCTTCTGCAAGAGATGGGAAGATATGTACTTGTGTTTCACCAACCTTAAGTTGTGATCCACCACAGCATTTTCACAAATACTTATTTTAAATGTATCAGTAGTTCCACCGAGTTGCTAGAGAGCAGTGTGACCCAAACACTGTGCTCAAAGGAAGCAATCTTAGCAAGTGCTATGTGCTTTGAAGTATAAAATTCCACTGAATTTATGATTTATCCATATTTGCTTGCTCTCAAGCCAGGACATGATGTTAACCATGTTATTTGAATTTAAGAGACATTAGAACAGACATTCACTAGGTGTGTTTTACACATCCAAAAGCTGCCAAAGTAACACTGTACAGTTTATAATGGAGCAAGGGGGATTCAGTGACCAGTCAGCATTCCAAGAGCTACCAAGTCTTTCTCAAGCCAGAGAGTGACAAATTTATGGCACAGACAGACTGAAATGGCCTTTCACTGATTTAGACAGTTGCACATATAATATGCTGATATATCCTTCAACATGCTTCTTCCTACTGCCATGGCTCAGTGAAATAAAATGCACATTTTACTAGCAAGGTATTTTTGTTTGTGGTTTTGGGGCTTTCGGGGGATTTTTTTCATTAGTAGCCATTTACTACTCTTCAATTCTGTACATCATCTCTGATTTATACAGCGTCTTTCCTTTCCTACAATGTGCCCAGGATTCATTGAGATTGACTGAGAAACTGCAGGAACTGACAAAGGCCATGACGATTTTATCTACATACAGAATTAGTTCAGCTCAGACCAAGGAGGTTCAGAAACTATAAATAGTATAGGTATGTCTTTGCTCCTTGAGTCTCAAGTAGTATTTCTCTTACTAAGTTCTGTAAATGTCTATTTTTTTTAAGAAAGGGCACCCCTTCCTTCCTCATACTATTTTTTGGTGCATATTAGGTCAGTCTTTGACCCATCTTGAGGCTTCAGGGGCTGGAGAACATGCAGTTGTTCTCCTTTCCTTCAGACCATGCTGGCGTGAACTCATTCACTTTGCATCTGCCCATTCTGGTGTAGATTCCTTGGACCCTCCTCATTCCTGATTATTGGCCTCTGAGAGGCTGCATGAAGGAAATACTGGCCCAAGTTCTTTTTGAGACTGGGCTGCTAGAGAAAGAAGACAGTCTCTTTTGCCAAAGAGATTATTTAATAGTAGCAGTCTGGAATGAGTCACTGATGTGCTCAAATGTTGTGAGCTGGTTGTAGAGCAGGACATAAATATAATAGGATGTACAGGCTGGGTAGTCAGTGGATTAGAAGAAATGCATGGAAGAGTGAAAATCACCAAAACAAAGTCCAGTTAGTGCACAGGTGAACAGAAGTAAGGATTAAACACAAGGTCATAGACTCCTAAGCAGCCCATTGAGATGATTTATACCAAGCAAAGGTTTGCCTCAAGCCTGTTTAAGTAATTAACTGGATGTACTGAAATGACTTTTGACAAGAGATATGGTCTGAATACAAAGAACTCTAAATATTTCAGGGAGATTGGACAAGGAGACAAGATAAATTTAAGTGCTGAGAGAAGGGGAAGGCAGCATGAACAAGCCTTTCATTCCAAAAATATGGTTAATCTTGTAACAGCCAACCAGCCTCGAGTATCTGAAATCTTATCTCCCAAAATATCACTTTTAAGTACACTGGATTAGCTGTGTTTACTATAAACTTTGTTACCGGACAGATGAAGGCACTTAGGACTGCATATTTCATTTTGAATATAAATAAAGCTTTAATTAGCACTTACTGCTTTGTAATCTCACAAGCTGTAACAAATACCAACACTTCTGCCTGAAATACCTTCTTTTTAACAGAAAGAAGTGCCTGTAAAATCTTGGTTACTGGTGTTTGCCTGAGTTAGAAATGTAGATAATTGCCAACTAGAAGGTGTGCTATTCAATCTGTCACCTGTTGAGGAAATACTACCCCAAAATATCACAAAGATTTAAAACCAGAAATTACTTAGATAAATGGGGAAGCAATCCACTATGGCTTTAATAAATCAGGCTCTTATTTACAGAAATCCTAAAATTTCATCCCTTTTCAATGAGCTGGTTGCAAAAAACAATTCGTTGGAGTGAGAAATCAGGTTTCTACCAAATTACATTAAGAATTCAAATATCAGAGGTCCCAGTTCCATGAGCATAGGTAAGTGCATGGCTTTCTGACATTCAGGAAGAATGCTGTTTAAATGGCACAGTGTAAATTTTGTGGAGTAATTTAAGGTTGTATCATACACCTCTCCTGGGAGACTTCCATGGAAATTTCAGTGTTCCCATCTGCAATTTATGGGCAATTAAGCAAAACAATAAATTTTTCAAACCATCTAGCAAAAGATAAGTTTGCATGAAAATAAAAGCCATCAGAAAAGATACTGCTCTATGATCAAGTGATTTCAAAATCAACTTATATTAAAGACTTTCTGCCATACCTATTTTCTATTCTAGTGTATCTTATATACTTTAGAAATATAGCTTCATTAAAATGAACAAATGTTAGTCTTGGAATTCAGTAGGCAGGAAAACAGATGGCAACGAAACTAAAGAACATCTGCATCTTTGGGGATTTAAATCTCTTATTTGCTTGTAAGTAACAGTGACAAATTGAACATTAGAACAAAAAGTGCAGTTATCTGAAAAATCAGTCTACATCAAAGATGTCAAACACTGTGATTCATAAAACTTTAAAGACAGTAATTATCCTGAACAGCCTCTAAAAGGGAAAAAAAAAAAAAAGAAGAAAAAAGGAAAAAGACAATGAGTGGAATTTCTAGAAGCAGGTTATTAATTACAGCCAGTGGCAAGATGTGCAAAAGGACCATCCAAAGAGAATTCCTGGCCTGAATAAAAAGAAATGTTAGAGAACAGAGAGGAAAAGTGCTGAAACTGCAAAAGGCCCTGGAGCCTTTCTCTTATTGAAACCTAGCTATGTGACAAAGCTACCAGAAACAAACAGCATCCCCTGCAGCAAAGCCTTATATTATGGAGAAAAAAACCTCCAACCTTGCAGCTGACTTTATAAATGGAGAAACAGCCAACAGTCTCTTTTCAACTTCTGTCTTCAGGTTCACAGTTCTTTTTATAATTATTTTGTTTTACTTTACATATTCTGTCCCCACTCAACTCTGTTAGGTGCCAATCTAACAGGGGAAAGTTAAATTTGCTCCTTTGGGAATTCAGGCGCAAGATTTCTTGTCCAAATCCTACTGACACAGATGAAGATTCCTCCCCTGATTTCAGCAGGCTACGGGTTTCATCCAAAAACATCGAGCAACACGTGAAGTGTGACTTGAGAGAGAATAAAAGCACAGTTGCAATATAAGCAAGAGAAAGAAGGCACGTGAGACTTAGGAACTTCGACTGCTCTCCTATGGATACATCGAGTAAACTTGGGGAAGGTAGTTCTCCTCTGTGTTTGCAGTTCCCATCTGACAATGAGGTGGTGACTGTTTAGTTCCTGCTCCTCAACCAGGCTTGTTTTTATTTCATTCAGAAAGACAATGTACTCACACTGAGCATGCATAACTGTTTGGTTAACCATCGAAAATGTTGATTTTTGTTTTGGAAAGTATTTAAACATCACACCCAGAAGTTTCTACTAAATTATCTTTGGATGGGATCCAGACAGGAAAATCTAACCACACAGCAAAGAAAAATTCTAGACTATTACTAAACATACCATGAAAAAATCCCCGAAATCCGGAAACTAACAGGCTCAGGTAAAGACAAGGAGATGTAGTTTGGGACAAACAAAAGAATAAAATTAAGCACCATTTTACCTTAATGCCATGCAGCAATCCTGCTAAGATTATCTCCAGCAGGTGTGCTAGTATTAGGAATATTCTCCCAAACTGTTCAAAGGCTGCCACAAATTAGATGTATTTTGCTATAGCCACCATTAGGCTGTTTATTCCAGTTCCAGTGGAAACCTGAAGTTAGCAAAGGTTTATGGCTGAACTAACAAAATATGTCATGGGATTCTCAGGAAAACCTACTTAAAGTTTTGAGTATAAACTGTCCATGGTTTATTCCAGTGTGTTTGACTTGCCTTTACCTGTCTCTCATCTAAATTTACATATATACATAACATAAATTATATGATATAGATACATAAGAAGGATATAAAAAGACAGAGAACAACACCTTCAGGTTATGAAAGGCAGCATTCTTGATAATGAAGCTACAGGCAAATCAAGCAATTAGATGGATCATGCAATTAATGTCAAACAGATCAGAATTTATATGATTTGAACAGATTGACAGTGCTGTGAAACTGGAGGAGTGTGAGACCCAGTACTGGGATAAACTGGTTTCTTTATGAACAAATAGGCTTGAATTTGCCATTCAGAATTCCACATTCTTGAATCAGAATGTGTTGAATTTCAGGTTCCAGGGACCCAGTAGGGCAGAGCTCCCTTTATAGTCAGTGGAAAATATGTCCTTCAGAGAGTGATTTAGGTTGAAGATGGAAAGAGTCTTCCTCCAAAAACTAGTTATCTGTCTTTACTGAAGGAAGGGAATGCCTGAAGATTAGTTTCCTCACTTGGATATACACAAGTGTCTGAAGTAACTTGTATGAGATATTATGACTACAGCATTGATAACCACAGGTTGAGAGCTGGGAAGGGCATGAGAAAGAACAAAGGTAGGTCATCACCTTAGAGAGTCCTTTAGAATTGGAATCCTGAAATATCTGCATTTACAACAATGTACTCCATCAACAATTGCAAAACTGCAAACCATGGCACATTTTTATAGTAAATGTACTGACGGGGCGAAAAAAGACAGGAAGATAATTCAATCATGTGAGGAAACTTCAAAATCAGAAAGTCATTATTTGCTACTCTTACAGATATTTGAACATCTGAGTCAAAGCACTCACAAGTCAGGGACTTGGATTAGCCATGGAACTTCACTCCAATTAACTCTAGGGGCTTCCACTTTTGAACCAGGGTGTACTCACAGTGTCTTATGCAATGAGTCTCTCTGGCAACTAGGATGGCTTCCAGAGTTTGCTTCAGAGGTTGTGCAGCTGCATTTCCATAGTCCAGTTTTTAAAGATCTATCTCAATACTGCAACTTCTTTCTCACTTTCCCTGAGGCTCAGTAAAATACAGTCACACTTCTTTACATATAAGCATATCTTACATACTTTTGCCTCATCTGTAAATCATTATTTCCCCCCTCAAAACATCAATTATTGAAACACATCCATGAAGGACAGAAATTTACAAAACTTCCCATACTTATATAACCCTTGCCAATAAGGAAAGTTGGACCAAAAGACCTGACAAAGCCTGATGTTTTATCTCCTAATCCATCACAGTTAGGAGCAGATACTCTATGGAACTGGCCTGTCTCCAACACACCAGCCCTTAAAAATGAAATCATCATGATGAGCATCTGCTTTTCTACATAATTTGAAAACTTTCAAATGGCACATAATATGCAAATATCAAATTTGGAAGTCCAAGAGGAGTCGGCTGCCGAAAGACTCACGGCTGCAAAAACACTCAATGGGCAAATGAGGGCCAAGGTTGTTCTAGAGATGACTTTTTCAGAGGGTTCTTAATCATTATTATCGAGAAATCAAGAAAAAAAAAAATATTCCCATGGCTGGATTTGTGGCTAGGCAATATTATGGTGACAAAGGAGGTATGTAAGCATGTAACACACAGTAAGTTAAATCTTGTCTGGAATGAGTTGCCTCCAGAACTGGAAGCAGGATAGCTGCACCAGCATGGCTCTGAGCCCAGACTAATTAGCCCTGCTGAGAACATGTTAACATGGCTATTTGGCTTCCGGGACCCGGCCAGTGCGGCTGAACGGGAAAGCAGGACACTGCCAGGACAGCTCCAAGGGCTTTGGAGAGAGAGCAATTATCTACACAATACAGAAATATCAATGATGATAATGGGCCAGTTATCCCTAGTCATAGTAAAGGCATGGCTAGACTATTTCCAGGACAAGAAAAACACCTTTTAACTTTTACATACAAGCAGCCCTGTGGCAAATCCCACCACAGACTCTGGACTTGGAGCCGTAGAGGAACAGCTCCCTCCTGCCATTCTGGGAATACAAATTGCTTAAAGCACCAGACGGGAGGCAAGGTCACAGCCTTGAACTCTGCTGATGTTCATGGCTTTGGAAATAAATTACATTACCCAAAGGTGGAATGCAGGGTGTGTCCAGGGCTCTCAACTCAAGAGCTCCTCAAATGATTACATTCCAGTGTGCTTAGAAAGTACGGTTTAACCAAGAGGGCTGTGCCTAATTGCAGTATTCTTTTCCCCAGGTACAGCTTGGTATATATAAGAGTGGAATGGTATTCAAAAAAAAGAGGGAAAAAAAGACAAAGAGCTCACTTGTTCCCACTAGAACAAAGGCTGCTTCTGGATACCGAACACTTTGGGAAATATGGGAAAACATCAGGGGCTGAAGTCTGATTTCTTGGCAGTTGAGGTCTCGGAAACCAGCCTCTAAGACTGCATGCTGTAACTTTTGCAATACAGCACCAAAACCATTAAAGAGAAGCTTGTAACACAGCAAATGCAAACCACTGTAATAATAAACAGGATTTTCGTACTGCAGCAGAGAGACTACTGCTTTTGGCTAATTTCCACTTCATTCCAATAGGATGAGGTTGTAACTACGAAAAGATGTGTTTCTATACAGATAACAAACAAACAAAAGCTCCAACAACTTTCCTCCCTCTTCAAAACCTCTTCTGTGAGTCCCCTATGTTAGATTTTTATTTCTCACTTTATTTGAGTGGGGTGAACAGGAGGGAAAAACTGGGTCTTTTCTAGGGCTATACTTGTACATATATGAGGCTGTCAATAAATAGAATTACAATTCTGCCATCATTTAGTGATGGATATGTACAAAGATGTAGCTGACTTGTTACTGGACTGCAGAGGGCACAGTGCATGGATGCTGCAATTTGATATTTTTTTTCAAATCCTGCTCAATGTGTAATGACTGTGTTCTGTCTTTACCTGATGCAAAGTGGTTCAGCACTGTGGGCCTGAAGACAATGTAGCTGCAAAATCTACACTTATGCTTGTGTTTCTAGAAATGAAAATAAGTGGATCCATGACCTTAAGAAGTTAAGGTTTGTGTGATCATTTAATATACATATGTGCAACCGTATGCATTTTAAAAAAGAAATAAACTTTGCTGGCTAATCTTCAATAGTAGTTTTTCTTTTGGTTATGGCCTCACATGAAAAGAAAGCAAATAACCCCAAACATTGCCATTTATGTAAGTATGAACACACCATAAGCAGTATCAGGTATTGCAGATAGGGCAGTGATATTTTTTCTGCCTCGCTCAAACCAAAAACAGGAAATGCCATTTGCCATGATAAATGACACAACTGGTTCTGAAGTGACTGTTGACAGCACTTCCTCCCCAGTGGCAGTGATACCCCTCAGTGACACAGAGCAGATGACGTGAGCCCGACTGAGCGCTGTGCAGAGCTGCAGCGGCCGCGTTCCTGCAGCACAGGCTGCAGGACTCCGGGTACGGATGGTCTGGTGAACAGGACAAGCGGCAGCTGTTTGGCTCTGGGCAAAGAGCTGCCAGCAGGAGCATTGTAATCTTCTGGGTCTGAAAGTAGCTGGGAAAGCGGAATGCTTTCCAGAGATTTTCCCTAAGGGAAAGGATCACTGAGAGACCATATTGTTGAACCCTTGAAAATTAGCCATAGAACAGGCTGCATTGATTCTTATTAAAAACAAAGCCTGTTCTAATTTCAGCATGTGCTTCTGGCATTAATGGACAGGAGCTCTAAGACAAAGTGAGGTAGAGAGCAACTGAGTTCTAGCAGAAGACTGTGTTTACACCAAGCAAATTACTTCAGACGGTGCTGAGCTCCTCCCATTCACTATTAATCTCTGCTTAACAGGGAAAGAGGCAAAGGCTTAACTTGTGCAGTACAGGTCATATTAATGAGACAGTGCAAGTGGAAATTGTTGTTATCAGTTGTTGCAATCAAAGGCATTGTTCCCTTGTCAAAGACAATTAAGCAGAGCAGACGTTTCATACCATAGCATTCCAAAATATCCCAGTCCATAAACAGACAAGGCCATTTGCATATTTTAATTTATATTAAATACCCCTAAAAATTCTGTTTTTATTGTAATAATTAGCAATATATTTTTAAAAATTTGTTGGTAATTAGAACAAATATCAAAAAAACCAGGAGTCCGGATTATCAAAAGACTTCTGCAACCAGTGGGAAGTGCTCAGCAAATAAAGAAGACAGTGCAGAACTATTAATAGTAATCACCTTGCTTATCAGTTTTCATTGTTTTGCTTTGACTACTAAAAATAAAATTAATGACATTTTTCCCGTTAACATAATTACTCTACAAATTCAGTCTCATTTGAGGTATGATTATACACAGTCATTAGGATTTCCTTACAATACATTTGCTTTTATTATGATAGCTTATCTCCTTTTTTCCTCTAGGTAAAGGATGCTGGGGATCTCTAGCCAATATGTCTTAGTTTACTATACTCTCTCATGTGCCTTGGCTTGAAAATGTTGTCTATCAATTTCTCCTAATGCATTAAGTGCTTTCTCATAATCAGCAAATGCCATGTCTAGCAGCAAATCATATATGTTTGCATTTCCATTCTGCCATTAATCACTCTGCTGTGAATATACCCAACTAAAGATTATCCATTCTTTCGTCTGGCTAAAAACCTACTAGAGAACTGATTTATGAATGAATGTTTTGTTATCTTAACACTTTAGGTCAAGGACAGAAGTGTGAAATGGCTGTGGCCACTGAAATCTCAGTTGGAGCTGGGAGTTTGCTGGACTGCAGAGCAGCTGTAGATTTACACATCCATACACTTGTCCACTCTTTGTTTTTCAGTGTGTGTCCATAGCTGAATGGGTGCTCTTCTCCCACACACATCTTCTTGCAAATCACAAATGCTTTTGTTCATTTACTAATTTTCAAGTTTCTTGATAAGGTAATTTTAACTGCCAGCAGAGTCACACTGCTCAGAAAATGCAAGTCAGTGAAAGCCTCTGAACAAAATATCATAGAAATGTACCTACTTGTGTGACTGCAGTGGTGTTGCTGATATCTAATTTATCACACAGGACGAACACTTGCTCAAAGCTTTTGTTTACTATGTTACTAACATGAAGGCAGCTTTCAAGTCCCATTTTCCTGACCTTTACCAGTGATTCCTGAGGACCTATGGACAGGATGGGAGCACTTACACTGACTGCTTTTATTACTACAGAAGATAGGAACAGAATGTCCTATGGGACAGGGGAGTGGATAGAGGGTGTGTTTGACACACAAGTCTACAGACTCTTCTGCCACTGTGGGTAGAGACCTCAGTACAACCATCAGGCTGTTAAACAGCAAACTACACTGACTGCTGTCTCCACATGCAGGAACTATTTTTTCTTCTCATCTTTTGAGGAGGCTTCTGCCCTTGACAGAGATACTTCTCCGAGAAGAGTGCAGCCTGTGAAAGCCTGAGTCTGTAAATACCACCAGGGCACAAGCCTTTCATAAGAGGCAAACCCAAGCATAACGAAGGAGAAAGAGCAATCATTTAAAGGAGGTCAGGCACCAGCCAAATGAACTTTTTACACTGCAGCAGACCCAGGGTCTGGTTCCTCCTGGTCAATGGGTCAAGGATTGCTCTTCTTCCCAAGGGAGGAAACCTCCAGGCAGATGTGGGTGTAGCTCAGAAACTGTATGCTTTCTTAGCCTCCCCTCACTCCAGCTGGTTATCAGGAATGTGTAGAAACAAATGACTGACCCCAGCTCTCAGTAATGCCCAGGAATGATGTACACAGCCAGGCTGAAGGGATGGGTTTGTATATCCATACATTCAGTGGGCACTTTCCACAAAACCCCAAATACCTTGCCACTGTGTACACTTTGACACATCCATCCTCACTGAAAGCTCATGAAACAAAGCAGGACAGTGTTGCATTGAAGGTCAATACTGCAGTGTTTGGACATAGGATTATCATTTATAAACATACTAGCTTTTTCAAATGAGGTACACAGTCAACATCAAGCCTATTTTTTTACAACTAAATTTCAGATGGCATTAAAAATCTATGTTCAGAAAAACTATTATGAAGGCTCATTTGGCTAACAAAGGGGAAAACAGATTTATCACAGAAATAAACCAAACTTGTTTAGTTTTTACCTTTAAATAAAATAAAAAGATAGAGTCCTCACCTTACAAACTCTCCCAACTCTGGAAAGGATTGTCTTGTCAGATGTGCCACTATCTTGAGATATTTCTCGAAAAAAGAAGTAGATTTTATCATCATCTGGGTTATAGGTATCTGGGATGGGAAAAGTTCCAATGAATTTTGCTCCTAGAAATTTAAAAAAAAAGGGGGGTTAAAAATCTGAAGACAAGCCTTAGTGACTGGGGTTCCCCAGTTAGCACAGCAAACTCCAAAACCGGCTGGTCAGTCTTAAGGACACAGTTCTTTGTGCTTGAAAACAGATTGGCTATATCAATGTAATGGTTTGTTTGGGTTATTTAAATCTGATTTTTGCAAGAAATGCCTTGTCTTGGCATGCTGGGCTATTATATTATTCCTGATCTCTTCCAAGGCAGGCGTGGGTGTCTGCCTCTTACAGGCATGTTTACAGGGCCAAGATGTTCTTAACTGTTCCCAAGCTCCCTCATCCATGGTCTCCAATCCTGCTCTACCTGCTCACTAGTTGAGGGCTTTTGTTTTCGGTGCCGGAGTTTTTTTGTTTGTTTGTTTTCCTTTAAATTTTGCACTAAAATCAGAAATTGAAGCAATTCAAGCGTCCCTGACTGCAGCAGAGCAGGCAACAACCCTGCCTTGCACAAGTGAAGCAGATTCTTGGGGCAGTGATTTTTAAGACATTCCCCAGTGTGCTACCATAGATGAGCTCTTCTGAGGGCACTTGGATCAATGACGTTTTACTTTAAACAGAAGTGGCTATACAAATACAGTGCAAAGAGACCCTTGACTCTAAAATACATTCTTTCAGCAATAAAATACACAGTCTTTGTCCCCCATTATCAGGTAGGCTGCAGTAGAAAGCAATAAGGAGGGTGGTGTAAGAATGCAGAGCAAACAGAGCACACTGTTTATATGGGGGAATACTATTATCAGCTTTCAGTATATCTTCATGCCTTTGTCCTTTTCATAATGATTGTTACTTTATATTAGCCTTGAGGAATTTTCACCATGAACTCTACAGTACACACAGAAGAAAAAGAGAGTCCTTGATTCAGAAGTTTGCCGTCTGAGACAAAGGGCTTGAGACAAAATGGGATGTGTTTAAGTGCTCAGTGTGCACCTTCGTGACAGAAGACTGAATTTATGGGTGAAAATAGCCACAGTGCTGCTTCCATTTTAAACCCTTCTGACACTAGAGAATGGTGTCAGCAGAAAAAAGGAAATGATGCAGGCATCAAGATCTATAAATTTAAGTTAGGATTTCAAAATGAGCTTGAGGAAAATATTCAATTACCTCTCAGGGCCTGTAAGGCTACTTTGAAGATTAGATCTCTAAGCACGAATAAATACATAAATAAGCTTCCAGTATGGTTTCTTAAATATGTGGTTAGTGAAACAGCCATTTAAGAAGAAACTTGTGAAATACTTCTATACCACATTTTTGAAATTCGCATCCATTTTTTTCTTAATCCACATTCACAGAACAAAACACGGAATATTTGGGGGGTTTAAGATTAAACTTCACTGCTTTCCTTGGCAAGCCAAATGCAAAAATAAATGTCTCAATAGCAATTCCTTGAACAGCTTTTAGAAGAATCTCTAACAAATTAAAAGAACACAAATATTTAAGAATTTTAAATCATGATTGAAAACACTGAAGTTGAAAGTTAAGTCCAAACAAAAAGACATTGTAAAAGATATGAAGACAAAGTGGAAACAATTAAATGGAAGAGATTATGATCTGAAAAGCACATTATGTTCTGCAAGCGAAATCTTTGTCTCATCTTTTCTAACCTATCTATCCAACATACAAAAGTGCATTTAAACTAACTGTGAATTAGGCTTTTGGATTCTTTGCATGGGAGAAAAAACTAATGACGATGATTTTAAACCACTGTTTGTTTTCACCCAGACAGAGCTATCTGCCCCACTATTTGCTTCAGCAGAAGATTTTCCCACATATTAAGTTCATGGCTAGATTGTATGTAACCAAACTGGGGATTGAAGGCATTATGAGCTCTGGCAATAGATGGTACAGGTATTGCTTGTGCTTTTTTAAACACGCTTATGTGGCCTGGTGGGAAAAGCTGATACAGCTGGTCCTTCACTGCTGGGTTTACTGTTGGTTACCTGCTGGCCATCACGCCCTTCTGAAACCAGCAGTGATTTTAGGCAGCGCAACCTATGGAGAAATCAGGCTCAGAAAAAAAGGACGACAAAGGAGTGGCTGTCCCAGAACACGAAGAAATGAAAAAGCAACCCGAAACAGTGGGAAGCAGCACTTCTGTGTAGTTGGGCTGCCAGAAATACGTGGCATGACAGAATGCCAAGGACAGTGCTTACCTCATTTACCATAACCACCTAGAAGTCAAGCTCCTAACTCATACTCAGCCAGGTCTTCTTTTAGGGAGGGACAAAGTGACAATGAATAATCCTATTTTAAGACAGATTCCTACAATGGGCGGGGTGAGTCACCCTCTAGAAGTGTCACCTCTCTCGGTAAATTACAGAGGCAAGCGAAAGGACCGAGCTCAGACAGGATGCTAGCTCTTGCCTTTTAGAGCTGAGGGAGCTGACTTCCATCCAAAGTTCGCAGGATATAAAGAACTCATTGCCTGCAAGACTTTGCCCTGGAAAAGACGACTAAATTGCTACAAAAAAAAGTGAAAAGGAAAAAAAAAAAAAAAGAGTTGAATGCAATTCAAGGAAGCCTCATTCCAGCTATGGCCTTCTCTTGGTAAGAAGGAGGGAGGAATGTGCAGCTGTTCAGTGGATGCCTGTGTGTAGGGCTGGCGGGGTGCTCTGCTCTGCCCACGGGGCTGGCGGGGCAGACTCGGTTCCAGTGGGTGGCTCTGCCATCCGGAGAGGGGCCACCAGCCCCACATGCCTCGTCCCAGGGCGAGGCAGCTCCAGTGAGTGGCTGTGGGAACGCCTGATTCCCCAGCCCTGCTCCCCTCTGCTCCAGTGCCACCCTTGCGGGAGTACGAGCACGTGTGAGCCTGAGTCATGGGAAAGATTAGCTGCCTTCCTCCTTTCCCCCTCTGTGGAGCTGCTATTCAGTCACTGAGATTAGGACATGTCTTAATTAGTCAAGATAGAGATGCCCTGCAAGGAACTGGAAGGTATCCCACGCGTTTTTCCCTCATGCTTTGTCTTTACCTCCCTTCCCTCAGGGAAGGATAATTCTATTTCCAGAAACAGAATAAGACTAAACTTTAAAAATATAGAGGTGCAATATAGCAAAACTTCCTTGATCCTCTGGAAGAAAACAAGCTGTACATTTTATGCTTATCCTAAGTAAAACATGAGTCATGCATGGTAATAATTTATTTCCAAGTGTACAATTATTCAAGTATGTACAACTTTTCCTGGAGGTCTAACACACGCTCGGTAAATGGCTGGTAGATTCAGGGAAGAGGGGATTTAGATGAGATGGGAGTTTTAAACCTGAAATCAAGTAAATATTTTCTTTATACCAATATCGGCTGAAAGCACAAAAGTATGTAATTGGTAACATTACACAATAAACTAGAAATATATTGGCCACCCTATGGCTTATTGCAGAAATGATGCCGTCATTTCAAGTTGCACTTAAAATTTTCTCCAACCTTAAAAGGACTGTTTCAAAATATTAAAAGCACCTAGTTTATGTCTATGCCTCTTAGTATAACACTGAATGGATTGTGTTTGTGAAGTCTTAGACAGAATTGTGGCTGTAGGGTTTTATATGGCTGGAAACAAGGTAAACCTGAAGTATATATGGGGTCTTCAGTGTTTATATAGTGTGGGGCAATTTTCACCTCACAGTCTAGCACACTAAAGCTGTTTTTCAGACCCAGACATATTAATATACTGCTCTCCTTAGAAAAGTTTCACAAATACAGACGCTTTAAGTGAAAACAGAATAAATCATGAATCAATCTAAATGAGAGAGGAAAGGCACACTCCCCTCCCCCCAAAACATCTAAACATTTCTCAAACCTACAGTTTATTCTGTTTTCTTGTACTGTTCCCTTGCCTCAAACTGCTCATGAAGAAACAATAATAGGAGAAAGAAATGTTTGGAACTGTATTTTTAAGCTACAATTTCTTTTGGACTGGGAACTGAACCCTGTAATGCTCATCAAGGTGGATCTATACTAATGATAACACCAGATGCTCCTCAGGGCCAAACCACAGTAAATCTTTGCTTTTAGCTTATTATTGCATCCTTTAGGAAAGCAGCTACCCATTCACCTTTCCATGCTGAGCATCTGCAGGCCATCAGTGACAAAAGTGGATATGCAGTTGCATGGCTAATTAGAATTAGAGAACTGGCTGCTGGAAGGACCCATCCTGGTCCATATCACTTACAGACCATTTCTGCTCTGCACTGCACAAGGGCTGGGTGGAAACGAGAGAGAGGAGATACCAGAGGTGGGACAAGAAAGATTTTCAGCACAGGAAATGAAATCGGGATAGGTCAGCAGAGTCAGATGTGAGATTCTTCTATCTCCTATTTGGAAAGGTAAACAAGACTTTTAAGTGGCCTTTCCTTTTTCTCCTCACAGCAGAAATCCTGGGGTTATGGATTTACATCTAGATAGAAATCTAAGGCAACAATACAGAAGAAGGAAAAGAAGGGGTAGAGAAAAATTATTAAGAAAAAAAAAAGAACATTTCCTCTTGTTGAGGTCTCAAAGAGTTAAGAGGCACAATTATCCTTTTTAGAAGTTGTCTGCTGGGAAGACAACTTAACCGTGTGGTCAGCAGGCCCTGGCTTTACACTGCACCCATAATAGTTACACAGGCATCCTGAGCCAGGGCCACTGTTGCCACATCTTTAAAGACAGTTGACAGCTAAAAGGGGGATGCTTTAATTGAGCAGGGTTAGCCTGTGAGTGAAGTTTTCCATGTTCCTCTGTGTGTGGTTTGAGACTGGCTGGGTGCAAATGCAGCCGGTTTTTCAGAGGGTTTACTAGCTCACAGTGTTTTTTAACGGGCAAGAAAAAGCAGTGTTTTGCTTGGGAAGCTATTTTAGTGTGCCCTTAGTGGTTTTAAAATGATCCTCACAGCAACAAAGGGTATTTTTCCCCCTAAAAAAGGGAAAGAAAAAAAAAAAAAAAGACCTCCTACCAAAAAATGTGGGATTTCTAGTCTGTAGTTTCAACATGCTGTATGGAACAGCTTTCAACAAGTGACTGGAAAAAACAGGTTAAAAAAAAATTATTCCAACAAGACTGGATATAGAAGCATTTAACACATGATATTACTCCAATTACAGAATTGTACACAGATACATAGATCTAAGATGGAAACTGTGATTAGGTCTTATGCTCCTACTCTTCCCTTAATTAGCATTTTCACCTCTGTGACTTTTCTCAAGTGCAGTTCAGTTCCACTGAGCTTTTTAAAAAAAGCCTACATAATCCAAAGACTCCACGATACAATATCTATATTTATAGTTACTGGACATATATTTATTTAAGGAAGGAGCTATTAACTTCAGAGAGGCAGGGACAATGGAAATGACAACAGCATATGTTTGGGATCTTACCAGTAAGCCAGTAATGTTCAGAAATGTCAGTTCTGATGTAATGGTGGTCGTGAGAAGGGCCCAGAGAACGTGTCAGAGCAGTGTCCTTGCCAAGGAAATCAGAAGCTGTTCCAGCATAAAGATACTCATCTGCAAATGAAAAAGAAATAAGGTTCCTACAGCTGTGGTGCAAAAAAAAATTAAACTATTTACATTTTGTTGGGTGAGCAACACCTGTGTTTAATTGGTCTATGAACTAATTTAACGCTTTAAAATATTACTGGGTCATATTTTAATGGGTTTTTTGGTTCTGTGAATTTGCTTACATTTAAATGGGAGTGATATTCGTAATTATATGTCTGAGAAGTAACATAGTCAAAGCCTAATTTTCAGATCTTTTGGGCACTCAGAAAAGTAAATTTCCCAGGTTTTAATGAGTACTGGGCTCTTAAGGGTATGAAGGTCTATTTAATCTGAACACCCTGTCCAATGCACCTGGGAGCCATGGTGAGGACATGGCCACCTATCCATTCCAGCTACCTCTTGTGTCCCAGGACTGCCACAGCCCCAGTGGCTTTGCTGCTCCTGACCTAGAAAAACAGGCTGGATGCTTCCCCACCGGAATGTTGCAGCTTGGCCCAATCCTGCCACAAGGATCTCCATCCAACACTTAATTCACAAAGAGGAATTCAGGCATAAATTCAGAGAATTTGTGTTAACGGCAGGAATATGCCTACAGACACAAATGGTCATCATTTTAACACAGAGTGGTCTTGCTAAAATAAATGACACATTTTGCTTGAATAAGGCAGCCAGAATTTGCCTCACAAGGACACTACATCTGTAACACAGTGCCATGAGCTTGCTGCAATTGCAGCCACTATTTGCTCTTCTGCCACTTTTGTGGGCAATGAACACTCTACAAAACGCACAATATTTTCTGCTGTCCTTCAGATCTCAGCACTTTTCAAAAAGAAGGAAAGAAACAGTATCACTGTGAACCTTTTTTTTTTACCACATAGTACATTTTGAAATACTCCATTTTTTTCTGTAAAATAACAAGATAGCTTTATTGGTTGGAAGAAGTTTTTTTGTTTAATGACTTGCAGAAATAAATCCCTACAATTCATAAAAACAAAGAAGTTCATGTTCATAAATGATAATTCTATAAAAAGCTAAATGATACATAAAAATCCCCTTCCAAAAGTTCCTTATCCAGGTTTTCTGACACTCCTGGGTTGAAACATTTCACAAGATCTTTTAGACAGAAGCCTTTGTTGAGAGTGAATGCAGAATAAATACCATTCAACACTGATGTTTGTGCTTTCATTTGCGAAAGATGTAAATGCACTTTAAAAAATAAGATCAAGGGGGAAAAAAATCAACAAACCAACCCACAACCCATGATCCACAAGCACTTTATTTGTCCAAAAAAGATCTATCATCTTTCTTTTTACCTCATTATTATTGTTACTTATGTACTATTTCCATGACAGTTGTGGAAAGCACATCTTTCAGACAGCATGTTGCCTTTGTAAAGAAACAATAGTGCATTCTGAAAGGTATTTGTCATAATGAGGAATGGGCAGGGTAATTGGTGTTTGCTAACTGACAGGCACTTGGTGATCGATACATCTGAAGGGCCAACAGAAATTCTCCATCCTTGCTTAGGCTCTGCTGACAAGGCATTTTCAGCACTTCTCTCAGCATTTGGTATCTCTCATTCCAAGTTCCTGTTACATCCCAAACAGTTTTGGTGAGTGGTAATTTGTAATAGAGGACGGATGACCAGCAGGTGATTTTTCAGTCAAAAACATTAGTTTTTCAAATTTATCTGTGGCATTTACTTGAAGTGGTATGTCACATAGTACTCAGATGACTTATCTCTACAAAGAATGAAAATTACTCAGTTGCGTTAACTTACATATCTGAGTGAAAATATAGTTAGATATTACTCAGCTCATAAATGTATAACTGAACAAAAAGTGTTCTCTGAAGGATAGAAGTAACTTTTATTGCCAATTGGCAGATATATAAAAGTAGATGGAGAGAAGTGACATGCCAAGGTTACTCTGCTCATTAGTGGCAGAGATGGGAAATGATCTCACCTGAGCTCCAGGGCAGCATCTTATGCATGTACTATACTGCTCTCTTACTTCACTTGGGAATAAGGTAAGCATGCAAAGACAGACCAAAAACACATTCTCTGGTCAGGCCTGTAACTCTTTACCGTGCTCCTTGTACATTACTGTGAAGCACTTGACACCAGGCACAGTCAAAAAAGGGATACTAGAATACCCTGACCATTAATTTTATCTAGCCCAAAAATTGTTATGTAGCAAAGTTCATGTCTTAGGTAGCTAAAAGACAGCAGCTTCTTCATTTCACAAGATTTAATAGAACAGTCAACTGAAATTGCTACAGTGCTACTGAAATTAGGCAATGCTGTAATAAATCACAGAGTTCTATTGCGTGCATTAAAAAAAAAAGCAAAAAAAAAAGTTAGTTTCTGGAACCCCATTTTAAAAATAGACTTCATGGTCATTAAAGAGTACTAGGGGTCTCTGAGAAGAATAAGCACAGGCTTTAATCTATTGTTTTTAATAAAGGAAGTCCTGCCCCATCTGTAGGGTCAGAATCACAAATCATCTATCTTATTATCTGAGAATAAAGACTGAACATTAGTCATATTCTTTTTATAACACAGAGTGACCGATACTTCAAAGCATTGTCACCACTGCTCTTTAGCTGTAAATGAAAACGTCATGGTGCTTCACTCTTATCTTGTATTCATATGCTTGACGGACAAGTTAAATGAAAATTGTCCAAAGCCGTGAACCAAACCATGACAAAAGTAGCTCTTATAGTGATTTGAAATCCGGAGGTCAAGCTGACATTCCTCGGCCCCAAATGTCAGACCACACAGTGCTGCGATGCACGCAGCAGGCAGAGTGCACTATCTCGTTCCTCGGCTCCCAGCCTCAGAAGTGGCTACTCGAGTAAATAGAAACCTCAGAACCGTATTTATGGAAATAGTGCATGTCAGCAGACTTCAAAGGGCAGAACATATTGATAATTGCAGAAAGAGGCCCACAAGGGCTTCAAACGCTCTCTGTCCATGTGGGTTTTTTTGTTGTCCTCTTAAAGGAGCAATGACTGGGTGAGGGTGAAACCGCCTTCCTGCCCGACTGACAGAGGCTTCACAGCCGTTCTAGTGCCTCTGTTTGCATTGCTGCCCTTTCAGCTCTCTGGTGTCTGTGGCCTGAAGGCTTCCCCAGCTCTGAGAGCACAAACCAGCACTGGAAACATGGCCACTGTCAGAGGAGCTCCAGCGGTGACATCTGCTGAGCCCCTGGGCTCGCACCACAGCCATCATAGGTCCGAGGGCAGCACCTGGCTCTGGTGGCTCCTTACCTGCCATCACTGAAGCAAACGGCTGCTGGGGATCGAACGGGCATTTCAACCTGCCAGACTCCAGGTTCTGGGTATCCAAACGGAATACCATTTCCTGAGAATAAACACAAATTCATTATCCTGGTGTAGCTACAGAGCAAAACTCACTTCAACAGCCTGTTCTGCTAACGTACAAAGTGAAAGTGTGTTAGATCATGCAGCTGTCATCTCAGCATTGATGTTTAGAGTCTGTGTCTGTTTTATATCTGGATTTTTTCACTCAGTGTTTTACTGTATCTTGGTCACTCTATAGTGAAACACAAATCTTAAAAAAATACAATTGTTGTCAGAAAAAAAGAGATGCATTGTTGATTTCTACTCCAATTAAAAGCTGGATTGTACTTAAAAGCCACTGGCTTCTATTTGGGAAAGTGCTGATAGACTGTTGCAACAGGAGACCCTGAAGGGATTCTGGCTGACTCTGAAATTTCTCCAGGGACTGCTGAGTAATGTTCACAGCAGACACAGTTCAGACCCTTTTAAAATGAAAGCAGCATATGCTCTCTCTTATTATTTTTAACAATGCTAATGATACAAGAGATATCAGAACAGTTTCTTCCTTGTAGTTTCCAAATACAGTGTGATTAATTCCTGGGCCACAGAACAAGGGCATAGAGGAAGATAAAGAAAATAAGTTATTTAAAAATTATTCCTGATGCTTTCAGTGGGGAATCAACAACTCAATTCCTGTCAGCATCCATTTGAAGCTTTATTATAGTTTTGAATTGCCAGCAAGGATTCTTTTACTTGCCCCTTTCAATGGTTTCCTGAAAGTACAGTGAACCTGAAATCCATACTGAGTCCTGCTGAAGGCAAACTGATAGCTCAGAGGAGTAAAGTGAACTGTCTGCAGGTATAGAGACTTGATCTTCAGAACTGTGCTACCATTAAGAGAAGGGAGATTGCCTACGGAAGTGCTTTTAACATATTTTCCTTTGACATGCTTTCCTACCTACAGTGATATTTAAAATCCCACTAGTACCCAGAAATCCAATCAATGTATTGTAGAGACAATAATTTAGAAGCTAGTTTAAAAAAAATCAAAACACCTCCATGATTTAAATGATTAAAAATGGGTAAAGTGATTTTAATTATTTGTTTCCCTATCTCTGCCTTGCAAGAGGCCAAGAGCGTACAAATGACAACCAAATATGTCCAAAGACGGCCACATAGGATTAGACTTCACAACACATTAATTCAATTCATCCTTAATGCACATCAGATTATAAATGACTAAACCTTTCTATGTTATTGAGGTGCCTCCTAAACTCTCTAGGCTCAGAAGACAAAAGCCCAGGATATTGAATAATTAAGCTCCTTAAGAGAAAAGAAAAATCAATTCCAATCTGGGAACATAAATTCAATTTCCTCCAGCGATCCTAGCTCATATAAAGCAGAATTTAATCAGCAAAAAACTTCTGTTACCTTCCCAAACCTGTTGAATATCAGGCAAACCAAATTCTCAGGCTACTGAAGTGAGCACAGCAAGAACAAAAGAAAACTAAAAATCAGGCATCTTTTTCCTGACAATGCTGCACCGGTGTCCCATTGTCCTTTGTTCTAGGACATGCCATCCTGAGCTGCTCAGGGAACCCTTGCCTCATCACATGTGAAGAGGCTGTCTGCAAGCCCAGCAGTACTCAGGGGACCAAGGGAGTCATAGATCAACATCAAATATTTCAGACTTCACCCAGACAAACTAATGGACACTACCAGGCATTCACACAGAATTAACCTCCTGCTTTCACTTCGGGCAAAGCTTTCAAAGAAAAGAGCATCCCTTGGAGAGCTGTGGCTAACAGCACCAACCGGGCCAAGCCTCTTCTTCACCGGCCAAGAGAAGTTTTGGCAGCGAACTGAGCAATAACAAGATGAAGACTTTAATCCCCTCTAATTGTGTGATCCCGTTGGGGATTTGTACTGCTTCAAAAGCAGTGTCTGCTGTGGTTTTGAGTCACCTGATCCACACTGTTTTCCTCTCTGTTTTCACAGCACTGGCGCTGGCCAGGAGAGCGCTGTGCAGATCCACCAGCAGCTTTCAAAGGTCAGCAGAGCAGTGCCTGGTTTCACAGCCTCCATGAGGCTATCTCAGGGCCTGGCTCTCCCAAGCATCCCATATCTTCCTGGAGAGGTTGCTAATTACCAGACATCCATTATCTGTTCTTATAACCCAGAGATTTAAATTTTAAAAAGAAAATTTAAAAAAGGTGAGGGAGGGAAGAAACCAAAAATACTAAGAGAATGGATTTGCACTAAAAGTGCTTTGACTTATCTTGTAGGACTCCTGGCTTCAGTTCCTACAAGGAGACATTTTCAACTGCCTGTCAAATTCACATCACTGGGCCTATCGTCAGCACCCTCCTGGCCTTGTCACATTTATCTGGAGAGGCGGTGGGAAGGATGGTGGTTGAAGGGTGTTTGGAGCTCCAAGAAGGAAAGGGAAAATATGCCTGATGCCATTCAAGGCTGATAACTCAGTAGGAGGATGTAGAAGGGCTGCTCTGTCAGAAGAGGCAGGAGCAGTGCCGAACACTGTCCAACCTACCACTGCAGCTGAGCAACCAGGAGGAATGTGGGAGAGGCAGGACTGGGAGACAGTGAGGGGATTAGGAAATACAATACCAGGATTCTTCTTCCATTTCCTCTCATAAGGTAATTGGTCATGTCTAACTGAGACAGACCCCTTGTCTAGACTGGCTGCCGGACTGAACAGTCAGACCAAATCCATAATTTCATAAGGTCTGGTGAAAACAACCTTCACAAATGAAGTAGTTGAAATGAAGTAGGGCAATGGTAGAGTGAATAAGGAATCTTGCTAATGACCCAGAGGTAAACCTGAGCCTTACTTATACTCTTGCTGAGAGCTGTTCTGTTTCATTCAGCTGTGTATTTGATCATTCAGCTAAGAAATCAGCATGATACAAGGGATCTACAATTTCAGTTGCTTCAACTGGAATATTTAAAATAGCAAAGCAAAGAAGTCTATAGAATTATTTCATTGTAAGCCAAATTACACAGCATATACCAGACAGTATTAGGAGCATTAATGGTTTATTAGGCAAAGAACACCACCATGTAGATTTCTCACAGCTTCAGTTTTCTGTTGCATAGGCAGCCCCTCTGGGCTGGTCATCCAACCTATAGATTGTGGGGAACATAATGATGGATCTCAGTCCAGGCAAGCATTAATCTTTTTTTTTTTTTTTTCTGTGAGGATCTGCCCTTGATTCCATGTATCAGTGATAGAACAAGGGGGAATGGCTTTTAATGAAATACGGTAGGTTTAGGTTAGATGTTGGGAAGAAATTATTCCTCGTTGGGGTGGTGACGCACCAGCACAGGTTACCCAAAGAAGCTGTGGATGCTCCATCCCTAGAAGTGTTCAAGGCCAGGCTGGATGGGGCTTTGAGCAACCTGGTCTAGTGCAAGGTGTCCCTGCCCATGGCAGGGGGGTTAAAACTGGGTGATCTTTAAGGGCCCTTTCAACCTAAACCGTTCTATGATTCTTACTCTGTTTCAGGTTATTCCATTTAGTAACGTTAGACCTCATTTCTTATATTCTAGAATTTTACCCAGCCTTGAAGGAAAGAGAAAGCTATTTCTATAGCAGCATAGGAAGCCTGCACCAGAGGCAAGCAGCCAGACAGGTCACATCTCAACACTGTCTGAGAACAGTGCCAGTGGGATAAATATAGCCAAGGTGTGATACATATAGGAGTTAAAAAGAGACTTGTGTACTAAGTGGCTGCTTGACACAACACCAAAATTCTTCTGTTGTGGGGGTTAGGTCTCAAACATTTACCACTTAGGATAGAGATTTCTTTGTCACCAGCAAATGAAGACCAATCAGCTGATAACTTCAGCTCAGGAATATGCCACTGGTGATGGAGGACACCCAACACCTCCTTAGTGATCAGACTGTAACACATTGCAAAGTCCTGAGACGCCGTCCCTGCATTCAGGCTCAGAGACTCTTTTTGAAGTGTTTATTACTCTCATGCACAAAGCACAGGAAACCCTCTGTGGACCAAGGGTAGACGTACATTAAAAGACAGAACTACGAGTTTCATCTTGAACTCTGAATGTATGTGTGTAAGGAAAGTATGTGCAGAAATGACTTACTAGAAAGGAAGACATCTGGGTTAGATGTTCTCTTCACTTAGTTAATCACATGGAAGTGTCATTCTGAAGAACTTTGTGTATTAAGCCTGAGGAAAGTGCTTTGTTCAAAAGCGATATGCACATACTAAATGTGAGAACCAGAGTTCCCGTCTGACCTGCAGAATCCACCATTTACCCTGTTATTTATGCAAGCTGCTGTCAGGTCATTTTTTACGCACTCACATAGTATTTTCCAATCCATGATGAATGCTAAACAAGATGAGCGCTATTCCTTGACACGTCAGACTAGTGAGAAAGTTAAATTACCTCTTTGTGAGTTCTAAGTTCAATGTATCCACAGAGAGGGTGAAACGCTCCTGTGCCACAGACATAAACATGGGTCCGGTTGTACGGCTGAAGAACACGGATAAAATTGGCACATTCTGTCTGTTGGGAAAAGAAAGATAAAGGTTACTTTTCATGTTTATTCTTCTCTTTCACGTTATACATTCTACTAAGTTACAGCCATGGTGTGTACTTGAACTCAAAACTACTGCAGCAGAGACTGTTTACAAAGTAGTTCAAAGCTGTGACAACTACAGTTTGACAGTGGCTATCTACCAGGCAGTTCATCAATCAGACTTGCAAACCTAATTCTGCTCTAATATCTACAGCCACGAGAAGCTGTGTGCTCACAGCACGGTTTGGAGGGTATCTGCTCAGCCTGTGTTGTAGCAAACAACACCTGTCAACAATTGGGCAGAGGTCACAGAGCCACTGGGTTTGTCTGGCTACCAGTCCTCTTGCCTTTGCTCCCAGCTCAGGGTGCTGCACATGCTTTAACACCAAAGGTTACATGATTAAACTGTGGCGGGCTGAAAGGCTTCAACACATTTCCAAGCGTATGCTTTGTCTCTGCACCAACCACATCTTGCCGGTCACTTTTATTTGGTTATTTCCGAGTCCAATGGGATGTCCTGGCTCCAGCTGGGCTTGGTCCATGCTGGTAAGCAGCACAGGCAGCTGCTACATGCTGCAAGGATGATACATGGGCTGGGGGAAAAGGCTTGCTCTAGCCTTCTCCAAAATGAGATTAATACAGAAACACATAACAAGTACTTCAGAGGGAATACGCAAGATCTGTTCATATGTTCGAGTCATCACCCTCCACCTAAATAAGAGTCCAAAAATATTCCTGTCTCAGGACCCTTTCCTTTTTCTCTTAGTATACAAATAGAACAGCACAAATCTTCCATATACACCAGTATCAGAATATTCCCAGATGTTGTTCAGCTTTTGACTGCTGTAAAGGTAAGAGTAGCAACAAGTTAGAATAAAAAGTTGAAATTCTTCAGGCAGAGAGCCAAGAGTGTTTTGAGCTGGAATCTACCTCGGTAGTCGACATGCTGGACAGCAATTGGGAGATTTTTTGGAGAGAAAAGGAAGAAATTTTATTTTACAGCCAATAAATGTTTACATTTATAGTGGGCTCTAGACACATGATGCAATCTGTGTTATGCAAACATAAAGTTGTATTGTATACACGTATGTACCTTTAATACACTTTCCAAAGAAGATTTGTGGTTTCAGGGAAAAGCCATTCAGTCAGAGATTTTCTTTTAACCCTAACTGCTGCTGTCTGCAAATTAAGTTCATTTGCACGCTGCTCTACTACTCTCTTTCTTTAATGAATTATAATGAAGTTACTTTTGGGATACTCCCAAGAAAAAAAGAAGCATTTTAATGTGAAAAAAGAGGATTTCAGGGAAGTATTGCCTAGTATACATTTCTGAGGAAAGTCCATTCATCTCTCAGCTGCATTTATTACATAAAAGAACAACCTAGCATGATTGCTGCCTGCAATATTGAATTTTTTGATGTATTAATATTTAAAAAACAATAGAAATGTAACCTTTTTTTAAATTAAGAAGAAACACTTAAGACATTAGTTCAGAAGAAGTGTAACAAGAGCTTACTAACGCATTTTGTGCATTTAGTAACAAACATACAGATATTCATAATTTTCAGCAATAATAAAAAATATACATCATACTTACATGAGCATCTTTCCCAGCTAATTTGCATAATTCTACCTTTTCTTTTGCTGCAGGCCAGTAAATCTGTAACACAGTTAAAATAAAAAAAGATTATGAAGATTATAAACTGTCCTGTGACTGTAAATTAATTATTCCATGAATAAACAGTTAAAACAGATTTATGCATGTTGAAGGACCTTGCATGTAAATTGAAATGAACATGACTTCAAAAATAAGATTCCATTACAAAAAGTTAAGAGGCTTTAAATCAATCCCCGATCTTTGTTTATTTCTTCACTGGCTACACATACTTTTAAAAAGCATTCAGTTAATCTGGCCAGAGCACCTTGTCACCATTATGTGTTTCCTTCAAAGTTAGGATGAGCCAAATCATCTGGAAACTAAACTGATTGCAAAGCCAGGCAAATTACATTTGTGAAGAATTTGGTCCAGTGGACTTGGCATAACTGTTATGAAAAAATACTTAGCTCTTCCTGCCAATTTTAAAATGAAAAGAATTAAGTTAAAAAAACTAAGGATAGCTCAAGGGAAATCTGAAGAACAAAAAGTACCTTTGACAGAAATCAACAGTGCATGGTTTAAAAACATCACCCACCAATACTACCTGAGTTTACTGAGAAAATGACACAGAAGCTTAGAGTAGAATCCTGGACCTTAGATAATCAGCATTATATAGTGATACTGTTTCTCTTTCTATTTTAATCTACCCAGCAAAATTCTATAAAACAAGTTTTGATGTAGATGAATCCAGATGACAAAATACTATCAGTTACTGTAATCCAAATTATGTTAGTGAAGAAATATCAATGAACAACAGTTCAGATTCTGTCTCACTGATTTCAATTAAGCAGTCAAAACTGGATATGATTGAGTACGTTTGATTCTATTAAATTTAAAATAGAAGCTAAATACAGATTCTTCTTGAATAACCACGTTAAATATGGGTATTTTGTACTTCTATTTTGACAAGACAAAACTATTGTTATTTCTCATGACTAATAACAAAAACACCACAAATCACACTAATTTTTAAGCAAATATTGATTAGTAAATTGCCTCAAGTCCCAGGCACCAGTCAGCAGGTCATTAGCAGTCACAAACAGTTTAGAGTAGTCTCCAATCATGCTTCACAAAGTCTTAAACAGCAAATATATAGGAATGAAGAATTATTATAATACGCATTAGAAATAAAAACATCATCAAGGAAGGATGCACGACTCAATGGCATGCAAAAGGAGTTGACTGCTGTCATATTCCCTTTCACCCAGCTGTTGGCACCTTGTAGGATGTGGCTTGACATACACAGGCTCAGTCCCATATGTGTAAGGAAAGCAAAAAGTCAGTGTCCTGTGTCAAGTACCTTTATCACTTCCCAAAACCTACAGTCACTGTTTGTCTCAGTCTGGAAACAGTCTTTTGATTTTACTTCTTTCTTTTTTCTTCCCAGTGAAAATGGATGTATTGGATTTCTGCAAGGAAATTAATTTCCTCTCAAGTGAATTTAGTTACCTTTCTGATAAAAACCCCTTAGTAGAGATAATGTAGTTTAAGGGACTTAAACCTTAACCCTCTACAACAATATTTACACGGAGTCAGAGATAAGACAGTGTAACTGCATTGCAGCACTGGAGCACAAATTTGCCTTCCCAGAGCATTTTCTCAGAATGATGTCATAGCATCCAGGTATGAAAATGCAATCTGAAATCAGCCGTGCCAGGGTGTGTGGATGGCACAGTGCACAGTGCCAGGAGTCACAGAGGAAAGTACTGGGGACATAATGAAGGGCTGAAGGTAGGTCCAGTCTAGTCTCTGCCTCGGCAGAATGGATGAGTCTCATCCATTGCATCTCATCCATTGCATGAGTCTCATCTCATCAATTGCAACACAGGTAAGTTTAAGGAGAAAAGCTGCTGAAAAGCTACCAGTGAAGAAAAGCTGATGAAAAGGAACAGACAGAAGAATGTAAGATCGAGGATCTCCAAACATATTTGGCCAAGGAGATTTGTCTGAGCTGTCAGTTCTCTTGTACATAAACTTTATGCCCAATTCTGCCCAAAATCCCTGAATCAGTTACAGGGAAGTCTACAGGTCTTCAAAGGGTTTGGGAGGTTTTTTGGCTGAAGTTTAGTTATCCAATTAGGTAGACAAGATGTCCTTTTGTAGGCTTTTAAAAATGCCCAGCTCTCCTTGCCAGCTACACAGAAGAACTGGAGGAGTTAAAAACAGAGACATCTGCTTCAAGGCATCAGAAGTGTTAATGGACTTGACTTACCCTCAATTCTTCTACAGATTCCTTCATGGGAAGTAGTGTTTGTCCTACAAGGATGAACTACATACATGTTCCCACTTCTATGATAATTGACCACAGACAATTATATTACAAAATCAATTGTTTTACTCTCTAGTTACTCAACAGCCTCAGTATTCGGCATTAGATAAGGCCATATTAGACAATGAAAAGTGCAGCTAAGTGATCCAACTTGAAAATCAATTTGCAATTATATATGGGGGAGTAAAAGTGATCTTTATTTGCTTTCCATATGAGAAATGAGAGGTTCCCAGAAACTGTCAGTTCTAAACTGTAACAGATCAAGAAAACTGCGTAATAAATAATGAGTTGATGTGCTGAGCAAAAAAGCATGAACTTCATTTTATATTATAGGACATGCTGTGTAGTAGTACCACAGGTCTGGTTCCCTCAAACACTGATGCAAGTAATGTTACACATCTGTATTGACTTTTCTGTAAGGGGTGAAATTAAGTTTTACTATTATATTTTATTTCGATGAGTTACTTAGTTTCACAATATGCCAAAAAAGTAAGACTGGATGCTCCTGTGCTTTCTTTTAGATTTAAAATCACTGAGTTTGTAAATGCTTTGAAGCTTTGAAATTGTTCAGGTTTTTTTCATAATTTTTTTCTATTTACATACTTTATTCACAATGGCACCATCTTAATTTTTTTTTTTTTTCCAAATTCCTCAATAAGTAAAAACCTCAAAGAACTGAAAAAAAGCCCAGACAACTAGGCACTATATATTAAAGCTGACAACAGCATTGATTCGTAAAGCTATAATCATTGTGTGTTACAAATAGTACAAATTATATATTTAATATATTTTATAGTCACATCTGTATCTGAAATGTCTGGAGAAATCTTAGAATAGCTAAGTGGAGTTACTGAATTTCAGGCAAAAATGCAACTTGCTGGAATATGTGAACTATATACTTAAATAGATTCTTTTCTTTCCTTAATCTTCAGTTTATTTTCCTTTTAAAATAACCGTATCAAAATTCCAAAGGTTGGCTACCATCATGATTTCCAGATTTTATCTTCTATTGCCCAGTTAAAAAAAGAAACAAAACAACCATACCATTACTTTTAATCATTCTTCAAATATTTTCTTAAATTTAGCAACGGGAAAGAAATTAAATTCTCCTAATAATTGAAAGTTAATAAGCTCTTTTCTATCAGAGAGAAAGAAAACCTCCCAGGAGTACAAAATTAAGCAGTACATAAGTGCAGGACAGATAAGGTATCACTTTAAAGGGTAGTTGGAAATTGATTTCTGATTAAAACAAAACATTTAAAACCACAAAGGTCTTTTCCAGATCAGGAGCAGCGAATTTCTAAAAGTAACATTTCCCCTTTCTCAAAATATGCATTTTTACTATAAGAAAAAAATAAAAAGGAAAGTAAGTTTTTAAAAAAATAGATTATTTATATATATATATAAAAATTGATATGTGGATGCTATATATATGTGTGTGTATGTATATATATATATATAAAAATAGTATCTGGATCCACCTCTAAGAGCTTAATTTCAGCTGCCATCTGTCATGAATTAATAACATTGGTATTTTACTAATTTTTCAGTATCTATCTTTATCTCTATTTGTTCTTAGGCTAACACTTAAGACTATAAATCCTTAGGAGAAGGGATGCTCCAAAATAAAACAGTGAAGTCTGATTACAAAAAAAATGTTGTGTGAAAGTACAGCTTTTTCAAGAATCACTTCTAATTAGGCTACTAAATCTAGGATGGTGCAGGATTTTATAAAATGAGTGGGAAATGCTATATATTGTCACAATACAAAAGAGGAAGATCACTTGAAAAACTCATTGGTCTTATTTCATCTGTTTGTAAGGTTTCAAAACAAGTTTTTAGTCAGGGAAGAAATTACACAAGTTTCCAATGAAAATGGAACATGATAGGGAAGACAATTTAACCCGGTATACAGACATTATTCCACTCTAATATTGTACTTTTCTTTAATAACCTAGCTGAATTACATTAAGGCGGTAGAGCTGCTCTTCATCAGGGCTCCATTTAAGTATTTACTAAATTGTCACATGGAAACTGATTAGCTCAGCTGCCAAAAACAGGTATTAGTACAAGAAAAAAAATGGTCTGATAAGTAAAGAACTTGAGGTAGAAAGTTACTCATGAAGCTCCTCAAGAAACAGTGTCAGAGCTCCTCCTATTTCATGTAACCTTCAGCAGCCTTGGTAAAAACCCAGAATTCTGTAAATAACCCATGGAGGTGACACAAAGTTGGGAAGCATCACTAATACAAATGAAGTTAAATTATGCAGGAAGAATCCAAAGGCTCTGAAGACCAGAATTATAAACAGCCGGAGGAAATGGGTATAAACTGCTCATAAATAAATATATATCATAGATTGTAGATTTTAACAAAAATTAAATCTGAAACATCGGAGTAACAAGGATCTGTTCCACAGCAACAACATTCCTAAAGAAGTTGCATGAAGTATCCCCAAAGGACCACTTACAGCAAATTTGGACTGGGTCATGAAAGGAATAACTGCTCCATGAGGTAGGTGCTGCTGATAGCAGGGAGTGAGACCAATTGACCAACGTGACTCCTTCCAGTTTCAGGTCCCCAAGATAGCCATGCTCACGCCAGCAGCAAGCACTTGAGTGTCCCATTGAGGCTGTCGGCTTTCAGCAGCCCTGGGGCTTTCACTGGAGCCTCTCCCATGCCTGATGCTGTGCACGTGCTTCAGCACTTCTCTATCTGTGCAGCCTCTGGCACGAGACACCCCAAAGTGCTCTTTTAGTGGTGCACGGAGCACCCGCAGGGTGTGTCCCTACCAAGAGTGAAGGACGTCAGCTGATCGGCACGTCTCAAAACACACACACACTGAATCTGGGGCCTGTGGAGAAAGGGACTGCTCCCTTCCTGTTTAAAAGGAGTAAGAGGTGCTAGAATCACTTAGATGAAAATACACTGATTTTAAACAGCCACTTGATGAAGCAAGAGAAGAACAGCTTTCTTCCCTTGTTTCATTCTATATACTAGATATTCATTATATTGATGCTTGAGGGAAGGTATGCAATAAAATTACAGCTTTCTGGGCATCAAAATGTCTTATTAAGGCTTTGTGAAGCATGTATGCTATAACTCTGAAGCTCAGGCTCACTGGTATGGGTAAATTACTCATATGGCAGTCTCAACCACAGTTTCCAAAGAACAAAGCCAGATTGAGTTGTAAACCCTTTGTCATGTTGGCATATGCAATATACTCCCCCTGAGAAACTCTTCTCCATGAAAAATTACCCCTCTGTGTGAAAAAAAGGATTCATGACTTAGCTCAACGGGACCATAAAATGAGTACAGTAAAGAGGGCAACATGATCCAAACAGACTGAAGTAAACCAGGAGACAGTCTAATCCTAGTTTTTTTATTGCCTTACTGTATGTGACAGTCAGGTCTCAATTTTCTCACCAGTAAAATGACAATAATGTGACTTTCTTTTCTAATTTTTTTTTCTTGATTTTCTGAAGAACATAATTCATAGCTCAAAAATTAAAAGCAAAGAAAAACAGTAAGATCAAGGAGCACTGAGAAAACATACGACAGTGATCCAGTAAGAATGT
Organism: Cnemophilus loriae; assembly: GCA_013397755.1. Taxonomy (NCBI): domain Eukaryota; kingdom Metazoa; phylum Chordata; class Aves; order Passeriformes; family Corvidae; genus Cnemophilus; species Cnemophilus loriae. The sequence continues at coordinate 13,345 of VZTF01002612.1, read as the reverse complement.
CACCCTGCTGCATAAGACAATATCATGAATGTCATGCCCCAATGCCATAAGAGTGAGTGTTCATGGATTGCACCCTGAGAACTAGGACATTTGTCACTGCTGTATACTGACCCCAGGTCACTTCACTAAAAATTACTGCAAGCTAAAAATCTACTGAATTTCCCAGAAAACACTGGAAAGAATTTAATGCATTCTCTGTAGAACTTCATGGAAAACAAAGAGTGTTACAATTATCACAGAATCACAGAATATTCTGGGTTGGAAGGGACCCACAAGGATCATCGAGTCCAACTCTGAAATGAATGGCCTGTATAGGGACTGCACCCATGACCCTGACATTATTAGCACCGTGCTCTAACCAACTGCACTAATTAATGACGAAATGATCTGATTTTAGCACACCATATTCGTATACCAGTTGTTCTCTAAATACCTCACATCTGCTGCATTAATGTGTGCAGTATGGAAGCCCACAGCTTGGGGAACCGGACAGATTGTTCTCACACACAAATCCCAACAGGAAGGTTACCCCAAGCCGGTCTTGTAACTGACTCCCATTGTAATTGTTGTACTCTGGAATTCAGTATCTGAAAGTCATCAGCAAACAAAGGAAGATGATACATCTAAGTTCTTCACCTGAATTTCTCCCTGTATTTGAAAATTAACCAGGCTGTCTTTAGAGTTTTTTCATCTAGCTTTCTTCACAGCAGTTTCATCAAGGTTTAGCTAGCTCTCAGAAATACTTAAGAGATCCTTAAAAGCCAAGAATGTATCCTTAAATCTTGTTTATATCTGCCACAGACCTTCACCTGTGTACCTGCAATACACATCCAGGAAATTAATCGACCAGAATTTCCACCTCAAATTATTTCACAGTAACAGAAAATTGGATCTCTGAGAGATATAATGTGATGTAACAGAAAGGGGGAAAGAGAATATGAGGCTTGTTTCAAAGTGATCTACAACACAGCAGGAATGCCAGTGTCAGTGTATGGCATTCTTTATTTTCATGGTGCTGTTGAAATGAGTAAAATGCACTGAAAGTCAGAGGGAAATAAAAGTTGTGTATTTGGATGATGCATTCACGAGATTTTGGTAGCTTAAATCTGGCAGGTGGCTGTTTGAGTGAAACCTCATATTAGAACCAAATGGGCTTTAATATTGCATCTGTCTGGGACAAAGCAACATCTCCACATGCCCCAGTTCTCCTCCTAAACTGTCATCTCCAACACATCTTAAGCAGCAGCCAATACTTCCAGCCTCCAGGGTTTTCTGAAAAGTGCATTTTCATGTGTATGTTATGAGCACATGAGAAAGCTTAAAGAAAATAGACCAGATGCTGATCTCATTTACACTGGATTAAATCTTGAAAGGCTTCAGTGCTTCTGCACTTCATTTTCCACAGTGCAACCACAGCAGACTTCTGACCACCCTGTTTCTCTTAAAAGGAAACTGTACACCAGGATTTTTAGGATAAATGGCATTGCTCCTGACATGTTTATCACTTCAGACTAAAAACAAATCCTACCTTTGAAAAAGCCAATGACCAATATAAGCAAATGTTTTCAGAGAGCAGGATACTGGCCACTCTTTATAGCTAAACACATGAGTAAAATATAAAAATGACAGCGGATGTTTATGGAAACATAATTTATGGCAACAATGCAAAAGGAAGTAACAGAGACACTCTCTTCCACCTAGGACTGCTGTCATTCTGGATTCATACTGCTTTCTTCACGTCTTGCTCCATCTGTTGTTTTGTGTCTGTAAACACTTTTCAAAAGCTTTCACTTTGTCTACACAGGTGCCTAAATTTAAGTCTATCAAACAACTTTATAGAGTAAATAGATCAGCAGTAAGACCCCTCCAAGGGCTAGCAAGCACAAAGATATCACCTCTGCCTCTGGAAGTCCCTAACCTGAGGTTTCCCTGGGTTTATCCTATATTATATAAGTCCTCATGCCCCACTTTCATAAGTTTAAATATCTCCAGTGGTTTCCACATGACTCTTTGGCCTCCAGTTATGTTTCCTGGCAAACTTTTTCTTCTGACAGATCAAGAAAGCTTCACTCTCAGACTGAGTGCAGTTTTGCTGACAGGCAGGAAGCTAACTTCCTTTGAGTTATAGAATAAGCAGCACGTATTTTTTAGGAAGGACCAATCTTGGTATTACTGTGTTTCAAGGCTGCAATAAACACCTCAGACTTTTTATGTATTCCTGAGGCTCAGGCCTGATGGCAAGAACCAAAGCCTCCTTTCAGTACTGGCTAAATTCCCACTGGGTTCATTCCTAATTGAGACCACGCTTATATAGACTGACAGAGAGTTTCTCAGAGCAATGAATGTAAAATTTTGCTCTTGTATCTCAAGGGTGCTATTTTGCATAAATATGCATATGTATTTGCTTATACGTTCCCCTTCCTGCAGAGACGGGTGGGTCACACTGCAAACAGTGCTGAAATACAAGCCCACTTGAACTGTTGGCAAGCACTGGAGTTACAGAAAAAAATTACGTGCAGCTATTTCATAAGCATTTACCCAGCAGATAAATATATATTTATGCATATGTATATTTTTCCCTGTGAAATACAGATAATAGTCAATACAAGAGGGCATTCAAGGATGTCACAAGACAGCTGCACATGCCGGAAAAATAGTACCAACTACAAACTGAGGATGCTCCAAGCAACGATAATTTGTGACCCTGAGCCAGTGCACACTGGGACAGATGAAAACAACTTGTTCCAAAGCCGCTGCTGGGGATCTGACATGTTTATCTATTTGGCCCACATGCGGCTGTGTCTTCTAGCACTGACAGCTCCTGCAGGTTGGCAGCTTTTCAAAAGCTTGTCAGGCCTTGATAGCATTCCTATTCCCACGGAGCTGGGCGGGTCGCGCTGCGGATCACACCGTGATAATCGCACTGACATGTAACCCTGTGTGCACTGTTAGCACAGCCACAGACAGGGGCACCATTGCTTTGCAGCTATTTACCCACTGTTTACCCAGCTGACAACATTTTGTATTTTGTATTTATTTAGCTTAAGGAGTAAAATAGAAAAGGCTTTAAGCAAACTCACAAGAAAATTCGATGTACTAAAGCAATGTTTCCAACAGGATCCCAGAGCTTGGTGTTTCCACAGAATTTCTGCTCCAGCTTTCCAGCCTCTCAAGCCATTAAACATCTCTTTGTTTTACACTGCACTTCTGGTGGTAACGGCATAGAGGCCTTCAGTAGAACGGCTTTCTTTTGCTGACCATCTTCATTTTACTCATAGGAAGAAATCACAAATCTTCTAGTTTGCAAATAGCTTGCCAAATTTGTCAGGCATGTGAGGGTCTTTCAAAAAAAGACTATGGCACTTGAAAATGCTATTCCTGCAACAGGAGCTAAAGGCTTCTGTACAGGAAAACTTCAGAGAAAATATATCCCTGCTACAAAAAGATGATTATCCGTTGATAAACTTTATATATTTATTCACTATAATCACTTTATCTTTCTGCATTTGCCTGTCATTCTGGAAGACTTGCCTATTACATTGCGGTACTTACTGTTGTTTTATAATGAGGTTTGCAAGCACTGAAACCAGACAGATTTTTTTCTCAAGCTGCCAGCTAAGGAAGTTTTCAACCTATTACACAATAAATTGAATAAAAACTACAATGATTTAAGAAATTGAGACTCCAGCAGAACTATTGATTTATTTCATCAGGAAATATATACCAGGAAATAAAGCCATAACTTAATATATGTAAGTCAAATTAACTAATTTAGGTAAATAAATAGGTTTTAAAAAGGAAGTTATTAAATTATATATATGTATACATTAGAGAAGGGAGCAGGATAGAATGCTTTGGATGCTTCTTTGAATACTATTCCAGAAATGTCTTAATATAGAGCATTAGACTCAAAAATATAATCTTGCCAAGTAATTATATCCACGTATGAGAATAAATTGTTGGGTTTTCTGACTTGGCTTTTGGAGGTATCAGTAGCTCCTAACAAAACAAATATCTGAAATGGAGAGCTTTATTAAAATAAGATTAATCTACCCAGCACAGAGCATTCTAAAGTTCATGTTCAGCTTTGTTTTAGAGAAAGGAAAACCTAAACTTTGCACAATCTTGCATTCTAGTCTCAAAGTTGTTATACCTCTCTCACCCCCTCAGCTTGCTTTTAACACTCCTTCCTCAAAGTCATTAATAAACACATCACTTATAGGTAGAAACTTAATATTCTAATTAATTTCTACTCGTTTTAGTGGCTGTGTGTAAGCAGATTATTTTTTCCAGACGACTCTCACTCCAGAGCAGTACAAAGGACACACTTCAGACCCTTGTAGTCCCAACATGTGTGGTTTCCTCACACTGGGAAGGCCTGGAAGCGAGCCGCCTGGCCCGGTGCCAACCCAAACCTCGGTCAGTCTAAACACAGCACCGGCAAATGCTACTTTCTGACACTTCACTGCTACTGTAGAGTATCCTCTAGCATCCTCCTCAGCGACTGAGATTTACACACAGCTCCTCACGCAACTTCCTTCATCTCACCCCTTCCCTCCACTGACAAGATTCTACCAGCCAAGTGCAGTGGAATTAAAGAGAAACATTCATGTGACACTGCCTTGTGTTACCTGGGCATTTATGCAAGAAGATACATCTATAAAGTTGTTGAATGCCTATGGAGGTCTTGGAAATCAGCACACCAGGGTGCTCTGCAAGGCTTCTCAGTCAGTTCTGCCCATTTAAATATATTTTGCCTCAGTGTTTTTTTCTGAAAAGTTAAATATTATCTGAATAGTTAAACTATTAGTTTACTACTAAAAGAAACAGAAATATTTGAACCTGCACACATATTTAGTCTAGATATGCAAGTGGCTAGAAATTTTATTCCCTCCTTTCAGGTTACCACAGATATGTAAGCATACGTTCTCTATTCATCTTAGGAAATGCAAATTTTCCTTCCAATACAAAGTGAGTCTTTTCTCTACAACATCTATACCAAATGGCACTGTCTGATTGCACGTTAATTCTCCTGGCTCCATCTGTGTTCTGCTTGTCTTGGAAAGCACAAGGTCCACAATGATCAGTGGTGGTTTGGCCAAAGCAAAAATGTCACCAGCTTGGACTGAGGGGCGGCTCACGCAGGGTGCTGCCGCCTCCAGCAAGGCCTGGGCTCATAAAACCCCACTGAACATAATGGGAGGTGACAGCACTCAGCATCTCTCAGGAGGCAAGCAGCATCCCACAGAAACAGAAGTGTTCTTTTCACACCAACAAAATTTGTTTTCTACAGAAAGCCTACACCAAAAATCAATTTGTAGTCTGAAAATTTTCAATTATAATTAGCAGCGCTGTTATTAATGCAATATCCTGAGGGGGTGGTGGATTTTGAGTCAATTACTGAGATGACAGAAGCAAGATAAGTGCTTGATAAAGCATCCCAGGAAGAAGTTTCCTGAAATACTCAGGATCTGAGTTGTACAGAAACTGGCATGTGCAGCATTGCTGAAGACAAGATAAGGAACAAGATATTCAGCCTGGTACTGTATCTCTTCTATACAATGACAGCAAGTGTTGCTCTCAAACATGTGAGCAAAAAAGTCTCTTGTTCCACCTGTTCAGCCCCTGCCTGCAATCATATTAATTCAGGGTCAGTTACCTCTTCAGAGCTGGCAGCAGAACGCAGTAATTTAAAACCCCCCTCTGGTGCCTAAAGAAAATACCAAACACAGCTGAGAATTCAAATTTTCTTCATATCTGGAAGAAGCAGGAAACCAGTTTTCACGTGTTCCTGTGCAAGCATCTGGTTTTCACTCATAGCAGTCAAGTGTGCTTACAAAAGCACCAGTTCACCATGTCTACTAGAAATATTGAAGGCTAAATTGTCATCTTATTATCTCGAGTTAACACATTGTCACAGGGCACGGGTAAGGGACTACAACAGATCCCAGTGGAAGCTTTTCCTATCACTAGTAATTCTAGATATTAACAGAAATGATAAAATTGCCACTTACATTTTACTATAATTTAAACCATCCAAATTGCCTCTGCTCTGTTCAGTATTACAGTAAAGTAATCCCAGTGATGCCAGGAAGCAATGAAAGAGCTGTCTTCAGTTATTTCCTTTCAAATGCTTTTAAATGAGGAGGGTAACCGTGACCAGAGGAGTTGAGAAGTGAACACTCTGAGCTAAATCCTTCCTGTTTGCTGATATTTTGATGCTATTTTCATGCACTGCAGGGGTCTTCCATATAGCTGATCTCTTGCAGATCATCAATCACACAGGAGATCATATAGCACAAGAAATTCCATTGATTAAAGATAATCTTTGTAACTATAGGAGGTGAGATTATCAAATATTGGTAAATTGCATTGCAAAATAAATCTGCAGTTACCCAGTGAAGAAATAAATAAATAAAAACACAAAACAAAACAAACAAAAAAAAAGAATTTAATAAAATTTAACTTAGGAGATAAACTCCGTGGAAAACACACTGACCTTTTTTATATTTTTGTTTACATCAACCAAGTTGAGCAGGAAGATGTGGTCCTTTGCCCCAACTAGCAGCCGGCCTCTCTCCTCATCCAGCAGCAGAGTTCGAAAATCAAGCCCCTCTGTTGAGCCCACGAATGGGATGCAGCTGTTTGAAAGCAGCAAGTCTGTGGGAAGACAAAGAAAATCTTTACAATCAAAATGTTTATATATGACTCATAAGTGTCTTTTATAAATACATGCAACCAGCACAGAGTATACCAGTGAGATAAGTGCAGTCTTGGAGCACATCTTTCCAGAGTCATAATACAGTTCTTGCTAACTTTGGGTTTCTCTGGGGTTTTTTTTACTTCCAAATTGGGTAGTATTTACTTTCACAAAACATTTTTCTATATAAAATATTCTTAATAAATTATCTGTATGGCATAAAGGAATCAGAAATTTAACATAAATTAGAAATCAAGAAAGACAGATCTTTGCAAAATGTGTGCTGTATCTCCCCTTCATTCTAAGAAAACTAATTATGTTTACATTATCATACTCACGGATACACATGATCAAGGATCAATACCTCACCATATTTGGTGCTCCAAATATAAAGCAGCAAAGAAGGTCAATGCCAGCCAAGAATAATTAGGAGCAGGAAACTGTGGGTAAGGACATTTGAAGATCATCCAGTTCAACTCCCTCATTATGAGGCGGAACATCTTTCACTAAATCAGCTTGCTCAAAGCCCCACCTAATATGGCCTTAAACACTTCCAGGGATGGAGCATACACAATGTCTCTGGGCAACCCATGCCAGTTTCTCACCACTCTCATCACAGAAAATGTCCTTCTTATATCCAGTTTCTATCTACTCTCTTCCAGTTCCAAACTATTGCCCCTTGTCCTGTCACTAAAGGCTTTGGAAAGAGTCCTTGCTCATCTTTCTACAAGCCCCTTTATATACTGAAAAGCTGCAATAAGTTCTCCTCAGAGCCTTCTTTTCTCCAGGCTGAACAACCCCAAACCTCTCAGCCTGTCTTCATATGGAAGGTGTTAAAGCCCTCTGACTATTATCATCACTCTTCTCAAGATTCATTTCAAGGTCCATGTCTTTCCTGAACTGGGTGCCCCAGAACTGAATGTAGGACTGCAGGTGGGGTCTCACCAGAGCAGACTGTAGAGGCACAGTCCCCTCCCTCTGCCTGCTGACCACACTTCTTGTGGTACAGCCCAGGGTACAGTTGGCTTTGCAGACTGTGAGCACACATTGCTGGCTCATGTCCATTCTTTCATTCACCAGTATCCCCAAGTCCTCGTCTGCAGGGCTGCACTCAACCTGTTCATCATGCAATCTATTCATCATCCAGTCTGTGTTGATATCAAGGATTGCCCTGACCCAGGTGCCAGATCTTGTACTTGGCCTTGTTGAACTTCACATGGTTTACATGGGCCTCCTCCTCCAGCCAATCAAGGGATCTTCAAAGATAATTTATTACAATTCAATGAAGATGGTATAGTAAGGGGAACATCCAATAGCAACACCTCTAAGATCCCTACCAAAATCAAAAATTTGACACTAAAGTTTTACCATGAATTAACAGTAGCTTCGAATCTCTTTTAAAAGGTAATGAAGAAAACAATGAAGCTCTACGAAACTAATCAAAGAACCTATACTGCTGCAAAAAAGCTAAAAGGCTGTAAAATAAAAATTCTGTAACATTTTGCCTAATGAATACTTTGTGGACATAATTCTGGGTGAGGACACAAACAACATATAGAAAAGAGCACAAGGATAGTTAAGTCTTGTTGGGTAGTCATTACTTTGGGGAAAAGAAAATAAACATGTGAATCAGTTCTTCCACAAGCAAACTCTCCAAGCTAAACTATTTGGAAATCTTCAGACAGAAAGGCAAATCCTGTATTTAACTGAACATAAAATTAAGGGTATTTCCACCTTCCTGGCACTGGATGGACAATGCAGCATTCCTCCTAGAAAAGCCAGACTTACTGCAAAAGTTATTTGCACATCCTGATCATGATAAAAATTAGGGCCAGTGTTTTGAAGAAGAAGTCCTGAATGAAATAAAGGGAAAAATACCCCACTCAAACATTTTTCTCCAAGGTCTCTCATGATCCATGCAACAGGCAAGAAAAGATTAAGTTCTCGTACTGGCTAATAAACAGCATTCTGGGAGGAAAAATATTTCATCATTATTAATCTGACTACCTGGAATATAATTATGACAATTATTTTTTGGCTCAGTCACTTCTACTTGAGCTTGTGTGCGTTGGTCTGGCTCAGTACAGAGTGTTGTTATGGTAGAATCTGAAAACAAATTCTCATGCTTTTCAGCTCCTATTGCCCTAGGTGAGATTTATTTGGCAGTACTTTGGAAAAAAAATCCTGGTTCACACTGAAAAATTATATCCAATGCTGGGCACTACTACACTCCAGCACCGTCCTTGCTCATGTATCTTTTGTGAAGGCAAAGATGTCAGGATTTGTTTTCTAAACTAGTAGCACTTTAAAAGATCTGTTTATTAATTGCCAACAAGATCACTTTAGGAGCAGCTTATTAGCTTATTAGCAGCAGGTTAACATGGTACTATAAAAACCTCAGTCTTCACCTGCAGGACACAACTAACTAACATACAGAATATGAGGGAAAATTCCTTCCCATCTGCAGCCACAGGAATTTGATCTAAGGAAGGATAAATGATATGCTTGTGCAAATGCTCTAAAGCACTTTCCCTGCTTAGAGCCATGCAAAGCATGGGCCTTTGCAAGACAGTCAATTGCAAAAATATGTGGATTTGATTCTCCACATACATGAAGGACGATGACTGAGACTGCTCTCTACTTCTCATTTCCTTCTGATTCGAAAGGAATGATCTCTGAAGAGACCATTCCAAATGGGTATTTGTCATCTGTTCTTTAACAGTTCTAGAATTTCTCAGTAAAAAAACCCCACCTAGAACAGCTACAACAGTGAGGGAAAATGCTGCCTCACGACTGAAATGCCAAGTGGGATTTGCCAAGACAGGGAATGAGCCCTGTCTGATGCCTTGTACAAGCATTTATTTCACTGTGTCATAAGGAAAACATCTGTAGAATATTCCAGATTGAAATGTCAACACTGCACACTCCTTTCTTACTGACGCAAATGACAACACAAGCTGCAAAGTGGTGAAGAATCAGGTTTGGTCAGCTATTTACCATTGAAAACAGCTTGGAAATAAGACTCTGAGCATGACCACTGATAAGCTTATAACTGTAACATGACCTAATAAAACTTTACAAGTGAACATTAACAGAGGGTTGATTAAATTGCAGCCAAATTAATCATTGTTCTCACTCCATAAAACAACACAATCCAATCTTATGTGTTGAAATTTCCCTTCAGAGTGAGACATATTTACTATCACCAAGGATATTACACTGGAAAAACTTACTGCAAAAAGCACATTTCCCAATGATTTTCAAGCTTAGAGCAAGCTGTTGATTTGAATCACTGCATCTCTGTGGCCTGGCTAACACAGAACCAACATTCTCACAAGGCACAGTAACAAAGTTAGTGACAGGGATGGTCTTTCATGAGTACATGTTCAGCACTCAGTTTTATAGTCTCTATTTGCTGTTTTCCTCAAAATTAAATAGCTTTTTCCAGCCTGGTGATTAAATAAGTATCCAGCTAACTCCTCTTCTGGGTTAATATTTCACTGCTGAGTGGTAGAAGCTGGAATAGTGACTGAGTTTTATTCATTTAGCACAGTATCTCAGTGGAGTTGGCTCACAACAGTGTGATCATTGCTTACTTAAAAAATCTCCAGCAGCAGAACCACAGAAAAAAGCCTTCAAAATTAAAAATGTCAGTCTGTTCTGATAAGACATATTTGCATTTCTAAAACATATTTAGACTTCTTAGCATCAAGTCACATGTGTGGTGATTACGACACCATTCCTCAACTCCAGCATGGTGTAAGAATGCAGCAAAGTGCAATCAACTTGGTTGAGACTCAGAATTCCCTTTGCGACCAGTTACGGACTTTTTTTAATGACAAGTCACACCAAAATTAGCAGAAAGGGAACATCTCAACCTCCTCCAAAACAGTTACACCTAATGAGACCTTTGAAGGACTCTGAAATTAAGGCTGTATAATTTTCATATACAGTAAAGAACAAAGGTGCCATCACTTTCCTTTAGGTAGGAGCAAGTCCTTTCTCACATTGGAGAATATACACAAAGTTTTACGTGGGCGTTGTAGAAATTCTCAACCAAATTTTTGAGATAAAGTATTTATAGCATGACTGCAGCAATTTATCCAGTTCCTAAGGTGTTCTGAGTTTAAAATTGAACAGTTGACCCCAGATGTATTCGTATGAAGGCAAAGAGAATAAATACTTCCAAATTACTACCAATCTCTACTATGTACTGCAAGAAGTAAACCATATTTTGTTTAGCTGCATCTCACCACGGACAAAGCTTCGCATGTGAAGTGGCTCTGATTGCTACACAATATTATTCGGCCTGGTGGAAAACACAATATTCATAGAAAAGCAAGCCCTCTCCAAAATGATACAGATAACCAGGAATAGAGAAAACATGACTTTCTGTTGTCGTAATTCTGTGTGAAAACCTTGGTTATGAGAAGCCCGAAAAAGAACTATGTATTAAACCACATGTTTTCCAGTTAGGGATTTCTCTGTTCACCTTTTAGGACTGAATTGTTCCCCAGGAGCCTATGAAAGTGGCTGTGTAAAGAAATTTTTTCCAAAGATTCCTAAAAAATTCAGGAGTACTCTGCTGCAGAATTTCAGGCACTACAGGCCATTTTCACTTCAAGCTTCAAGCATTTCTATGGGAATGCTCAAGAGACAGCATACTTAACATATCCAACACCTCTGTTTGCAAAAAGTCATTTTTTCAAGTAGGTGTATTGGGTGGACATTCTCTAAGAAAGGTTGGGTTCAATATAAAGAACGACACGTTTTACGCAATTTGAGAAACTTCTCCTCTTTTATTAATTTTTCAAACATAGATATCGAGATATTACTGAAAAGCAGACAAGCAACTACACCAGGGTAGCTCGCTTGCCTAAACTAAGGGTAACTTTGCAAAAAAGATATACACTGACAATAATAAAGGGACTCTGGAAGGAATGCTAATAAGTCCCATTATAAAAACTTGGGACTACCTATTCTCCTATGGCAAAATAAGTTCAAACTATCTGTTGTAGTTTCATATACTAGGAACTACATCCTTACAAAACCATTAAAACTACAGATCATTGAATAACTACAGTAAGTCCCTAACAGGCCGGTTTCTGCCTTCGAGGTGTGCCAAGCAACCTCCATCAGCTTCACTATCTTCTGTGAGGATGTGCAGGTGGAGCCAGTTTCTGCCTTGTAGACTTAGGAAACAGGACTGTGCTAACTGGAAGGTGAAGGGCAAGGCAAGTCAGAGATGTGTGTCTGCGCAAGGAATCCATGTGCCGCAGCATCTTCCTTCCGTGGGAGCAGGAAAGCAGCTTCAGGATTGCCAGTGACAAATGCAACAATCACGCAGTGTTTGTGTGGCTGCCATTCGGTGTGAGACCCCCCCAGCACAGCTCCGTGCAGGGAACTCCTCTCAGTGGCTGGAGAGCAGCATCCAGAGGCGAAACCGCAGCTGACCGTAAGCTCGCATCGCCTCTCTGTGGGCGGCGGGATCTCGGGCCAGGTGCTCAAAGAGGTTGAGCGGCTCAACCGTTCGCATTGCCGGCGGCAAGCTGATCTCCGCAGGAAGCCTCTCGTTGCCTAGCACAAAGTGCTCCAGGCGTTTCAGCTGCAGGCAGCGGCGCAGGTATGCCATGACGTCCCACAGCCGCCGCGCAAATTCCCTCCTGCGCCACCGGGACAGCGGTACGGTGGTCAGCACATGCATGACCACAGTCTTCCAGGTACAGCTGGAGAAACCTGTGCCCCTCAGGATGCAGGTGAAGACCTGCAGGCATTTCAGGTGCAAGCTCTCACACGGCACCTGCCTGGAGATGTGCCAGAAGAATTTTGCCTCTGCCACAGCGTACGTCTCAGGCCACGCTGTGCTTGGGATGAGGTCGGCCTTGGCAGGCTGGCTGCTCACAAAGATGCTGGAGCCGCCTTTCTGGGCCTCTGTGGGCTGGCTGACCACAAAGATGTCGGAGTCCCCTTGCCGCACCCCAAAGAGCATCTCCACCGTCAGGCTCTTCTTGCCTTTGCTCAGCCGGAATTGGCAGGACCGGCTGCAGGGCTGAAACAGCAAGTGCCACGAGTATGACTGAGGCACATGCAGCCACGAGGATCTCACCAGCTGGTAGAACCAGTGGGAGGTTTTCTCCACGTCTAGGTAGGAGCCGGTGCAGAGTGTCTCTAGGAGGCTGCGCTTCTGCTTCCGCCGCAGCTCCTCCTGCGAGTGGTGCACGAAGCACAACAGCTTCTCGCCCAGCTGCTCCCTCTTGCACGTGCACACCAGCTCCACGCGGACGCAGAAGGTCCTCGCTGCCGTCTGCCCTGCACTGTTCAGCTCTAGGTGGAAGGCGTGCCCCGGCGGGGGATTCAGCGGCACCAGCACGCGGTACACCCCATCCCACTCACGGGGACTCCAACCCTCAAAGGCACTGCCCACCCCGATGGCTTCTTCAGGCACCGGGTAGAAACTATTGCTCACGCTGTCAACAAAGACACGCGTGAAGCTCTCCATCAGCTCAGCTGTCACTGAGCAACCGCTCTCCAGGTCCTCCACAGGCCACTGTACGTGATCCACTAAAAGGATCCCTCGCTTGTTCCCAACATCTCGAGCGTCTTCCTCTTCTTCAGTTCCACCACTGCCACTTTCTTCCTTGCCAC
>VZTF01002611.1:2334-12728 GCA_013397755.1 Cnemophilus loriae | reverse complement strand
GTGTCTGTGTCTCTGACCCTATCTACTGGCAAAACACTGCCCTACTCCTGATTGCTACACTATTGCTGATACAAGCCAAGATGCCATTGGCCTTTGTGGCCACCTGGGCACACTGCTGCCTCATGTTCAGCCAGTTGTCAACCAGCACCCCCAGGTCCTTTTCCACTGGGCCACTTTCCAGCCACTCTTCCACAAGTCTGTGGCACTGCATGGGGTTGTTGTAACCTAAGTGTGTGACTCAGCACTTGACCTTGTTGAACCTCATACAGTTGGTCTCAGCCAATTGATCCAGCCTGTCCAGATCCCTCTTGTGCCATTACAAGACAGCAGGAGCAAGCAGCCAGGACCTGCTTTTTCAAGGGCCACATTATTCATACACATCAAAACAACCATCCAACTATGGTAGCACTCTCATCAGGCACACACTTTGCCCACCATTGAGGGGATGAGGTTATCCTGTTTCAGATACTGAATGTCAGCATTTCCAGACAGCCAGTTTGGATACAGTGATGCTTTAAGTAGCTATCAGGGAGCTAACCCAGCAGTCTTCTAACTAACTGGTATTCCCCCAACACCCCATCTATAAATGCACCATGGATGCAGTTGCCAGTGAAAGCAGTGTCACAGTAAGTGTCAAGTGGCTCATCCTAACTTTTGAAGAAGAGGCCAACTGCAGATTTCACCTTAATTTCATCCCAGCAACTCTCAACAGCAAAACAATAGAAGTAAAGAAAGATGGAGATAGAACTTCATGGAGTTTGCAAAATGCTGGAGAAAGTCATTGTCCACCTGTCATTCCCATTCTACTTTTCCTCAGTCTCACAGTTAAACAGGATGAAGAAAATAGTGTTTCAAGTATTCATAAAAAATAGCTTGAAGTACTATAAAAGCTTTATAGTCATGTCACATAAGAGAAATTGTGTTAAAAGATAATACCAATATTCAAGAATTTACCAAGAACTTTGTGTTGCGTGCTTTCATAGATAGTTGCATAAACTTGATAGCAACATCAGCTCCTTTGTTTCAGACGCAGGCAGTAAGCATGATTCTGGATTCCATAATCAGAATGCAAACAAATAAAATAATTCTTGACAGTGAGATTAAGGAAACAGCATGTATTGCAAAATATTGTCTATTACTCTGCTTGCTGCCTTCTGTGCATTCCTGCAAGTTAATCAAGGTGAAACATGCAGTCAATTGCCTCAAAACAACTCTAACATTTTATACGGAAATTCCACAAATTAACATTTTGCTACATTTCATTTTATTAGAAGACACAGGCTGGCTTCAATACCATAATCAGTGAGATTTTAAATTAACACCCCCATTAAAAAATGCTTGAGAGTATAAAAAAAGATACATAGTTTTGTCCATCAATGCAAAAATCTTACATAGGTTTTTGAAAGAAGTCTTGCAACAGTGAGTTTTACTGAAAGTAATTAAACAATTGGTTTTTGCAACATTTTCTCCCTAAAGCTGATTCTACATTCCCTTTAAAGCAGCAACCACCACATGTATGAAAATGCAGTTAGTCTGATCTAAAAATTGTGCCTGAAAAATCTGGTGGCCTTCTACAACAGGATTATAGCGTTGGTGAATAAGGAAAGAGCAACTGACATCTACCTGGACTTGTGCAAAGCATTTGACACTGTTCCACACAACATCCTTGTCTATAAACTAGAGAGACATGAATTTGATAGATGGACCCCTCCGTGGAGAAGGAATTGGCTGGATGGTCACATTCAAAGAGTTGTGGTCAATGGCTCAATGTCTAAGTGGAGACCGGTGACAAGTGACTTTCCTCAGGGGTCAGTATTGGGACTGATGCTGTTTAACATCTTTGTTGGCAACATGGACAGTGGGATTGAGAGTACCCTCAGCAAGTTTTCTGACAACACCAAGCTGTGAGGTGCAGCTGACATGCTAGAGGGAAGGGACGCAATCCAGAGGGACCTCAACAGGGTGGACCTGTGCAAATCAAATGAAGTTCAAGAAAGCCAAGTGCAATGTCCTGTACCTGGGTCAGGGCAATCCCAAGCACAAGTACAAGCTGGGTGGAAAATGGATTGAGAGCAGCCCTGAGGAGGAAGATTTGGGGGTGTTGGAGGAGGAGAAGCAGATCAACATTACTCAGCAATGTGTGCTTGCAGCCCAGAAAGCCAACTGCGTTCATTTTTGACCCTTGCAGACCTTTTGCAGACCCATTTTGACCCTTGCAGCCTCATTTTTTAAGTTTCAAAAACTACATTCTCTTCTTCATCTACACCATTGCTGTCTCTCAGCATAATCATTAATTCTTAATTATTCTAGATACAACAAACTTTTAAGGTACCACAATATGCTTCACTGGTCTGAAAAAGTGACTATGCATCTAGGAAGAACATAAGAATTACATGGGACTTACTTCCAGCATTTATAAATCCAATTCTCCAGTAAATTTTCTGTAATCTCTCCTTCCACAGAAGATGTATGAGCACACTTCCATCTCTTCTCACTAAAATGAATTCTTTTCCACAATAGCCATGAAACCGATCACTAGTGTCACACATTAGTTTTGGCACAGGCATATCCATTTGCCTATAAAGCGTTTTTTTCATCCCATAAAGATGAAACTAACACATTACTTCAAAACCTGATTATATACAAACTATGAGACTGAAGCTGTTACCTTCTAAACTATGGATCTACAATGTTTCAAAGATCGCGTGCACTCTGTGCACACCAACTCAAATCCTTCTCTGCAGGGCTGCTCTCAGTTCATCTCCCAGTCTGCACTCATGTCTGGGGTTGCCCAGACCCAGGTGCAGCACCTTATACTTGAACTTGTTGAATTTCATGAGGTTCTCGTGGGCCCACTTACCAAGTTTGTCCAGGTTCCTCTGAATGGCAACCCGTCCTTCTGTTGTGTCATCTGCAAACTTGCTGAGGGTGCACTCAATCTCACTATTGATGTCAGTGATAAAGATATTTAAGAACGCCGGTCCCAAGACAGAGCCCTGAGGGACACCACTCATCACTGGCCTCCACCTGGACATAGAGACATTGACCACAACTCTCTGGCTGCATCCATGTCCTGGTTACAGAGAGGGGGTGGAGCTTAGTGCTGCGTGGGTATATTGGGTTTGCATGGCCTGGTTTTGGTAGTGGGGGGGGAGCTACAGAGGTGGCTTCTGTGAGAAGCTGCTAGAAGCTTCCTCCATATCCAGCAGAGCCAATCCCTGGCGGCTCCAAAGATGGATGTGCCACTGGTCAAGGCTGGGCCAATTAGAAATGGTGGTAACACCTCTGTGATAACATATTTAAGAACATAGAAAAAAAAGTTATTGCACAGTTGTAATTGCGGCCAGAGAAGAGCGGGGTGAGAATATGTGAGAGGAACAACTATGCAGACACCAAGGTCAGTGAAGAAGGAGGGGGAGGAGGTCTTTCAGGTGCTGGAGCTGAGATTCCCCTGCAGGCTGTAGTGCTGACCATGGTGAAGCAGGCTGTCCCCCTGCAGCCCACAGAGATCCACAGGGGATGCAGAGATCCACCTGCAGCCCATGGAGGAGACCCACACTGGAGCAGGTGGATGCCTGAGAGGAGGCTGTGACCCTGTGGGAGACCTGTGGAGAGAGGAGCCCCTGCTGGAGCAGCCTGTCCTTGAAGGACTGCATGCTGTGAATGACCCACTCTACAGCAGTTTGGGGAGGACTGTTGCTCGTGAGATGGACTCACGTTGGAGAAGTGTGCAGAGAACTGTCTCCCATCGGAGGGACCCCACGCTGGAGCAGGGGAACAACTCTTCTCCCTGAGCAATGAGAGGAACAACAGATGATGAACTGACCATAACCCCCATTCCCTCCCTCCTTGCGCCGCTGGTGGGAGGAGGTAGAGATGGTAAGAAGGTAGGAGTGGAGGGAAGGTGATTTTAAGGGTTTATTTTACTTCTCATTATCCTGCTCTGATTTTGTTAGCAATTAATTCAATTCATATCTCTAATTAGAGCCTGTTTTGCCTGTGATGGTATTTGATGAGTGATCTCTCCCGGTCCTTATCTCAACCCATGAACTCTTCGTTATATTTTCTCTCCCCTGTCCAGCTGCAGAGGGGAGTGAGAGAGTGGCTTTCGTGGGTGCCTGGCATCTGGCCAGCGTCAACCCACTACAGTGGGCATGGTCATGTTGCTATTCTATATCACTCACATCATCACTGGGGGGTGCAGGTTCAGGAGGAAAAGCTGGGCATCCCATTGAAAGTGCTCAATTTTGCCTCCCTCTATCTCCAACAGGAAGGTGTCAGCATCATCCCCTGCAGACCTGGCCCCCTGCCATCACTGCCGGTCCCCCTCCTGTTTTCTCCAGAACGTGGCTACAGGACGTGGTGCTGAAAGGAAAGTGGTGAAAATGTGAATCTACAGTAGTGCTCAACCGACAGCACCAATGCAGAGGCTGCTGCGGGGAAAGGACCAGCAGGGGTGACCACAGCACAGTCAAGCCCATCAAGCCAAACAGAAGGGAGCCCAGCTGAGACAAAAGGAGCACAGAGGAGCAGTTGAAAAAGGTCACAGTGACCTCTGGGACCGACCTCCAGCACAGCGGTAGAAATGGCAGCACAGATAACTGCATGGAACTGAGCCCAGCAGAGTGGCAGCACAACCCAATTCAGATGACCTAGCTTTTGGGGGGTTTGTTTGTCATTGGTTTCTTCACTGTTTTGGGCTGGGGGGGTGCAGGAAATGCTAGCCGTGAGAGCCCCTTGCCAGCTTGCCTTTATTTTCAATGGCCACGTGAGCAGCACACAAGAATTGTCACCACCTTGCCTTTGTCTGGGGAAGCCACACGGATGCAACCTATGGGGCGCACCTGCCCTCTTGTTTTTCTTCCCAGTGATGAACATCTATTTGTGGGTAAAACATCTTCTCTTTTTGTATACTTTTGCTATTAATACTGCAATTGTTACTGTGCATGTCTTATTTCATTGCTTTGTGCTTTCAGTAAATTGTTATCTCAACCCATAGTCTCTGCTTTTGTCCCTCCCTTACCGGAAGGGGTGTGGTTTATTTGGAGTTTAATTTCCGGCTGGTGTTAAAAACAGCGCAGTCCATCCAGCCAAATATTTATCCCCCTAATAGTCTATCCATTAAATCCATGTCTCTCCAATTTGGAGATAAGGATGTCATGTGGGACCATATCAAAGGCCTTACAGAAATCTAGACAGTTGACATCTTTCAGTCTTCCCTTCCCCCACTGCCATCACTCAATCATAGGNGGGTAAAACATCTTCTCTTTTTGTATACTTTTGCTATTAATACTGCAATTGTTACTGTGCATGTCTTATTTCATTGCTTTGTGCTTTCAGTAAATTGTTATCTCAACCCATAGTCTCTGCTTTTGTCCCTCCCTTACCGGAAGGGGTGTGGTTTATTTGGAGTTTAATTTCCGGCTGGTGTTAAAAACAGCGCAGTCCATCCAGCCAAATATTTATCCCCCTAATAGTCTATCCATTAAATCCATGTCTCTCCAATTTGGAGATAAGGATGTCATGTGGGACCATATCAAAGGCCTTACAGAAATCTAGACAGTTGACATCTTTCAGTCTTCCCTTCCCCCACTGCCATCACTCAATCATAGGAGGCCACCAGATTGGTCAGGCACGATTTGCCCTTAGTAAAGCTGTGCTGGCTGCCTTGGATCACATTGTCTTTTATGTGCCTTAGCATATCTTCTAGGAGGATCTGCTCCATAACCTTCTCAGGCACAGAGGTGAGGTTCACCAGTCTATAGTTCCCCAGGTCTTCCTTTCTCATCTTCTTAAAAATGGGAGTGATGTTTCCCTTTCTCCAGTCACCAGAGACTTCACCTGACTGCCATAATTTTTCAAATATGATGGAGACTGGCTTGGCAACAACATCAGCTAGTTTCCTCGGGACCCTGGGATGCATCTCGTCAGGCCCTATAGATTTGTGTCTATTCAGCATCATCAAGTGGTCCCAAACTTGCATTTCACTTACAGTGGGAGGGATTTCACTCCCCCCATACCTACCCAGAGGATCAGGGACTTGAGAGAAGTGGAAAGCCTGACTGCCAGTGAAGACCAAGGCAAAGAACTCATTGAGTACCTCAGCCTTCGCCATATCAGTTTTCACCAGTTCACCCTTCTCACTTATCAGGGCAGGTACATTCTCCTTGGCCTTTCTTTTCTGACCTATCTACTTATAGAATCCCTTCTTGTTATTCCTCACATCCCTTGCCAAGTCCTGTTCCAGATTTGCCTTGGCTTTCCTGACCCCATTCCTACCTCTCTGAACCATATCCCTGTACTCTCCCCAAGTCACCTGTCCCTGCTTCCACTGGCTGTGCATTTCTTTCTTTCTTACTCCTCAGTTTGAGGAGCATTTTGCTGGGATGCAAGCCATAGCTTCAAGTCAAATCTCTATGAGTTCAGAATTTGTTGGGAACTGGAATAATCTCATAGATGGCTCTCAGAAGGAGCTGTAGTTCCCCACTCCTCGGCCAATTTTGTTCAAAAATGTGTTCACATGCCATCTCAGGCCTCCATACCAGACTGCTGACTTCTGTTCCACATCCACCTCTGCTTGTGTAATCCCTTTGACATTCATCAGGCTGCTCTTGAGTGAGGATTATGGATAAAGGTACGAGCCATGTTTAAAAACATCTGTGAACAGCAGGTCTGGAAATTATATCTCAAAAATGCGAGATAGACACAGTTGTGCTCACTACATCATCTCAACAATTCCCTAATATTCCAGAAACTGGTAAGCTACAGAATTCAATAAACACTGCTAATTAATTAAGGGCTAATCTGACAATTTAGAAGGGTAAGCCTTATACTGGACATTTTCACCAATATCTTAAAAAGTAGTGACTGTGGTTACAGCTACCTCCAAATCCTTTAACAAAACGGAATATTTCCAAAAGGCGTGATGTAACAGCAAGTTCCTTTGAGTCTCTTTGTTTTCACAGAAATCACAGAATGGGTCAGGTTGGAAGGGACCACAGTAGGTCATCTGGTCCAACTTCCCTGCTCAAGCAGAATCATCCTAGAACACATTGCACAGGATTGTGTCCAAACAGTTCTTGAATATCTCCAGTGAGGGAGACTCCATACCCTCTCTGGGCAACCTGTTCCAGTGTACGGTCACTGCACAGGAAAGAAGTTCTTCCTCATATTCAGGTGGAACTTCCTGTGCATCAGGCTCTGCCCATTGCCTCATGTCCTATTGCTTGGCACCACTGAGAAGAGCCTGGTCCATCCTCTTGGCATCCTCCCTTTAGATATTTATACACATTAATGAGGTCCTGTAAAGGACTTAAAGATCAGAGTTGCCTGTCTCAAACACTGTTACCACAGAAGGACTCCCACTGTGGAAAACTGTGTAAAGAAGCAACTGCTCATCTGCGACCACCGAAGCCCCATCCACCCCCCCACCTCCCCAATATGCCTCTAAAGATACCTGGAACTTGGACTGCAAGTCAAGCCACCTTGATAAGATAAAGGTGGTACTATTATCCAAGTGTTGTCTCAGGCCTAGGGGGAAGTAAACAAAGTGAGGGAAGATAATTATCACTGATAATGGACACACAGAATCCACAAGGAAAGCCAACTCAGCAACTGTGCTGAAATCAGCTCTGATTGGGTAAAAGGTAATTCCAGCAGGGGAAGACCATAACCCACAGACTCGAAAGGACTAATTACAGAATCACAGAATTAACTAGGTTGGAAAAGACCTTTGAGATCATTGAGTCCAACCTATGACCTAACACCACCTTGTCAACTAGACCATGGTACCGAGTGCCACATCCAGTCTTTTTTTAAACATCTCCAGGGATGCTGACTCCACCACCTCCCTGGGCAGCCCATTTCAATGCCAAATCACTCTTTCCATGAAGAACTTTTCCTAATGTCCAGCCTAAACCTCCCTTGGTGCAGCTTAAGACTGTGTCTTCTTGTTCTGTTGCTGGTTGCCTGGGAGAAAAGACCAACCCCCACCTGACTACAACCTCCTTTCAGGTAGTTGTAGAGAGTGATAAGGTCTCCCTTGAGCCTCCTTTTCTCCAGGCTAAACAACCCCAGCTCCCTCAGCCACTCCTCATTGGACTTACGTTCTAGACCCTTCACCAGCCTTGTTGCCTTTAGCATTACAAGGGAGGGAATCATTTAACCAATAGAATAAGAGAACTGTGTAGCCAATTAGCCAATGAGCATTAATCCCTTTGTTTGCAAAAATGTATAAATAATGAAAAGTTTTGAACAACCTCAAGACCCCCACCACTGAGAAGCCCAGGGTGAAGAAGGACCAACAGGACACTGCCAGATACATGAGTAGTGACTATCTTCTGCTTGATCTGTTTGTCCCTTATCTTTTCTATTTCTTTCTCTCTACCTCACATTTTACTGTTAAATAAAATCCATACTATTGACTTCAGCATATGGTCTGGTTTGCACCTTAATTTGGGTAGAGGCATCTCTCAATCAGATCTTAACAGTTTCCCTCTCAGTTGTCTCTTCTCAAGGCTGAACAGGCCCAACTCCCTCAGCCTTTCTAGTTTTCTTTCACTACAGCCTCTCAGTTATAACCCTTTGGTCATAGCTCCCCAGAGCTTCTACTCTGAAGATCCAGAGGATGGCAGGGATGGTACTAACAAATATTAAAACGATCCTTTGCCCCAAGAATAGAAAAATCCTATCCCTGTATGTTTCCCTCAAAAACAGGAATTAAGAGAGAACTCTGACCTCCTGCCTTTAGTCAGTCCTTAATGATTTACTAAAATAAATTCAACTCTCCAAATTGCCCTAGTGGCCTTTTATAAGGCAGGTAGAGATGACATACTACAGGAAATTGCAATCATCAAGAGAGCAGCAAAGAATATTGCCATAAAAACATTTCACACAGTAATCTATAAAGTAGCATTTTAAGAACACCTAAAGGTCAAGTCACAAAATCTATTGGGGAAGGGAAGTGTTCTTCAGACAAAAGCAGGAAGATTTGTTTATCTGAAAAAAACTTAAACCTACAAACCAAGTGTCTGATATTCAAGCAGACACATTCAAACATATCCTCTTAAAAAAAACTACCACAGTAAAGGCCTTGAGGATGAGGCAGTCTGCAGTCTACTATATACTCTCCTCTTCTAAAAATATCTAGAGTTCTCCCAAAATGGGCCATGAATCATTATTAGATGTATGTTGAACATTTATAGAAGCTCCAAGCTAACAAATTCATTTCACGAGCACTTCAGTTAACAAATAAGATGGGCACATCAAAAGATATTGCTTCAGTCTTTTTTTAAACTACTGATACCTATTCTTTTGAGTGATAAAAGTACAGTCCTATAGTTGGCCTGAAACCAAATTCCTTTTCCCTCCATATTTCCTGTATTACTTCTGGAAAACAACTCGAGTGCATATATAATTCCAAAGGTACTTAGGTACCCAATCCCAAATGGAGTCTATTAATACTTATGCATATCTAGATAAGCGATTATAGTGCCTTGGAAAATGCAGATCACAGCTCCAGCTCAAGCCTGGAGGAGATAAATGAAGAGCCACCTCTGCTGTTTACACTGGGGATTTAGCTACCTATGTAGCTATATCCTTTGAGAGACTTTGGAATGAGGGCTGAAAACAAGTGAAGATGCTAAACAAGAATACATGTAAACATTAAAAAGTTTTTTTAAAAACATAAATGTTCAATTTAGGATTAAAAAGGGTTGTCTTATTTTTTTCTAAGATTAAGATTGAACACTGTTGTCCTCAAATAAAGAAACTCAATTCTTTCCATGAGATTTTTGTAACTGAGCTCCTCAGCTACACTACAGCCCCTTCAACCCAAGCAGTGTTAGTGCTGGAATAAGCCTTAGCATAGGAAATTCTCTGGTAATTGCAGCAGTTCAACCATCAGACCATTCTCAACACTAAAACCTAACTCAGAGTGGTTCCTATTTAACTGACTTTTATTCCTTCTGTAGGACGGTCTAGGTCGGGGGGGATTCAGTGTGTATGTAGTATTCCCTCGGCAGCACTTCTGCAGGTGTGGATACTGTAAGAAGGATGATGTTCTCCTTACAAACAAAGATACTCACAGATAGCGAATGTGTTAGGGGAAAGTCCATAAGTGCAACATAAAAGATATTCAACTGAAGATAAAATAGATCTGAAAAGAAATACTGGGTTTTGCGCTTCACAGGCACAGTTTTCCCGGTCAGAAAGTGGTTAATGAATTTTCAAAGGTTCAATAATAATTAGCATTTATAAAAACCCAGTTGTTATTCATCATTCTCCCTTCAGCTACCAGTAAGGGCACCATGGCGCTAGGCTCTCCTGAGGGCGCCGAGCCTCGCCAGGCACCTTGCGAGCACCGGGCCCAGCTTCCCGCACGCAAGGGCCGAAAT
>VZTF01002610.1:248227-389378 GCA_013397755.1 Cnemophilus loriae | reverse complement strand
CCATTCCACCTTTGCCTTTAATGTCTGGGAACTGAAGCACTCCAGGATATGTGTTGGGGCAGGCAGAAGTGTACCCATTTTCCAAGCATAGAAGCTGATAGAAATGACACATGTGTCTATTGCAGTGCAAGGACCTTCTCTTTAACTGGAAAGAGTGAGGTTGATTATATCTCTTTGAGCCTGATTTCTTTTGCCTAAGATGGCTACAGGTTTTGGGTTGGGTGTTGGTTTTTTTTTTTTTCCTTTGCCCTCTGCCTGTTTCCTTTAGAGCAGTGGCATAATGTCAGCCACACTAATGTCAGCCAGTGACACTGACATTTAGTAGCAAAGAGCTGCAGAAAAAGAGAGGTGGCTGTGGCACTGGACGGGAAGCAGCAGCAGCAGTTGGAGGGAAATCTATGGCTTAGAGCATTCCTCTGTACAGAGTTTGTCACGGTAAAAGTCGTGTGCACAGTTGTATTCAAGGTGTCCAAGGGAAGAAATGAGATGCGTGTCAAGGGATATGTGTCCTTTATGTCTCACTTTTCAGATGGTAAGCATTACAGCACACAACTATAATGGTATGAAAATAACAAAATTTCAACCAAACAAATTTAAATTTTAAAAAGCCAAGAGGTTTTAATAATGTCTCTGTTAAAAATTACTTAATAATCCCAGACCTCCCATCAAAACCTCCACTGCAAACAGGCAACATAACCTGGACATTTGGGGTATGCTGTGTGTTTATCAGAGAACCACGGAGTGACACTTGGGCATCTGTGCTGATTCCAGGAAAAGAGCCTGTCGGTAAAAGAGATTCATCTGAATAGATCATGCACACCAGAAAAAAAAGTGGTTCCTCTTTCTTTTTTTTATCTGCACACCCCTCCCATCCTGGGCTTCCCAACACCTGCTTGTGGTGAAAGAAGATAAACAGAATTGCAAGATTCCTGAGCATTAACTATTGCCTGACAGTCCCAGCTAAACATTGCAAGGTCTTCCCATTTTTCTTCTTCATTGTTTTTTCTTGCTCTCTGCCACACATCCAGTGAGCCTCTGCAGCATCCTCAGATGGACCTCCATGTTTTTTTGCTCGGCCATAAACTGAAAGTTGGTTGTGTTCACCAGAGTTGAAATGAATCCGGAGCTGGGGGTCTCTCATTTCCTACCCCTGTTATGTTACCCTCACACTGAGTGGGGGGACATGACTGAGAGCCAAATAAGTCACAGCTGGTAGGTCCACGTATTAGCCTATACTGAAGTATTATCCAGTAGCAACGCCACTGAGTGGAGGTTTGGGTCAAGACTCTGTAAAGCTCCATTAATACTTGTAACTTTTGTTAAATTTGTTTATTTAATGCTGGAGAGATCCAAGGCTGCGCTTCAGTGATGCCCAGGGTACAGTCAGCATTCCTCACTGCTAAACTGAAAGCATCATTCTGCAAAGCAACAGTCTCACTAGTGGTTTATTGCTTCCTCATGCTCCTGAATGTCTTGAAGTGGCAGAAGGTAATGGCCAGCAGGTCAAAGAAAAGGTATCATCTTGGGAAAGCTTTAGGGCTTTTAGATCTTTTTTGGTTTTATACACACACACGCCCCCCATTGCTTCTATAAATCATCGTTTCTACAGCACATACCGAAGATTTTCTGTGCTATCTTATTCCAGCAGTGAAACCAGAGTTCAATTACGTCTCTTCCAAGGTTGGGATTACAAAAACTTTACACTGTCTCACCCTCCTCTCTTGCTGCAGGCGCTCCAGTCCAATAAATAAATACTTGGCCAAGTTTTACTGCCCTTTACCTTGTTAACTAAAACCAAATGCCGTCTCCTTTGTTGAAGGCAAGTTATGCCTACTTCTGTTGCTCCAGCCAGCAGTTTCTCAACCAGCTTGGCCTCTCAGGGACTGATTAATTTTTAGTGACTCTGAAACAGTTACCAAACCTGTCTGTGAATGAGGTATGAAAAAAAGTAACATTGTCCAGGGCTCTTAGAGAAAATAGCTGGTCATACCCTTTCCCAAGACTACAGATGACCCATCTTTATTCTCATTTCTGTAGTAAAACTGGGATGAAAGTGTTGTGACGGAGGACAAAGGGATAGGAAGCAAAAGAATGGAAGGGTTTGACAAATAAACAGGTGATAGTATTACAGGCTTCTGTATTAAGGTTACCTAATCCTTTTTTATTTTCTTTCTTGTGGCCAGTTTATTAAAAATATTTCCGCATTTGACACCACTTCTCAGGAGGAGAAAGTATAGGTCTGCTCGTCAGTACTGTTTCAGGGCAGACTTAGAGGTCACAGATACAGTCATTGGCTTGGCTGCTTGTCAGGCTTGATGCTTATTTCTCATAGGAAATACAGTGCAAAGGCCTGATAGAGAAGGGCTGCTCATCAGCAGTTGCAGCACTGGTGGGCTGAAGTGTGTTTGCCTGGCTTTCCTGGGTGGTCGACTGGCTCGTATGCAGCACATGGAAATAGATCTTTTGGAATGTGAAATCGTGCCTTCTGCATTTCTCCCACAAGTATTTTATAGTTTTGACTGGCATGTGCAAAGGAAATGGAGAATAATAGAAGAAAAAACTTATATAACCCTTCAGCTGTGTTTCCTTCCCATACCAAGGTTTTGCATTTAAAGTAAAAAGACCAGTCTTGTGTTGTTGCAAAAGTCTTTTTTGAAAGTTTAGTGAAGAGGTTTCTTGGTAAATGAGTAAAGAGGTGTTTTTTTTCTTTTTTTGTTTTGAAACTCATCTCCAATTTCAGTAGTGGATATGCTCAGAGATAAGGAATCTGATTCTTGGTTTTACAGAAATAGGTTGTGAAGGGACCTTGAGTGTTTGGAGATTTTTTCACTGTTCTTTCCTTTTTAGTAAAGATGTTATAAACCAGTAAGTATCCAGGCTTTGTAAGTCTCATATGTGAGGAGGAAGATGTTCTCTCAGTGTGGCTGCCATCTACTTACTAGCTCTGTGCTCGTGGCTCTCAACATATGGTGTAATGTAGAAGTGGCATGTCTTTTAGACAGGTCCTTTCCAGCAGGACTCCTGTCTCCCTCAGGTTCAGCTGAACAGCATGGAAGAGACAGCCCACAGATGTAGAAGTTGTCCTTTCAGAGTCTGTGGAAGATCCAGCATTGATCCAACTCCGAATCAGCCACTTAAGGCTGAGGATCCTTTGTACTGCTGGAGAAGTTGCCTCCTTGTAGCAAACAAAGGGATCTTTGCCTTGGAAGTGAGAGTTTAAAAATACGCAATTGTGCAGAAGGGGCACTGCAGCAAGACGTGTTAACAGCAGTAGTGCAAGAGTATGGGGGGTGAATGAGCATGTGCAAGTCAAAGAGAAATGCTTGCTTTTCCCCCAGTTCTGCCATCGGAGGTAGCTTCATTCTCTAAGGACATGGTCCTGTTTTTGTGAGGAATGCCTGAGGGCTCAAGTCACTTAGCCTCTGAGCTTGGTAAATCTAGGTATAAGTGTTCTGTTGTTTGCGAAGTGCCTTGCACTTCTCTGGTGGGAATGTGTAAAAAGTATACATGTCAAAAGTACGCCTGCCTCTTGCAGTGGCTTTCAGATTAAAGGTCTGCTTTGTTAACTCAACGGCTCCTTAGCCTGCTTTGTCAGCACTGAGCATGCACTAAGATGCTTCCCAGTGGCTTACAGCTCTTGGTTTCATCTAGCAAGAGCAATCTGTAATCCAAGGGTGTACAGGTAAGTGAGCTCTTGAGAGGTTTGTGGAAAATGAACGATGCATTTGGTGTGATACTTGGAGAAGGTGAATATTCTAACAGTTTCCCATTGTGTCACGCTATTCCGTTTTGAAAATTGTGCCTTCCAGTTATCCTCTCAGTAGAACAAGGCACTTCTCTTGGGCTCTTGGAGGAGCACAAGAAGTGTACACTTAATTGCTTTATGAATGATGTGGAGTCTTGGAATGCAATCTAGCCATTGCTCATTAACTAGCCGAACTTATTAAACCTGGACATCAAGCGGGACTGAGTCGTCCGCCCTTGATTGCAGGCAGCTAATGGAGCTGTGGGAGCAAGCTGTGACTGCAGAGTGGAATTGGCAGTAGGCTCCCAGCAACCCTCCCTGTTTCAAACTTCCCTACACTCCATTTAGACTTCTGGCTTTGAGACTGATGATTTCAGAGCAGCGAGGAGGGGGGAAGGCGGAGCATGGAAAGCATTGTCTTCCCAGCTATGTTAGCTTTGATCAGAAGTTAAACACGAACCAGAGTTCGAATGGCACTGGTAATTTGACATTCAAACTTGCAGAAGCAGAGGGATTTGTCTTCTGGCCGTGGTTGGCTTTGATTATTGATTGGTAATCATGCAGATGGTTCCATTACACAATAGTAAACAAAAAAGAATTGCCCAAACAATGTGACTTGGCATCTCCTCGGTGTTTTTTAGCTCTGAGGGAATCAGCTGATCTTACAAAGCACATATAGAGGTGGTTTGGTACCCATGAAGTACATTCTGTCTTGCAAAGCATGGTAGCACTTTCTTGCATCTTCACACCACTCTAGTAACACAGGAGAAAACAAAAATCAATAAATGTTGAGATTTTGGTGGGTTTTTTTTTGTAGTAGCTTGAAATAAAATGAAGGTAGTTGGGATTTGTGCAGGAAACTTGAAGTGTTTAACCTTTTAAACAGAAAAGTGTTTAACCTTTTAAACATCTCCTCAACTGGAGATGAATACAGCCCTGGCTATGTAGTGTTTACCTCTAGAGCACTCTTGGCACTGTGCCGGAGCATTGTTTCAGATGAGCTTGTGCTGTTGTCTGAATCGCCAGGATCTCATCCTTCAGCACTCACATGCCTCCCATCCAGTTGTACTTTGTGCCCAGCCTTATTTACCTTGTGAGTTTTGCCAAGATCACAGCTTGGTGGTGTGGCTTCGGGCCCAGTCAGACCATCTGTCAAGAAGAAGGGGAGGAGAAGGTAGTGGTTTTGACATGTTGCTTGAAGAAGCACATGTCCAAATGTGCTTTGAAATCTTTGTTCTACTTGCTCGTTCAATACTTTCAAGGTGCTGTGTATTGTGGAATATTTTTCCATTGTGCTGCCTTACTTTCCCTGTTGTGGAGAGATCGTTTCATTTCTAGTTTGGATTCGTACATTTTGTTTGTGCTGCTGGCAGATCCTATCAACACCCACTTTTCACTGGTATTTAAACTTTAAAAGATAAAATAAAAATCTTTGGTGTCATGGAACACTGACTTGCTTGTAAAATAGTTCTATATACCGGAGATGCTATTTAAAAATATTGTAGGAGTCTAGTAATACATTAGCATTTTATGCATTTCACTCTGAGCAGTCCCAAAGTGCTTAAACTGTAGTGCACACATGCAGCCCTGCGGAGATGCAGTTCCCAGGACAGGTACTGTAAACCAGCCCTGCATATGCTGATGGAGGGATGGGTGCAAGCAGCTTAAAGCAAAGCATCCAGAATAAACTGCCTTCTGGAGAAAAATGCCATGTCTAGGTGTACCACCCCCAGGAGTTCAGCTCAGGATGCTGTCAGAGTTTCCCACCCTGGGATCCTGAAGCCGTGTGTGGGCCGGGACCCCCTTAGCCTGAGTTGCCCTGGGTTTTGTCACAGCCGCAGGTACAGCCCCCGACCAGCACTTGAGGCTGGATATTTAGAGGGACAGCCATTGAACGAGTATCCTCGTGGGCTCTGTGTTAAGAACTTGTTGCCTTCAGCCCTTTTCACTGGACTAACAGCAAGTAACTGTTTGGTTTGTCAGCAGCTAGAAATGGAGTGAGGCTGTGCAGCCGTGGGCTGGGCTGGGCTCGGTTGGCTTGCGGAGGCCACGCACGGGGAGCAGTGTGCAGGCAGGCAGCTGCCACGTGTCCTTCGGTGGCTGATCGTTCCTTACACGATGCCGAAGTGGTTGTGTCCCTGTGTGTGCAAAACTCGTTTCTCTGCGTCATCCTAGGTATCCTTCAGCCCATTTTATATTTGTGTCCCTTAGAAACCAATGTGTGAGTCAATCTCAGATTAGCTATTCTAGACATAGCTCAGGAGAGGGGAGAAGTAAAGCTGTAGTGTGAGGACAGAAAAAAACATGTTCAGATGATTTTGAGACAGCAATTACGTCATTCTGGGAAATTCAGCCTTGCAGAAGCTAATAAAAACTAAAATTCAAGCTCTTATAGTGTTTAGGAGAACTAATACCGCAGTGTGTTTTCTGGTTATCATTTCAAAACCTCAGTGACGTTTTTCTGAATGTTCCCATGCAGGCGTAGTTATTCACGTGTGAGAATCTCAGGAGCAGCTGGGTGGGGGGGAACAGCAACCTCACTGATGTATGAGAGCTCCATCTTCCAAAAAGAATTATGTTGTGGCCAGCTTGTGATGTCATAGTTCAGGGCTGGGTCAGTTGTCAGCAGCCTCAGTCTGATGTTTCTAACCAAGCAGCATAGCAGCCTGTGCTCCTTTTTCACTCTTTAAAGAAAATGAACCAGTTAATTCTTTCAGTTTCAAAATACATCATGTCTAAAACATAGAAGAGAAAAACGGAAAAAAACCCCACTACTTTATTTTCATTTGACGTGACTCTGTTAGGCAGAAAGAACCTTTTGATATATTGAGTTGGGAAGTAATTAATCTTGGGAGTGTGAGATGGGTTATAATCTTAATGTCGTTTTACCATTTCTAAAATAGGCTAATTTTGTCCTTTGCTAATCCATGTAAATCCCATTGATTTAACAGTGTTGTATGGATGAAAATAAGAACTGCTGCAACCTCCTTGCTTACGGTGTAAAAGCTTACAGAGCACTTTGTTTGATGAAGCAGCCGTCCCTCTTGTACACTAGAACCCACTACCAAGTGCTGGCACAAGCCAGAGCATCACCTGCAGCTGTTGCTTTTTTCAGATGTAGCAGGTGAAGCGCAAACCCTGTCATTTCTCTAGATTCAGCAGAATATGTGTATGTGCAGTTTGTCAGTATGTTTATAGCGAAAAGGCTAAGAGCAGAAAATGTTTCTAGGGATAGTGAAACCTGCTTGAAAAGAAATGAGAGGCTTTAAAAGCTTATACAAATCTCGAAAAACACAAAAGGGCTGTACCGAACATTGCTATTTCAGTCAAATTTAGAACCTTCACCTACTTAAAGAGGAACATATTTAGGTCAGCGTTTTGTGCTTGCCAAAGTCATCTGCCTAATCTCCTTTGGAGCATTTCTGACTGTGATTTAGGTGTAGGGGGGAGGAAAGCGCTTCCAGGCTGAGACTTGTAGCTAAATTGTCGCACAGAGTTAATCTGTTGATTACCACTGAAGAGGTGTAGATAGATAGGCGCTGAATTCTGAAACCTGCTATTCACTGTATACTTGCGTGCAGTTATTAATTTGAAAGCATTCAACCAAGGTATCCAAAACCTTCTGGATTTTAAACCATTTACCCAAACCATGGCAGCAAATTCTAGCTGCCTGGGTTGATCTTGCTTTGTTTGTGTGTTTCAGCAAGATTCAGAGAGGTTGTGTCAGTTGATCTATATGCAGTTTCTTGCATTTGTCAAGTAAGTGGAGCAGAAATACGGTTTCCTCCTTTCTCCACCTCTTCTTTCATTTAATGAAATGGGAAATGTTGAAGCTACTGGAAACCTCGATGTGACATTTCTGAATGCAGTGATGCTGTCTCTTAGATTTGGGTCCTGTAAGCAAGTTGCAAACATTGAGAGCTCCTGTATCTCTGGTCTTCAGTGCTGTTGTTACATGAAGTTAATAAGGAATAAGTGATCAGACTAATGTATATTTTAAAACAGATGATGGAAAGTGCTTTCTTGGCCGATTATATTAGTGGTAAAGGTGTTGGTAAATCTCTCCATTACTATAAAGGATCCTGAGGTTGAGTCTGCTGACAGAGGACTTGGGATAATGGGAGATGGCATTGCGATCTTGGATACCTTTAAGCAGCATCTTGAGAGCAGAGGCTCTGAGATGACTGTAGCTGGTGCAGCTGTGATTGCAGTGTGAACGTGGGCGTCTCGTAAGTGAGATGAGTCTCCTGGGAATGAACGTTGGCGCTCTGTCTTCCATGAAAGCCCCATGTGCGCACCCACGTTGATATGTATGGCTGTCGCCTACCTGTTAATGAACAACAAAACAAAAATGTTCTGGAGGGAGGTCTTCCCTTGGCATTCTTCCCCCAAGTATTTCGTCTTCTGTCTGCTCAACAAGTGCTGAAATGGAAGGCAAGAGGGTTACAGAGGTGGAGCAGTTTAACTAAGGCGAAGGTGGCCCTGTGTGCTCCCTGGGGTTCCCACATATCTCAAAGTTCTTGCATTTGGGAACGGGGATTGCAGCTCATTCCTGCTTAAGCTGATGCTTCAGTTCTTGCCTTTCCATGCCTGCACTTAATAAAATCAAAAGCTGAGAACAAACCCAGTCTCAATGGGTTTGATGGCCGCCCAGCTTACCTACAGATAGTATTAAAATGTGCTCCATCAAAGAGGTCTGATTATCAGGATGTAGAAACGAAATTGCAGCACAGTCATGCACAGAATTGTTGTCTAGCCATTAGGAGGCCAAGCAAAGAAAATCAGATATCATAAAATTGAAATTCATAATCAAAGCAAATGAAGCAATATTGTTATTACTTGGGGCAACAGAAGCTAGCTGTCCTCTTGGGAATCTGAAATAGTCATTTCAGTCTTCCTTCGAATTTCTCTTTGCTTCCTCTGAGACCTACTAGCTACAGATTTTTCAGACACCTGTATTTACTCAGACACCTGCCTTTCACTAGTAAAAAACTACACTGGAATTTCTTTCCTGGAGACTTGGTGTAGGGAGTTAGTGCAGACAGGTACCGGCCGTGTCCTCTATCCTCTTCCTGATTACTCTTTCTCGGCAGGAGGTAACTCCACAGTGTGATGGTCCAGAATGTCTAGGGGTGTTGCTTATGTCATTTTAAAGTCTGGATTTGAACAAGTGGATTCCAGTCTCTTTCTGTTTCAGAAACCCAGGTCATTTTTTTATGCTCTGTACTTTCAAATAAATGTGTATTTTCTAGGGAGAAATGATGTACCAGATAACCATAAATGGCAAAAATTGCATGACTTTTCTCAAAGTTATACACTAAAACAGTACTTTAACCACCAAATTTTAATTAAACTCACCTTACAGACACCAATTGTAGTATATACAGCTTTTATGTATGTATAAGCTGAGGCACAAAGTAGTTGCTTGGGGTTATACAAGAAGGTTTTTAACACAGCCCAGGTCCCTTGTTGTTTGCTTTCCACAGCTGTTTGTTTATTACAGTGTGTTAAGATGAAGAGGTGAAATGCAGATGGTTTGTCCTTTTTAAAGCAAGCTGTATATTGGTTACATTCGCTCAGACTGTATTTATACTACTTGAGAACTTGTTATCTGCAAATATCATTAAGACATCTCTGGTTTTTATGTTCTTCTGAACGTATCTTCTTTGTCTTCCCTGCTTCTGTCTTCTGTTATGATTAAAAGACTGACACTTAATTCCCAGTATCTCAGAAATAGCAGGTTTCTTGTATCAGTTTCTAACCAGAAAACTCTCTTGTACCCCTCCCTAACCGTGTTTTTTCGTTCTTCCCTCTCCCCACCGCATCTCCCACCCCATTTGGCTGGTGCCAAAGATGACACCCTCAGTGCGGATGACCTCAGTGCACTGACCTAATCCATTGTCCATCCTGGAGACTTTCAGAGCAGTCCTTAACATCCTGATTTGGCTTCTCCATCTCTCGTTTGGTCGATAGTTACCCACTACAGATTTGCTCTGGAAAAGTGATTTAGCAAGTCCCAGGTCCTGGCCCCCTGGGTTAAATTTCCTTCCTCTCTGTGGAGTGTGTCTCCCTGAAAGACTGGGCTTTTTGCAAGGATGAGCAACTGTTCTTTTCAACACTGCTGGCCCATTTTGGCTCTCCCTCTAACCTGACTTTTGAATGTTAATATTTCAGGTCTGTGGCTTGACCCTTCGAGTGCAAAGTCTACTCTTCCCTTACAGTTTACCCTTTGTCAGGTCCAAAATTACTGTGTCACGTGGGGCCCAAGTGTAGCTAACATCTCTCACGTGAGGTAGTAAAAATTGTTGGCAAAAGGGACCTTTCTTTTAATTCTCCATCTGCTGAACCAAATAGCACCGTAAGTGTAGAAGAATATGAGCTAGTTCAGTAGCCAGAAAAAAAAAAAAAATTCTGAATTTTTTTTTTCTCCCAGCTCTGGTAGGTGTTAAATTTCTGTATTTCACCATATTTAGGGAGTCCTAATGTGAACCTGCATAAGATTCAGGTGGTGATAACTACTAACATATTAGTGTGCCGGGGACGAGGGAGGGAGGCAATGCAAAGCAAAATGTCATGCAGAAGAAGGTATGAACAATTTACATCAGCTGTGGAGACAGAACACAGCCATTTCTGAGATGTAAGATGTGGTTTCTTTTTTAAGCCAGGTATTGAAATGTCTGCTGTTACTGTAAAACGTGAGTACCCGGAACCTTTTCATCTTGCAGCCTCCTTATCAAGTAGAATGTAGGTGACAGGAAAACTGCTGCGTTCCTTTAGCAGCTGGCAGTGCATGGCTACCACTTGAACCCAGAGGCCAAATCAAGGCTCCAACTGACCTTGCTGAGGGCAAGGTTGTAGAGTCTCATGGCCCAAACTGAACTGGTCAAACATCGTGGTTGTGATGAAAAGCAGTAATAAAACACTCTGTGTTTGGAGTTCAGCTACAGGCAAAGAATCTGTCGTTGGAAAAGAGGCAAATTAGAGGAAGATGGCAAGGTAGCTGTTCCAGCAAAGTATTTGCCAGGTAAATAGCAGATTCTGTCTTGGGTGAAATGAGGCAACCTGCTTTGGTGAAAGCCGTGAGCCAGGCAAGCCTCTGAAGAGTTCTTTAGGGAAAGGTTTGGAAAAAAATCTAACTGCAGAAAGTAGGTTTCTGGAACAGTGAAATAAAGGCTGCAACAACAAAAGAGATGCAGGTGAAAGAGATGGAGGAATAGAGTAAGTAAAATCTTTTGAGTACGCGAACTGTCTGTGACCAGGAATTGATGAAGAGCAATCTTAAGAATGAAAACAGCTATAATACATTCATGAAGCAAGATGAGGATAACTCGGAGGGAGTAGCATTAATTATGACTTCCAAGGCAGAAAAACAGCTTGTAGACTGGGAACCAATTAGTGGTCGATTGCTCTGAACTAGATTTCAAACGCAGTACATGAAATGACAATGACACAGTATTACCAACAGACAGCTACTGCGGTGAGTTGATCTGTCAGCAGATCTGAACCAAATTCCTTAGCTGACATCTGCTTACTAAAAGGGAGGCTTCTTTCTTGGGGTTAGGGCCAGTGACAGAACAGAGGAATCAATGGCCAAATGTAATCTTCTGTCTCCAAAGCAATAACATGGGGCCTGGCAGAACTCTGCCTGCTATCTGGGCTCTTGCTGATGCCTGGACATAGTGTAAAGGTGTCCCCACAGTAGCTGGTGGAGTTGTTGTGGTCTGAGTATATTGGAGGCAAACACAGTGTTTATCTTCAGCACGTCTCAGCATGCAGTAGAAGTGATTATTTTTTTGTGACAATAGAAAAAAAGAAAGAGAAAAAAGTGCAGGAGAATTAGTAAGAAGAATTAGTAAATTAGTTTTACTACTTAAGTGAA
This sequence comes from Cnemophilus loriae, assembly GCA_013397755.1. NCBI lineage: Eukaryota > Metazoa > Chordata > Aves > Passeriformes > Corvidae > Cnemophilus > Cnemophilus loriae. Next base: position 377,754 of record VZTF01002610.1, on the reverse strand, counting down.
CATGCCATACATTGCTAAAAATTTAACTGGTTTTCAGCTGAGCAATCCCAGATAGTGGGCTTTCCAAGGATGGAAATACCAAAACCAGCATGGGACATTTGAATACATCCAGCAAAATCATCAGGAAAATCAGTTTCAGAACAAGAATAGAGGCCCCAAGAGAAATAAAGAAGATAGCCTTGCCCAAAAAGCTGATCTAGTTCCTGAAAAAGCTGTTTCCTTTGCTCAACAGGCCAGGTTCTACCACCCAATAGGCCTGTCAGAGGTTAGCAAGTGAAAGCTGTTCAGTGGCAGGAGAAGGATGATGATGGTGGGAGGAGCACTGTGGCTTTGCCAAAGGAACTGAAAATCCCAAAGTAGAGATGCTGTCTCATAGCACAAAGGCAGATGTGAAAAGCTGTCTAAAACCACGATTTGGAGTAGCTGGAGGTGGAGACCGTTGCTGAAAAATGATTGAATAAGTAGTTGCCAAATTCTTCAAGAAATACAGGAATATAAAAAAATTAATAATCCAACTGATACAAAGAAATTGCATTCCAGATAAAGTATTTTAGAAAGATGATGCAAGCAATTGCAAAAGTTGAAGGGAAGGTCTGTTCCTTTCGCTGGTACAAGCATCAAAAATGGAAGAAACCCAAACCAAAATGAAAATCAGATATTCTAATTTTTTTTCTCTTACCTCTTCAGCTCAGACATTTCAATTCAGGAGATAACGCAATGGCCAGATTTTTGGATAGCCTCTGCGATCCAGATTTTGGATAGCCTCCTGCTCCTTGGCTTGAGGCAGATAAGCTGCCAGTTTGATGCAGTTGTTTGTTTGGAGCTCATGGAGAGAATATTTTTATTACCTTTTTCAGGAGCCTAATTTATTCTTTTCAATTATGTATTTATAATGGCTACAAAGTCACTGACAAGCTCGAGCCGTTGAAACAAGTAGAGAGCTGAGTGAATGGTTCATGGTGGATAATGCTGGTGTAAAACTAACCTGAATTCTGTCACCTCTTTACGGTTGCTGTTGAGTGGATGGTGACATGGCCAAGTCACCGTAAGAAAAAGTACAGCTGGACGTAGTATAGCGAGCCGTTACATCAGTTAGGTCCAGCATCCTGAGCACGGGATGCTTAAGTGACAGTTCAAAATGTAAAAAAAAGACTGTCTGGCATTGTAGGGCTAATAATTATTTAAGGAAACAATTCTCAAGAGACCTTTTGCAAATTCCTGCTGAAGCATTGTATAAAAAGGCAAAGGAATACAAGGAATGAGTCAATTTACATGTCTTGGCAGAGACACACCAACCCGGGGGGGGGAAGTCCAAAAGGAAATGTCACCAACTGGCAAGGCAACAGCTGCGTTTACCAACTTAAACAAAATTAGTCATTGAAAATACAAATGTAAAGACCAAACTAGGAGTCTTCCACTCAGATGGTATTTCCATCTTAACATGTGGATGTGAATATTGGAAACTCACCAGAGGCACAGATGTCTCATGCCTCCAGAGGTAAATACCTGGGGAAAATACTAGGTAACAGGCGGAGTGAATGTGTCACAAATGCAAAGATCTGTCACTTCCTCACCAGTGTGTCCCCCAAGTTCTCCAGCGTAAGCGATGGAAACATTGGGTCGTGTGCAGTGAGTGAAGCCAGCAAGCCTGTCTGAGCAGATGGGCTCTCAAGCAGCTGGAGGAACACGCAAATGGTCAGACCAGATATTGCTTGGAGTGTGAACGCTTACTGGCACTCAATGATACATAAAAACTGCAGAGAGCAGCTAGAGATTGGCACAGACTTTGGAGCCACATTGGCTCCCAGAGCAACATCTGCAGGTGCAAGAAGGCTTTGGGGGAAAAAATTACTCTTGGTACCCTCAGGGGAGTTGTGGGGCATGGGGGGAGAGTGTGCTTACATGGGATTTTCTCCTTTAAAGATCTAGACTGTTTAAAGTTAGGTTACTGAGAGGAACCAGAGCTTCCCAGTGACGGCATTTCTGGCGCAGGCTGCGAAGGGCTGTATTGCACGGACAAGCCAAGAAATCTGTCATCTCTGGTCTAGTGTGCTTTTTCTGCCTGACCTCAAGGAAATCACGCGACCTCACCAGTTCTCCAGAGCTCTCTGACCACAAGACTGTAAGATTTTAATTAGAAGCGGTGGACAGTACACTACTTTTTGTAGTTTCACAAGCTGTCCTGAGGGGCTAGGAGGTGAAGTAAGTTTCTGTGGAAATGGAAAAAAAACCCACGTGTTTCACACACTGCACTGAGAATAAAGAAGTTGCTTGTAGCTTTATTTATAAATGGCCTAAGATGGTGTAAGTGTAGCTACAGATCGTCTTCAGAGGTGAAGGGTAGCCCTTAGCTTTGTACTGTATGTACAAAGTGCTTGTATGTTAGACTCAATACAGTTTTGTGGGTTTAGTTCAGCTGGTGTTTTAGATTATAGCAGTTACTAGAGTGAAAAAAATGTTTAGGTTCCGGAATTTTAGACCAGTTTGTAGAACATAGGGACAAAAATAACATCCCATGCTGGTTTTTAATCAATAGTAGAAATGGATCTTCAGTTTTTTGTTCTTTGTAATTCTGGGTCCTGTATGCAAACCCTTCTTTCTTAGAAAAGTTACCAGACCCTATTCATTCTCCTTGCTTTTATCACTCCGTCTTAGCACCTCGTGTGTCAGGGTTGAAATAGTTTGGACCCCTCTTGCTAGGCCAGTTGTGTTACCTCACTTCTGCTGCTTCTCTTTGGACATCTACGCTGGGGTACAGCAGTCAAATGATTATCCCTAGTGGTGGTGTCACCTGCCTATTGGACGAGAAGCTGATTTTTCGGAGAGGTAAAAATTTAGGGCGGAAAAGACTGGTTCTATTGTCTGCTCTTGCTTTTCCAGCCAAACTCTTACTATTTCTCATTCTGCCTAACTTTGAAAGGTTGAGGCGAGAAGATCCCAGCGCTGTGCCTGGGGATACTGTTCTAGCACCCAAACCACAGCTTTCTGCCGTGTTTGGAGTGAGAATCCCAATGTCTTTCTCCCAGATTTAAGCTTGCTTTTTCACTTGCACATGCGTCAAAGGGATTTATTACCATTTACCACGACCAGGTGGTATCTAGCCAGGTTTAGCCCTTTTGATTCTTCCTCGGTAGCCTTGTAGGATAGCTGTGGCTCTCGGGCACTACAAATCTGGTACCAAGCATCTCTTTTGAAGGTTTGCTTTCAGCCTGCCCTGTTTCATGCAGCAGACCCCTCTGCAGCAGCAGGGTGAGCCGTGGCAGTAGGTGCAGACACACCTGCACGCTTCACACGATACCGTCTTTTTGTGTCTATAGCCAGGTGACAAAGTCGCCTGTTCACTGGGGAGAACTAAGCCGTGCGTTTTGCCTTCAGGAACGGGTAGGCATCACAAGCAGCTCAGTAAAGACGCACACAGTGCTTTCCTGAGCTGGTGGTGTGAGTTATGCTGCCGTCCCTCTCCAGAGATGCTCAGAAAGCAGGATCTGACCGTGGGAGCATGATCAAGGATCCCCTTTCCAACCACAGTGAAAGGCAGTCTATCTAAAATTATTCTGCTCCCTTTTGAAAACAGTCTGCTAAGTGGGGCTGCAGACAACAAGGGCAGCTGCTGTCCATGCCAAGGAGCTCATCTGGATTGCATTTAAGAGGGAGTTTCAGATGAGTGAAACCCTAAATGAACACAGGATCTGCTGTATTTGAAATTTTGACATCAGCGGACATCAGAATACAGACTGGCAGCAAACCCTGTAGGTAGGTTGGGATGCAGCAGAGGCCAGTTGTCAGAGCTTGGGCCTTGCTGTGGGGACAGATCTGATTGCCCGAGGGCTTCCTTGGCTAGTGCTCTGCAGAGCCCCAGGAGCAGCTGGCAAGGCTGCTTGGTGGTTTCCGCAGGGAGCTTCGCTCGCAGGATCTCAGCTGGAATCCCTGTTACGGCAGTAGCCAGCCTTATTGGGACCGCTTCCCTTCGCCCGTGACCCAGCGTGGACGTGAGCAACACTGCCTGCCTAGGCTGGGCTGGACCAAGTCATTTGGGCCCCTCGCATAAGTGGTTGCAGATACGTCCCCAGAACAAAGTTATAATACAAATTGATTGTGGCAGCAGGGATGGAGTTCAGCAGGAATTAGCCTTTGAGGTATTTTATCAAATTTTTGAAGCATGAGTTGTTGGTAAACCAGAGCTAACATTCATAATCTGCAGCAAGAAGCAATATAAAGCAGCTGCAGCCCTGCTGCTGGTGCCTGGTGTTGTATTTCTCCTGCCCATTCTCTGCAGACCAGCTGTTGCTGTTGCCATCCTTCCCAGGGACGTGGGGTGCACTGAGGACCCTAGCTGGAGATGGCAAAGGAGCTGAAACGCTGGCGTGAGTGACCTCTGCCCAGGAGACCAGACCCAGCTCTCCTGCTGCCAGACCCCTTTGAGCAGGAGTTTGTTTGTGTGCAGGTGGCCATAGTGGAGCTCTTAGCCCCTTCCCTAGGCAGCAAGGGGTTCATTCACCGCCTCGAAGACAGGTACCTGCAGTGGTGTGACATGTGCCCTGGAAGGGACTGTCACTTCACGTCGACAGTAAAGGGAATCTGGACAATTGACTGTCACAGCTGCAAGTTTCTACCTTGCATCTGAATCAGACAGGGTTAATCCTGTTGTAAACTGCTGGAGTGATTGGGCCATAGAAGTAGCTAGATAGTAGACAGCTAATTGGACAATATTTTACTTTTTAAGATGTCCTCTGTATGTGAGTGTAGCAGTCAGCAGAACTGGAGAGGTGGGTTGAAAGGCACAGTAAAACTGAGATTCTTGTCTCTTTAAGGCATGGTGCTTGATAATACTGTTTATTAACTGGCAGAGGCTTAAGTATCTGTGGTGGTCTTGCACATTTTGACAGAGAAAAGTGTTGTACAAATTAATGGGGATGTTCTCTAAAATATATTAATTTCTGCAGGAATATCATACGTCACCTGTTTGCACCTATCCATTTCAGGATTGCATCAGGAATAACTGGATCTTTAGTCCAAACTTTTAATTTGAAGAAAGTTTTTATAAGCCTTGAGCCATAGGTCTTATCTTCTTCTGCAAAATCTTATGAAAATGTTGTAAACAAAAATAATACGTGTAGCTCTTCAAGGCCACAGCTTGATTTTCATACATTGGTTTACTTATTTCTTGTATTCCTCTTGATGAGGACAGGAGAAAGCTTCAAAGATACTTTCCTTTGTACGAAATGATACCTTTGCTGTGGCTAAGACCGTAAGGACTTCTCCCTTTCAACTGGTTTCCATGCCCTTTAATCTCTCACGGCTCCACATGTCTTTTTGCATCATCTCAAACCAATTAGATGAAAAATGAAAAGTTTAGTTGGAAATTACAAGAAGTACTGAAAAGTGTCGTGCTCTTTGACTGCCTTGCTGGCAGGAGGCAGCGGGTGGGAAGGAATAAAAGCGTACCTTAATTATACAGTCTCTCTGTTTATTTTCACAGCTGTAGCTTTGCTGAAATGTGCAGCAGACATCCTAAATCCACCGAGCGGGGTCCCTGTGTGTTGCACCTGCCAGTCCTACAATCTTGGTACCAGTTGGGAATGTGTGTGTGGCTGAACAATGCAGGAAGACTACAAGAGGTTTATCCCATTAGAAATAAATTACAGTGTAGTGTAGCATGAAAATGATGTGTCAGTGAATACAGAACACAGGATTACCTTCTGTCTCTTCCCTTTATCATAGATAACAGCAGCAGTATGGGAAGGAGATTTATACTGTGCTTATTTGAAGCTGACCAAGCAATTTAGATGAGATGAAATAGGGATTTTATTTCTGGAGAGAAGAATGTGTTCTTGCTAAAATGCCATTAATTGCTTTATTATTTAAAGCGCAAATTATATCCAGTGATTTGTTGGTTTCCTCTTTTTTTCCAGTGAAAATAATTCACCGTGGAAAGATTATTCTGTCAAAAAATGATGATGAACCTACTAACAAATTAAGTAGAAAGAAGCTCAACTTTCAATTCAGCTTCTACTTTCTCCCCCCTTCTCTTAAGCACTGTGTGCATGTGTGAATTTCAATAAAAGCAATAGTGGCTTGGCTAACTGTGAAAACCCTGACAAAAACTGCAGCAAATACCACTGCAGCACTGGAATCACGGGCATCCCCTTACCCGTTGGGAAGCTGCTGTCACGCTGTAGTAGCAGTGGCATGGCACATCCATTGCAAGCAGAGCCCTGTTGTGCTGGTCACACATAGCGCCAAGGAGCTTAGGGAAGCTCCCAGCCTCTCCTGGCGGCAGAGGCAGTCACCAGGGTGGACCAGTCCCTTCCAGGTCCAGTGCTGAACTCTGTTCCTGCTCCCCTGCCCTTCTTATAAAAATGCCATGTCAGCTTCTTCCACAAGCACTGTCACTGTTTGTCAAACTTCCCTGCTTTAGCTCTTTTGTGGTTTTTTTTAATCAGTCACTTTGCAATCTCTTTTTGCTCCTGTTGGTGCAATTTTGTGTTTCTTTATTTGGTTCCTCCATTACCCTACCAACAGCAGGCTGGTGGCCAATCTCTATCACACAAAGCTATGGTTTTTCTGCTAGGGCATCATGCCTGGAATTTGCCCTGCCAATATTAACCCAGTGCTTGCCCACAGCTGATTTATTTGCCATAAAGGCAAATTGAGCCCAAAGGAGATGTGCCTCCATGCAAATCGCAGTTTTCTTGTACAAGCACTGCTTGCAGGAACGGTCACTTCTGTATCATGCCCAAAGCACAAGCTTTGGGGTTTCTGCTTTGCCACAGGCTGAAGATTAAGAAAGATTTGGAGGTTATGGGATGAGCAGAGTCTTTTGTACCACTGGCTCACTTGAGTCACTTTAGAGACCTTGAAAGCATTGCTTGGTTCGGTTGTAGCTCCAGCTATTTCCTTGTATCCAAGAGGGCAAAGGAGAAGGCATCTAAATGTGTTTTCTGGAACAAGGTGATAATTATGTTTTACTTAAAAGAAATGATAGCTGTTCCATGGAAAAAGAGTTTTGAGGCCATTTCTTGTATTTTTCAGTTCCTCACAAATAGAAATAATTCCAAGATATATATATAAATAAATAAATAAAGTTCTGTTATTGCTGTTTTCCTTGTGAGACAGAGTATTGCTCTCTGTCTTGATCAGTGATTCAAGCTGCAGTGAGACCCCTGAATTGCCAGTGATTCTGTATCATTTGTGTCACTATTGATAGGGAAGAAGAATAGCTTTTACAAAAACTATTTTTATTACAGATGTGTAGACGTGAATTTATAGCTTAAATCATGCTTCCAAGAGAGCAGCTGTGAAAGTGAGATAGTTAGAAAGCTGGATGAAAGAGCTGGCAGGAGGAGTGAAACATAGCGGGGGGACTGCAGGAGGGGATAACACCTGGAAACATCTGTCAGAAGTAAAGCTGGAGAAGGCATGGAGCCACTATACCTCACCAATCCCTAACCGATTACTGGCTTCTTGCCTGCTTTTTGTTTTTGTTTCAGCATTGCCTGGTGTATTTATCCCCACCCTTATTTGCAACAGACGATTTTTATAACATTCGGAAGTGAGCGAGTGCTTTTTCCAGCTCTGTGGTCTCTGTGCCTGCTGGAACATCTGTACACACACACTTTTCCTGTCTAAAGATAGTTTGAGCTGGTGTGCCCAAAATGCAGCTTCAGGCTTGGGTTTGTTGTTGTCTTAGTAAGCATAAAAATATGTTCTAATATTATGTTGCTCCAGTTATGTGTTTCAGCAGCTGCAGTCTGTCTGTGTCCAGTTTGTTGGGAATGGCCTTGCTTCCTGGGATTTGTTTTTCCATAGCTGGAGTCCTGGGTTACTTAGTTTGACCAAGACTGCATGTTGCAGTCTTTCTGTGAGTACAATCATTCTTGCCCAGTAGGATAATTCCAGCAGGGTTTTCTGCTGGAATGACATGACCTCCTTTAACTGACCTCACGCTCTGCCAGCACTGCTGTTTGAACATCATCCCTTCCCACCCCCACCACTTCCCCCTGTCCCTGCAGGCCTTGCTGCAGTTGTGCAAAAAAATTCCTTCTTCCTGCAGTGCCATCGCTATGTTGAATATTTCTGCTTTTACTTCTCAGGTTTTCTGGCTTGACCTTTCCACCTCTCTCCATCCAACATGGATGTAGTACCTAATCCCTTTTGTGGATATGTATGTTCCTGTGGTGTGCACTGAAAAAGTGGGGTTTACTTATTATAGACCTTTCCTTATTTTTACTTATATTTTGTTATATTTAGTTTAATGCACTGTAGCTTGTGCTGTGTGGTCACAAGGCATAATCTTACCCTGCCGTCATGAATTCCCAGGTAGGAGTCTGGGACCGGAGCTTTGCGCAGCCTGGAGATCCAGGGAAAGGAAACTCTGCTAAAGGGCAAGTTGTGACCAGCTGCACTTCTGGATTGGCTGGTGCTTGGAAAGCTGGTGAACACTGAGAGATTTCAGAGGAGGCTGTTAGCAAAGGTATAGAGAAGCAGGGGAGTAACCAGGATCAGCAAGTCTTAGATGTTCAGGCATCTATAAATGGGTATCACAGTCCATGTATATTGTGTGGAGATGTAAATTTTTGCTGGTGAATGACAAACTATGCTAGGCATTTTTATACATAAAGTGAAAAAAGGGGCATGATTGTGCATGATTGTAAAGGCTTTTATAGTGCTTATTGCTATAACTTAGGAAATGTGAAATGGCCAAGCGAATTAATTATGTGGGTCATCTCAAGTGAGTGCCTGTAAAAAAATGTATTGCAGCTCATTGCCTACTCTCTTTTTAAGGCTTGTTTTATGGAAAGGGAACTTTTGAAACTTGGAAGATTCTGACTTTTATTGGTGATACTCCTCTATCCTTGGAGCAGTGAAGACAAGCTCTGCTTGCTGCAGGAACCCAGCACACTTGGGCAGAAAGGAAGGTGAAGGTGTCAGAGCTTCCTTAGCAGAGTAGGAAGATGTCCTCTCACCACTGCTGGGCTGGCTGGATCCAGGAAAAGGACACAAGGAACCATGCAGCTGGCATCCTGCTTGTGACTCTTAGCGTCTGCCAAAATTGGTTTAAAATAGCTGTTACTCAGAGAGCAACATTACAGATTTGTATTTGAGCTATTTAGACTTCTCACAAGGGTTGGAATACAAGATGCCAAACAGTGCAGCTTGCTTGTTTTTTAATACAGACTTTCACGTCATGAAGTTTTTGTCACAGAAATTTCTATTAGCTCTGTAGCTCTGGGATACAAGGTGTTTGCTGTAAAGCGTGCTGTTGTTGCAGGGCTGAGTATCTGCCCTTCATTGGCGTTTAGGTTATCCTCATTTATGCTGCAGTGATGCCCAGAGGCTGAGCGAGTCAGGGCCCTGCTGTGCTGTGTGCTGAGTGACAGCAGGGTGACAGTCCCTGCCCCAGGAGCCAGTAGCCTGGGTCACTGGCTTCAGATGGCCACTGCCACAAGCTGCTTGAGAGCATCGGCTGCCAGGCCAGAGTGTACTAGAGACAGAAAGCAGGGATAATTCAGGTGAGGCAGCCAAACGGGCATTTTAAATGCAGTTTACAGTCAGGACATCAGTAGTGCCTTTTTTGCCCGAGTCAGCAGATGCAAACACACAACTCGTTGACAGTGACTATCCTTATATATTTCAAAGCCTTATAAGCCCTGACCTACAATTTGATCTCTGCCAACACCAGATTCCACAGGAACACAGGACCGCTGTGAAAACAAACTGTTAGAAACGGAGAGATGTATATTCTTCTTCACGACACGGAATCTCTCTGCCATGTTCTTCTTCCCTGTGCTCTGTGTGCAGCATCACTGGGTGAGGTACAGGGGATGATGTCCGTGGATTCAAGTGAGAGGTTGAGCTGTGATAGGGAAATGCTGGGAAATTTATTCATGTTTATAGTATGCCTCAGTCCGAGGCATGTACGGGTTGGAAAAGAGTCATAGAATTGTTTAGGTTGGAAAAGACCTTTAAGATCATCGAGTCCAACTTTTAACCCAGCACTGCCAAGGCCACCACTAAGTTGGACAAAAATGCACCTCTGGGTGCTATTTGTGTGTTGTATGGGAGCGTGTGAGGTGGTTGTGTGTGGTAGCACACAGCCTCAGCCACTGGTGTGATTCAGTTGTGCTGTTGCCACCTAGGGCGGGTCTGCAGCTCTTGGGAAGTAGGGCAGATCAAGCCTTACCCCCACCTCCCCTCGCCAGGCAGCGTGTGTGCTGTACGCAGCACCAGTGTGGGAACAAGCTGAAGGGAAACTTCATTATGTTTGACAGTGCCTTTTTAGCTGAAGTACTGCCACGATTGGCATGACAGCAGTGAATCCCAAAATTGGTTGATTGCCGAGAGAGCCTGTGAAGACAGACATGAGGGATAAAAGGAATTAAATGCTTAATTAATGGGTTTATACTTCCTATTTCTTGGAGCATGACTATTATTCCCCTCTCCTGTTTTGTTTACTTTAAGGTGCCATATGTTCCACTTGAAGCTGTATAGAAATTTGCTAAAGAAACCTGCACGTCAGTGTTAAGAGAGTTCTTAACTAGGTCATCTGCTAGTTCAAAATTGGACCTTTGAAATAAGAAAACGTTTTGAGATACCAACATAAAGAGGTTATTTGGCCAATATTTTGTACACTTATGATAGCACCTGTACAACTATGTAGTTACTCTTGATCCCAAGGCACTAAAGCTTCAGCTTCTCGTGGCAGAGGTTCTCTCCTGTTTTTGTGTATTCCTGATAACATTTTTCATTAGAATTCTAGTTGCAAATATCAGCATTTCTTTGGTGTCTCCTTCTGTTAGTTCCTTGCTTCCCACATGCTGTTCTATGTGAAAGTCTTTGTGAATTGCTTAAAGGAGTAAAATCCTTCATGGTAATGGAGATGCTAACATGCATGACAGTTCTTATCCATCCAAAAATGGCAGCAGTTGACTTGTAGTTTTTCATATAAGCTGATTTTTCACTCAGAAAAGTTTTCACTTAGAGAAGGTAGCTATTAATTACTGATCTATCCATGTTTCAATATGCCACCATCTCGTTAAATAGCTCCCTTGTCTATTTCTTTCTGAAACTGTAAAGCACTCTTTTCTGCAGAACAAGCTCAATGACATCTTGACACTTCCCTAATGTTTTCAAATCCTGGTGGGTTTGAGTGAATTACTGGATTTATTTGAACTTCAGATTCAGGGCTTGTAAATATGCACAGATGAAAGCTAAAAAGGTTGACAAGAATGCATTTGCAGTTGTGAGTGCTAGGTTTGGCATAGTTATCTTTGGCAACACGAGCCTAATCAAGTCCAGGAACTCGAGTGATCATAAATCTGTTGTGATACCAGTAGTCGTCTTGTATTACGGTAGTCAGTACTACCTCCTCTATTATTAGATTGGACCCTGGGGAAATGCAAAGGAAAGTGTGAGTCTCACCCACGGTGTTTTGGTACTAAGCAAGCCAAGCACTTGGAGAAGATCCTTATCTTTGCTTAGCAGATGGAGGGTGAAATGAGTGTCTTGAGACCAAGTTGCTGAACAGATCTCGTCTTTCAAATGTTAGTCCAGAGCCTTAACACGGAATGGCCCTGCTTTCATGGGTTGGTACACGGCTGTCCCGTTTCCAAACAGCACTGCTGCTACCCGCAAGAGACCTGTGAAGAGGAGTCCACCCAAGCAATGAAGCTTTCAGTGGATAGCATTGTTAAGGATGATTTCAAGAGCTGGCTTCTTGTATTTCGGTGGTCCAGGTATTTGAAAGATCTGTGAAACCCTCCGCCATGGATTTATTTTAATGGAAGGGTTCTGTGTAGTGACATTAGAGCTATGTGCATGCATGTAGCCATTAAGCAAAGAAGGGAAGTAGATGGCACCTCTTTTGCCACTACTTTTGGCTACTACTTCTGCCGCTTCACTTTCTGAGGAGAACGCTTTTTAGTTTAAGGGCTCCGAGCATACCAGCATCTCCTGGTGAGCACTGGTTAGCTGACTCTGTGCAGAGAGTGATTGGATCGGTAGGTGTTTAGTTCATAAGTTTCACCTACTCATCTTGTTTTCTATTAATAACTTTATGTTTTAATCCTGTAAGTATATTGTACCATGCATCTGTCTATTTGGGGAGCTAATCCTGTAGTGGTAGGCATCTATTTCAGGAGCAGCCCAGACAAAGCACAGCCTATTCGAGTGCTGGCCTCCCTTATTGTGTGTAGTGGGTTAAATCGCCGGTATTAGAGTAGTGTGGGAGTTCAAAAAGGAAAGACGTTATTTGCAGCGTCAACTCATTAAAAATACTCTGTACAGATTTTTCCAAAAGAATAAGCAGCCCAAGCACACTGGGCCCCATGCCAGGGTATGTAATAGCCTTGCACAGCACCAGTTGAAGCTCCAAGTTGGATAAAAGGCAGCTTTTTCTGGGTTTGTTAAGTATTCCTTTAAAAAAAATAAAAAAGGTTTGTGTACAGAAGTAGCGAATTAATTCAGTCCCATCAGAAAGTAGGTCAGTGACTGACCTCCCGATAGCATGAGGCAGCAGTTTCAAGCAGAAGTGACAGCTCAGCAGCGTGGACCCTACATGTCTCCAGGAAACTTGTTTTGACAAATGTAAACACATTATATCCTGTATTCCTCTTGCTTATTTATTTTTTTGCTGCTGTATTAGAAACCACAAGCTGTCACTCTCCATCCCCTTTCTTCACCCTTTCTGGTCCCCAAAGGGAAATGCCTTGTGTCGTAGCTAATAATTTTTGCAGGGCTACGTAATGAGTAAGGCGTTCCAGCAGGGTCGGTGCTTTTTTATGACACACAAAGTTGGGCATTGTAAACCAGACTTGACTAAAATCCAAACCAAAGTCTTTCCAATGGTGAGGGAAGTCAGTGGGAAGACAGGAACTGGATTTAATTTAGGATCCTTCTGTTCTAGTTTTGCTTTTCTTCGTCCTGAATGAAATTTTTGCATATACCCATGTGCCTCTTCTATGTTTATGTTGCCAGTGTTGGTGTCCATGTTGCTGAACAGACAGTACTTTGAACATGTCTTCACTGCAGCCCAGCAGCTCCTGAAACTGGGATGCTTTTGTAATTTTGGGTGAAGTAGCAAAGTGTATATAGATGGGGTGGTGGCTCCTTGAACACCCCATAAAGAATAATTGCCTCAGAAGACATGGGAATACGTTCATCTTTTCATTGAGTTGTCATTATCAGCAGGTATTCAAGGTGCAGTGTCCACTACTAGTTAACTACTTTGACTTGTACCTATCCTGCAGTGATTTCTCCTGTGGAAATCATGTGGATCAAAAGGTCATGCAAGGTTTTCAGCTGTCTCCTTCTCCTGGCTTGTAACCAGGTTGCACAGGCGAGATACTGCCACGTGGAATATATAGAGGAGGATTTCAGAATGTATTAGCCAACATGGCTCAATTTAAACCATTTTGCTAAAGATCTCATAAAACTTGACATGATTTTCTTCATTATCTAGTTACCTTTCTGGCCTGAGGTGGCTCAAAAACATCTAGAGAATCCTGTGGGTATTTGTACAGATGCTGTACAAAGAATGATTTTTGCTGTGTGATAGATAAACCGTCAGAGCCCTTTAGCAGTATGTTGCCATTTAACTGAATTTTTAAGTTAATTTGCTTAGAAGTAGTACACTACAGTAAAAGTTGGATGACATTGTCTCAGCGAGAAGTAGCGATTTGATTTGGGAGAACGGGAATATATTTGTTAAAAACAAAATGCTTCTGGCTTTCGTAAAGGTTTGATCTGAATAGATCCAAATCAAGCAAGAAGTCAGATGGATTTATGTAACAAAACTGGCTATGAGAAGCTGGGGAAGAAGAAAGTCCTGTTTCAGTGAATTACATGTTTCTGTGCTAGTGCTATAGATAATGTTGGCATTGATTGTTACATACCATGCAATGGATGTCATGCTAAGAAAGTAGTGAAAAATATACTAGTGTGTACAGTTAAAAAAAAGAAAAGGTAAAGGAGAGGAGTGCCCACGTACGTGTGTGTGTGAGTAGACTTGTGTGTGGGGGCCAGGCAGGTCCCAGTCTGCCTCCTGAGGGATCTTTGCACTTCCTTTCTGATGGAGCAGCAAAGTGGGACACAGATGCTGGCTTTCAGGTCATTACACTCTCCACAGGGCCACCAAGTTTCCTCTGCTTGAAAGGGCTGGAAGTGCAAGGTGTGCTCCAGGTGAAAACAGAGATCTAATGCTTTTTCCCAGTGTTTCACTTTTGCAAGAGATACTGCTTCCCTTTAGTCCCTCTTGCACTGGGGGTAGAGAGTCAGGAAGGAAACAGCATCTTTAGACTTCTAAGATCATCGAGTCCAACCATTAACCCAGGACTGCCAAGTCTACTCCAAAACCATGTCCCTAAGCGCCATACCTACACATCTTTTAAAGGCCTCCAGTATTCCAGTACTGAAATCCTTTCAGTTCAAGGCAATTTGAGCATCTCTTAAGGTTTAAAACTGGAACCACTTTTGAAGTGCCCCCACACACACAAGTGGAGGTTTCCACCCACCCCCAAATGCTCACAGGAGGTCTTGCCAGGTTAGCCAGTTAAGCTGCTTCCCCATTGCTCGTGGGTGGCAGAGCTCTGTGTAGCAGAGGTGATGTGGTGACCTTTGCAGTGAAGTGAAGACAGGCATAGAACAGAGACAGGAAGATTGCCCATGGTGTAGGCAGTCACTGGTGTCACTTGCCTTTGGGCTAGTGTCCTGTCTCACTTGTTGGAAAAGCAGTTCCTCCTGATGAACCTGGAGGGCAGAGCAGAGAGGTGTGATGCAGGGAGGCCACGGGACATCCTGGATCTGCATTTCCCCAAATGCTGAACCTTCCTGCACTGGCCCTGTGTTGGGTAAAGCAAGCTCAAACTCACGCAAGGGACTTGGCAAGAACGGCCCTTCTGCTTGGGGGTGGTTTCTTCACACTCACAAGTCGGATCCATCAGGATAAAACTTGTCAAAAGTGAGCAGATAATTTGTCTCAAAAGAAAAAAAAATCCCCAAAACAAACAAACAAAACCAAACAAAAAACACTTCAGAAAACCCCAGGTCCCATCCCACTTTTTCCCTCAGAGTATTCTTAATTAGATTAGTGGCTTGGATATCTTGGACTTTTTCCATCCAAGAGTAAGAATTTAGGGAATTTAAGTTGTTTGTTCCCTGCTATCCAGCAAAGAGGTAAAAAGGTACAGGAGAAACCATATTTTGGCAGTTGAGATTACTTACAGTAAAACTTAAGATTTTATTAGTTTTCTTCCAAGGTGGAGGAGAATTGGTTTTACCTTCTAGGTAACTCGACAGCTGAAGTTTTTGACTTAATAGTTGAACCGTCTTTATTTCAACCCTATTGGCTCTTGAACTGAATCCAGTAAAATAATGCATTTCATGTGATGCACTGAAAATATTTATAAATTATTGTTACTTGGGGGAGGAAGGTAGGAGTTGCCACTTTAGTGCTTTTCTGAATGTACAGCAATCTACGCTAATTAAGCATGGATGATTTCATTTCAGTCAACAGCACAAGGCAACGTCCATCCTGACTATAACAATGTAAATGTCCTTTGCTTTCCATAGATCTGTCTGAGAGTATGTCGTCTGTCAGAGTAACATCTCAGATGATGGAGAAATTCTGTAGAGGGTATGTGAAGTGGGAGCAAGTGAAGAGTCTGTATGAAATTTCATCCCTCCTTAATGTTTTGCAGGAGCTCTTTTTGGTTGAAGTAACATGTTGTGAATTTTTTAGAGAAATCAGGTGGGTTGTTCTTGCACTGATGCAGGCATAGGGCAGGTTCAACAGAGGTAAAACATCGCCTCTCCTCAGGACTTTGGAACCACTCAAAGCATCTCTTCTTTGTACAAGTGTTAAGGAGGGAAAAAAGAGAAACTTAATTCCTTGTATTGCCGGAGTAATTTCCTGAATGAATTTACTCTGCATTCTTGTGTGGTCTGTGCTCCGAGATTTGGTGATCTTAGGGAGAGCTGCTTGAGCGCTGGATGTCCAGGTCACTGGTGCACAGCGTAAAGCAGTGCCTTTTAAGTGCTCCTCATGAAGCCCATTTGGCAGGTGCTGTGAGCGTTCATTTTGCTTGGCTTTGTTTCTTTCCCTGGATTTAGGCTAGTTTGAGACTAATGTTTCCAGTTTGCATCACCACTGAAACACTGCTCACATCAGCTAGTGACACTTTTGTGTCCATTACTGATTCCAGAGTGTAAACTAGATAGATTATTTGTCCTGCCCTGAGGAAGAAGAGAAGGAGTTAAAATTTAAGAGCTGCCACTGGTGGGCATGAGTGCTGACTAACACCTATCTTGAGTACACGGAAATCAATTTGGACCTTGTCTGATGAATGCCACTGCTAGAGTTCTTTCTTTTCCATATAGAGCTACATATGAGAATCGAGAAATAAATGCGTTCACTTAAGATAACATCGTGTGACAACTGAGAACAATTAAAACTCTTACTTGTAGCTATATTTTTTTTCCTTCCTTTCTGCAGCAGGAGGGTGGCGTCTGCAGCTCTAAGGAGTTGATACAGGCTATTTGTCACTGCTGTGATCTTATCTAGAATGAGTATCCTGCAAGGTTATTTATTTTACAGCCTTTTCTTCTAGTTTTGCACAACACACAGATATTGGTAGATGGGAAAGGATTTTTTTTTCTTACTAGAGTCTTTTTGGCAATAAACACATGCCTAACTGTAAGAGAAAAAACTTTCACAACCAAGCTTGTTTTGTGAAGCCCAAACATTTGTGAAGCTTACAAACCCTCAAACTTTGCATAATGTGCCCATCCCTGGTCTCAAACATGAAGTGGCAGAAGAGGGAAGTGTTACTTTTTTTAACCAACAGCTTATGACTGTGTCAACACATGACAATTTGTCAAAGCTTGCTGTAGCGGTACTGTAAATTAATTTTTAGCATCACTTGTGAGTGGTAAACACTTTGTGCAGTGTGAACAGCTCCTAGTACAGTGTGAGTTGTCAGCAGCTTGTGAGCTATCCTAGGAAAAAAAAAAAAGCACAGAGGGAAGGATGCAAGCTTGTTTCCTAGTACAAAATGGATCTGAGTCTGCAAAAATTCAACATGTGGTGGTATGTCAACTCAACCTTGAAAACTTGTTTTTTCCATTAATAATAATCACCTGCAAGGCTGGGAAATCACAACTTTCCATTCTGTGCCCCAGGCAGTGCCTGATAGCGAGCAACTTTCTCAGGCTCGTGACTCGGTGAAGTAGAGCCCTCTCTTTGCTCTTGGGTTTTGCCTCTGCTTGCTTTAAAAGCAGAACGTCCTGCAAATGTGAGTATGCTCTTTTGCTGAGAAGTCTCGAATCAACCATGTAAAATGCCTGGAAAAAAATTAATATGGCAGCCCAAAGAGAAATGGTGGGGGCTGAGTGCTCTTTCCTCCTCACCTGTCCCCTTGCTGTTTCTCCTTCCCTATCCCAGCTGCTGTGGTGGAGCTGGCAGTGATGGTTCATACAATAGGAGTTGACATGATGGAAGAAAATTATTTGGTACGAAAAGACAGGGAATATGTATTGTAGAAAACAACTTTTCAGATACAAACCTATTTTAACCTGTCACTTTAGCAGAACAAGCAGTAATAACCTCCCAACCTAACAATGACTGTTAAGTTGAATGTTAATTCGCTCAGTCGTTGAATTGCTAACATGTCTACAATTTACAAGTGAACACCCACTCAAGAGAGAGAAAATAGAAGTTGGTGCCTGGAATTCCTGGCCTTACTGAAATCACCTACATTTTTTTGGCACTAATTCATCTTGCATTTCCTGCAAATGTTTTAAGTAGAACTAGATGAGAAAAACAGCTGGGCGCGTTTGTTTGCCACTTTATTGCACTCAGTGCAGAGGTTTTTTGCTCAGGCACAGTTGTTCTTGGCTTGTACACCACAGGGTGGCTTTGGCTGCACCTTGGGGCTTGTTCCTGTGAGCAGGCAGCACATGTGAGGCTTGGCACGAGAGCTTCTGAGACCTGCTAAAGCTAATTTTGACCTGGTCATAGTTTTAAAGAGAAAGATGACTTTATTTGTGTATTTACTCATAAAGAATTTTGGTTATATTTTCTTTTCTAGATACAACTGTAGGTGCTGCCTGTATGAAAGAGCTGAGCCACACCATCCAGTAAACTGTCTAGAGCAGCAGTTGGCCTGCTTGGAAATCACTTCCAGGACTGCTTTGTAAGTGTTTTTACAAAAGCATCATCAAATGGTTTCTTCAGTTTTGGGGTGATTTTTAAATGTTTTGGTACTTTCTTATAATTTCAGTTTTACTCTAACATTTAGTGAGACACTAGCACTGCATGTGGGAACTCGAGCACCCCTATGTCTGTGCACAGCAAAAAGCTAAAGCCCTTTCAAGGGTTTTTGCTCTCTTGCTCTAGAACTCCCCAGCATAGTACCTGAACACTTCTGAGAACAGGCAGCTGCATATGACATACGTGTTTTTCGAGTGTTCATCCCAGCCTGCACTTCAGCATTTTAGCTGTGCTGGTGTAGCCCTGCTAGAGCAAATGCTTTGTGGAGATTTTAGTAAACTGTGATCTGCCTAACTCAGTTTGAAATGATCCATGAATAGTTGCCCTGTCTGATCCAAAAAGAGCACTGCTTTGTCCTTTTGGCCACACAGAGGGTATAGCTAGGGAACCTCCGTAGGCTGTGAATGGAGGTGAATTTGGTCAGCTGCATCTGTTTCTGTGATCATGGAATCATAGAATATCCTGAGTTGAAAGGGACCCACAGCGATTACCGAGATCATCCTAGTGATGAGTGAGTCTCAATGTAAAGGGCCCTATTTCAGGTTACAAGCCAATTGCATTGTATTTGGCATTGAGAATGTGTTTGCATTTAGAGTGAATAACATCATCCTAGAAAACTTTGAGATGTACACCAAAAAACCCTTATGCTATTTATATACTTTGTTTTGAAAGCATAATCCATTCAAGGAGGATTGTGACCTGAAATTTTATAACTTTTATTTCTTTTTATATTGCCTTCATTTTCCTGCTGCTGCAGGTTATGAGAAGTATGATATGAGAAGTATTTATGACATAAGTGCATTTCCCTTGAAATGGCCTCTCATAACATGGTTGCTTGAGAGAGCAGTGGTGGGAGAGTTGGTGACTTAGAGTTCAAATCACTTAGTTAAGCATATTTATTATACAGGCTGCTCACATTCCTCAGCACCTTGCAGAATATTCCCCACAGGTGACAGTTGCTGTACATACACTAGGTATAAATATATATATATATATATATATATTTATGCTAATCCTGTCACCAAGTCCTTCAAACACAGCAGTCAAGTCAGTTTTTTGCCATAGGTTTCTTTTTTGTGAATCTTTATTCTGTACAGTCAGCTGACACACCTGGGTCACTCTCTAGGTGGAGTTGTGCTGGACAGGAGTCTTTGGCTCAGTGCCGGCTGCAGTTATCTGCCAGATACAGTAACTGCTGTTTTGTCTTTGCGTAGTGCCTGCTGGACTCATGAAGCGCTCAGCCCAATTCTGCATGGGTGAACTGAATGAGATGAAAAAAGGACTGGTTGCTGTCAGTGATGGGACATTTCAGCCATGGCAAATGTGCAGAGAACAAGTGAGGGAATTGTTTGGGGGAAATTAGGACTTTGAAAAGTCTGAATTCAAACAGTTTTCTAATTAGAAATTTAAAACAAGGCATAATATTTGTTTTCAGAAGCCTGTAAATGGTTCATCTGCTTCTGGAACTTAAATCCTGACCTAAGCCACCGTTGCTTTCATGGAACCATAAAATCATTAAGAATCATACAAGCAGAGTTGTTTAGGTTGGAAAGTACCTTCAAGATCACCAAGTCCAGCTGCTAACGCAGCACTGGCAAGTCCACTGCTAAGCCATGTCCCAAAGTGCCACATCTACATGGCTTTTAAATACCTCCGGGGATGGGGGCCCAACCACTTCCCTGGGCAGCCTGTTCAGTGCTTGACAATCCTTTCTGTGAAGAAATTTTTCCTAATGTGCAATATAAATCTCTCCTGGAGCAACTTGAGGCCACTTCCTCTGATCTTGTCACCTGGGAGAAGAGACCAACCCCTGCCTGACTACAACCTCCTTTCGGGCAGTTGTAGAAAGCGTTAAGGTCCTCCCTGAACCTTCTTTTCTGCAGGCTAAACAAACCCAGCTCCCTCAGCTGTTCCTTGTCAGACTTGTGCTCCAGACCTCTCACCAGTTTCATTGCCCTTCTCTGGACACGCTCCAGCACCTCAATGTCCTTCTTGTAGTGAGGGGCCCAAAACTGGACACAGGATTTGAGGCATGGCCTCACCAGTGCAGAGTGCAGGTGGATGGTCACTGCCATAGTCCTGCTGGCCACACTTTTAGTGTGGGAAGCAGGACCCTGGCTCCTGGGGGTGATGAGCACTCCTGGTCCTTTCTTGCAGGGCTCTGCTGCGCTTGTTCACAGGAAGCCCTGCTGTTGCTTGGCCTTCGGCTGATGCCATCATAGAGTTGCCTGTAAACCCCTGCGGCTGTTTCAAGGGAAAAAGTTTCTCTATCACTGTTAGTAATGGATTTTCATCCAGTTTATGTCATGATGTTTGCATTGCTCTGGCACCAGGAGCTAGAGCTGTGCGTTCATTTAATTTACCCCGGGGTAATTGCTACTGATTTGGTTCAAACCTGGTGTTGCAGCATGCACGCTACGGAGGTGATCTCAGTTTCACCAGTTCCTTGAAGGACTCACTATTCCAGCGTGGTTTTCTGCCTTGTGTCCTTCCAGTTTAACTGCATTAGTCTGTTTAATGGTGCCAGAAGGCCACATATTTGCTCTCTGTGAAGCCTCAAACAGTAGATGCATGCTTTTAAATAGTTAAATAAACGTTAATTATGATTCACAAATAGTTTTTCCCCAACTATTAAGTAATATCAAACAGTGAATTTTTCAGTCAGTAATTGTTTTTCCAGCTGCTGAGTGGGACCAAGTATTCAATATTTTTACAGGGTTATTTTTGCAGCTGCTTGGCTGTTTTAAGCATAAAAGTCCTATGTTATTTTGTAGGGCTTGACAGCCTTGGATGCACAGTGGGCACAAAAAGCCTGTGGTGGGAGTGGAATGATTACAATCTTCTGATGCACCTTGGTTAGCTGTGGATAGTTTGGGCTACATCCAGATAAGCTGAAAATAGCATATTAGGCACTTTTAAAAGTTTGTGGTTTTGCAGCATTTTCTCACAAAAATGTGAAGTCCTTTTCTTTCTCACTGTGTTAGTTATTACACAGGTGGAAATTAGTTATTTTTTCCTTTTCAAGATCTTGAGACATTCTGTGAGGGATTCAGCCAGTGTGAATTATTTCATGAAATAGTGGTTTGACTTGTTGCACCTCCTAGCAGATAGTATAACACCAAAGAGTTTTGTCTTAGAAGTGCATATTATGTGCCTAACACAGATCTTGAAAAAGTTTAAAACATCAATTAAACCACAGGTCATGATGATAGTGAAAGAGACATTATTTTCACCCACTGTGACGACTGCCCTGGCAATGAGCACATGGCTCACATTTTCCCAGTGATTCATTAGCCAAGCCAGTAAAACATCCTAGGCAGTCTGACACTGTGGCTTACTGGTAGCTGTTCTTCAGATGATTGCTCACGTCGACATGATGCATAGCAGCATCAGAACATTCACTTTGGAACTTACCTTTTGTGTGCATCTCTTTTCTCTGGTTTTCCCACCAGATCTGCTCTGCTGCCTCACAGCGCTGCTGTTTGCATAAGCAGTTGCTGTAACTCTGTGGAGCTATGAATAAGACATCTCCTTCTAAATATCACTGGTGTGTTTTGATGAAGCCACAGTCATGAGCACGGGGTGCGCAAAGGACACAACACTGAGCACTAGGGAGAGGGCACTTAGCGCTGAGCACTAGAGAGAGGATGGTGTTGATAGGGGAGAAGACCAAACTGTGAAGAGTAAATTCTGTTTGATGTTCAGTTGTTTTGGTTTTTTAAGCCAAAACAGAAAAGAAGCAGGATCAAAAGCCTTCACAAAGCAGAAGTGTGAGTGTAATGAAATGTAGTGACTAGACAAATGAAAAAAAAAAAAAAAGTTCCTTATAAAACTCACCAAACTTAAATTTCAAAGCCCCAGAAGAAGAGGTGATCTGTCAGCCGCCCAGCTTGGACTGGGCACCCAGCTGGAACTCATGGTCTGGGTTCAGTTCCCTGCCTCAGTCACAGGTTTCCTGTGTGTTCTCGGGCAACCTACTTCATCTGCCCCATGACTGACTTCCTCATTCGTGCAGTGGAGATCATCTTGCTCACGTTCATTGTGAGGACAAAGCCTACTGATGTTTCTGAAAGACGTGGATGTTGCGATGGGAAGAGCCACCCTGGAGACCAGAGTGAGAGGGGTGTGCTTCCTCACAGGGGATAGTCACCCATGCTGCTTTCATTTCTGTGTTAAAGAGTAAAGGAAATGATTTCCAGATCTCAAAAGGGTTGATTTTTTTCTTTCCAAGTCTTTCAGGCCTATATTTTTGTGGAGTTTGGCTGCCCCGGTGCAGCAGCAGGCATTTGGAATATTCCCTGTCTCTCACCTTTCTCTGCTCAGTCTGTCTGCTTATGGCTTTGAGTCACTCCTGTCTGCTCAATACGCACGCCCGGCACAACCCAATGGGATCAGAAACACAGCTTCTGTCATGTCCCAACTTACGTGGAGATCTCCTAACATATAAATACGGATCTTTGTAAGAAAGAAACCAAAGAGTGCTTGAGGCTGGTTGGAGTGGTACCAAAAGTGACCCTAGCAGCTGAGGAAGGTGGTGCAAGGCAGTGGAATGTCACACTCACAGACTCCTGCCGAGGTGTGCACTGGCACAGTGTGGCTGCTAAGGACGTTCACATAGCCCATCACCACCATTGGCCTTCAGCACCTCTGCTCCTCCACTCAATCCTTGATAAGCAAAAATATTCATTTAAGGGATTTTTATATACTCTCACTTGGTGTTGATGCTAATTGAGTAAGGAATCAGAAATGACGAGTCACATGCCTTTTGATGTGCCCTTTTATCTCCTTTAGGTTGGTAGTTAAACCTCTAAGTGTGTGGACTTCTCAGTACAGGAAAAGCAATGTCTCATTCCTTCCACGGCTGGTCAGCTCAGAGTCCCTTGACACAAGGAAACATGGATGGTTTGAGATGTAGTGCTGTCAACACTGGATGTCCCTTCTCTGCCTGCAGTGCTTGTCCCTTTTCCCAGCTGGTGAAACTGGAAATTGAGTCTGCTTGCAGCTCCAAAGGACTAGTGCCCGAAAATGCAGCAACTGCTTAGTTGTCCGTTGCTGTTTAAACCCCTTGCCCGAGCTACAAATAATGAGTTATTGAGTTAATTTAGTTTTATACAGAAGTGATCTTCGTCTTGCAAATCAAGAAGGCTATTTAACGCGGTGTAATTGACTTCAGCTGTAAGATTCAATACACTTATCTAGGATTACAGTTCAATAAAATCTAATTGTGCTGAGAGCAACAGGAATTACAGAAACACCTGGGGATTGTTTTCCGCCTTTCCCGTGAGCAAGGTGAGCCGGATGTTTTCTGATCCTTACAGTTTGGGTTATACCGCTGCTTGATCTGCCCATTGGTGGGAGCAGCTTTAGGTGGCACCGTTTGGCATGGGAGGTGAAGCCAAGCGAGTGAAATGGTGGGTGGCCTTCTTCAGTCAGCTCTGTGTGAGTGATGCTCTCATTTCTGTGTGCCCAGCCAGAGTCGGGCTGGGGGAACGGGAAGTAAGCGATGTCTGGTTTCATTATGATGGTGATGATAATAGGATCCATGAGGTATGTGAGATTAAAAGCCCTATAATATTGCAGGCCAAGTCATTCACGGATGACGAGGCCTGAAATCAGTTCAGTGCCTAAACATCCTTTTGTCTTGCCTCACCCAGTGTAGAAATAAATACAGGAAAACAAGTATTTATTCAGTATTTCCTCTCGCTATTTACCAAGTAGGAGGCTGTGTGAAGCGAATTTCTACATGGAAACATTCGCTGGCCATTGTGCATTGGCTTTATGACTGTGCGTTGCAATTGTAGAGAACCTTTTTGCCCAAGTATACATTAATGAGCTTTTCATCAGCCACTCTGAACAAGTGGGAAAGCATTAGATTTAATTTTTCACTTGCAGAGCTTCAGGGAAAAGTGCAGATTTCTTAGTGGGATGAGGACACTGGCACGGGTAGTGAGTAATTTGGGGTGATGGCTGAGCAGACAGTGTGGCAAGTGTCCTTGTGACACACATGGGGTGTGAAATTTGTTATTCCCTTGTAGAGAGACATCCCAAACAACAAGCCTTGGTCCAAACATAAATTTGTGTAATTAGGAGTGCTCACCTAACACCATGCTTATTTTCTCCATTATTTCTCCCAGTTATTACCCTGTTGCAAGCAGGAAAGGAAAAATGTACGTTCAGACCAAAGTAACAGATTTGGCTGGTTCCAGTACACTGACTTCATGAGCAGTAGAATATATAACATTGCTTGCTACAGCACATGCTGTAGTAATCGTTCTCTGTGCAACTGCCTACTTTTTACATCATTTTAAACAAATGCCAGGACTGCGGGGAGTAATAAAACAAGATAGTAATGGCAGAACAGGTAGGTTTTGTCATACAAGTTAAAAACAAAACAAAAAAAAATCTCCACATCCAAAAGCCATGAGAACTGTAGAAAGAGGCTATTTTCACCTGACAAAGTTGAGCGTAATTACTGAGTGCAGAGAACATCTTTCTTACAGGAACGAGCAGTGAGAATGAATCATGCAGGATGTCCCTGAAGCTGCTGCAATCACATTTTAAGAGCAGAGAAGAGAGATTGAAAAGAAAATAATTTTTTTTCTAGTTATGGAATTGGCTTTGCTTGTGGCCTAATGATTGCTGGTTCTTATTACTGCTTTGGGTGATAGTTAACTGGGATGGTGAAAATACTGATATTAAACTTCTGTTTTCAGATGACATGAAACCGAAGAAGAAATTCATGTCATGCCTGAGTCTTCAGTTTGAGTTGAGCTGTCAGGGAGAACTAGATAGACATTCGAAATACAGTCTTTGCTGTTTTGATTAACTTCATGAGGTGATAAACCCTGTGTCGCTTTGTTTCCCACGCCTTTATCTTTTTCATTGGAACAGTCAAGTGTTGGTGCAAAATTAACTAAAAAGCAAATACACAGGGGACTTCAAAATTTGTCCACTTAGCATGTATCAAAGTACTAATGTAATCTTGTGCATGACCTGCTGGTATGCAGCAGCAGACGGCAAATGGTTTGTTAGTATTGGCAATGCTCTCACGAAGCCAAATACAATTCTTACGCTTGCTGGCTTGACAGTTCAAAGTGCTTTTCATTTCTATCCAGTTTTTTTCTGCTTCCTCTGTCTTCATATTGCCACGCTTGGACCTTAGAATAGTAAAATAAAACTTAAAAAGAGTTTATGAAAGTCACGGTCGAAAATGTGTTATCTTAGGTCAGGCAGATGAAACCAGTGCTAAGTCCAGTCTCTTCACAAGTCTGGTCAAAACAGTGTTTCACCTCACATTTTGGGAGTGTGGCACTCTATTTCGCTCTAAAATAGCTGAAGTTGATAAAAGTGTTGTTCAGAAAAATACAAGATTTCCCAAGATGTTGCAAGGTTGATGATACTCATTGGATTCTGTGCTGAGCAGAGCTAAATCTATATGCTTCTGGACATTATTTCTCAAACACAGTTGAGATTTCTTCTTGTTTAGTATTGTCATAGGTTTGTTTCATAAGAGTAGCTCTGCAGTAATTTCTTATTTCAAAGAAATTGCTTGCCCAAAGATTTTTTAAAGCGGAACTTTCATTTAAATCCAGTTTCGCTCCATTCGATAGAGTACAATATTTTACAGATATGTCTGATATTAGTTTCATGTCCAACTATCTGCCACAGTTAGGGAAGTAAAATCTAACATCGTCTTCAGCCAGTAGATCATTTACTTTGCCCTTTTTATGCCATTTGTTTTATCTTTTCTTCTCCTCCAAAAGCTTTGAATTTTGTCTGTCTTCTTGTTTTAAAATCTGCTGTTGTATTAGTCTCAGCACCCAGTGTTTGGATGGGTCCTCCTCCATCTTCTCCCAAATATACCAAGGTTCTCCTCCTATCTCATGCCTTGTATTTAAGAATTAGTGGCATGATGTGTAATCCATGAGTTACTGATACGAGCTGAGAGGTGTGGCTCTGGCAGTGCTGATGATGTACTCCAGCTGCTGGTGGGTGCTCAGTCTGCAGCACCGGGCTAGAGTTACTGCCAGATAAAATACAAAAATTGGGTATCTATCAGCAACGTGGTTCCAGTGGAGTGGTTTAGGTCTAAGGATAAAAGCTGATATAGACATGGCCATTAATTTTTCACCCCTCCAGGGGCGTACTTCTAATTAAGACCGTGTATACACTATTGAATATTTCCAGTACTGTCCCCTTAATCTATAAATTATTGGTCCATTTAACAGGGCTCTGTATACAGTCCAAGCTCAGACACCTGGCTGGTACCCATTGATCCTGGTCCTCCTGCCCCTGTCATCTCCTCTTCATTTACTTGCTAATGGAATAGCCTGCTCTTTCTGTTATAGTCTCACATTGTTTCTCTAATTGGCTTCTTTTTTCTTTTGTCATAATGATTTTGCTATTCCTGGGCAGATTCCCTGGCAGAAGACTCACAGTATGGCAGTCTAACATCACCCTTATCCTGGTAGTAGCAACCACCCTGTTTTGTGTCACCTTTTCTTCAGAAAATACCACTAGAGGCAGTTGCAACCTCACTTGATCTTTCCCTGCGTAGAAGATGTGAAAATACCTAATGAATCATTCTGGGGAGGTGTGACCTGCGGGATGCAGACACGTGGGAGTGTTTATTTGTTGAAAGCATCGGAAGGGGAATCACTCCGTTATCCGAGTACCCATGTCAAAAGGTGGGAAATCGGCATGCTCTGAAGTTTCACTGTACCTTGATTCTTCTTCTATCTGTCTCTTCCTGGAAGGTAGTTAATTTTGGAAACGTGCACAAAGAGGAGAAAAGCAGCGTGAAAATTTCCAGGATTTCCTTTGGGGCAGAGATCCCGCAGGGGAAGGAGGGAACTCTTTTAATAATCTTTGCAGAATTTAATCCCAAGAAAGTGAAATAAAATCAGTGCTTCCACTGAGAGTTGGCAGTGTATTTTTTCTGTAACAAGACCAGTTTTTAGTTTCTTTGTAGTACAGTCTGATTAAGACTGTATCGAGTTGATTGAGGAGAGCAAAATCTGGTTTTGACAGATGTTTCCCATGATCTGAAGAATACAAACACTCCTGCAAGATGACAGACGGCTTGTTTACATAAGAAATCTTTTTTTTTTAATTAGGAAAAAAAAAGAAAAACCAACAAAAACACAAACACAAAGCTACATTCGGATCAGTCATTCTGATCAAGGCAGTGTCAATTATTAGGCTGTAAAGGGAACTGATGACTCAACTTAGGCACAGCGCTGCGGCGATCTCCGATTTTCGGTTTCATAACAGATTCTTTTCAGGAATGCTTTTCATTCATACCTGATGTTTAAATGTGTCTCTGGGAGTGTGTATCACTTCGTGATGGAGGTGTGAGAGACTGGTGTCGGCGCGCTCCGAGTGGTTGTGCAGAATTTGGGAGGCATTCCTGTACGTTGGTGGGACGCCCGGTGGGAGAAGGGTCCTCTGACCCATCGCATTGTGCACTCGTACCTGCACATCACCAGTTGTTACCATGGTGAATTTTATAGGTAAGTTCACATCAGTAAAATTCAAAAGCACTTTGATTCAGAAAGTGAAATGTTTTGATGAGATCCCATGCTTAGTAATTCCAGCGAGTGCGCTTGTTAAAGCGGGTGAGTCAGAAATGGAAATGCAAAGCATTTCTCTGAACGGTGGCCGGAAATCAGCTTTGAAAACTGAAACAAAGCCCCAACCGCAGTTTTATCTATTTACCTAACAATTTTAGATCTGTGAAAATCCCTTTGTCTTTGGGACACATTTCGATTCCTCTCTTGTAGTGCTGCTGCGATTCTTAAGCTAGATGATCAACCATGTCAGGACTATCTTGGTGTGTCTTATTTTTTTTGGTTTAAAAAAATTGTGTGTCCTGTTAGTGGCTTCATTGCCTCTGGTGCTGCCATATTCTGTCACGGCTTGTGGTGGAAGTCGGTGGACATGTAAGTCAGGATGGGATGTTGTAATACTTGAGTTAATGTAATACTGAGGAAGAAAACCAGGGGAATTGAGTGGAGTCACTCAGCTGCTTATTACCCAGTGCATAAGTTGTGTGTGTCTGTGTGTATATATATACATATATATATATATGTATGTATGTATGTATTTATGTATATATATATATATAGCACGCGGGGCTGTCTGACTGCTCTGGCACCAAAAACACCTTGGTTTGGGGCTGGCTGCTCCCCAGCTTAGCATGGAGAGGCTTCAGTGGTCACAAGCCCCTCTGTTTGTCAGGACGTAGCCCTCCATCTGTAGGGAGAGGGCAGAAGCGGGTCATGAGTGTTTTCATGTTAGTAGTGGTTGTCTTGCTGCAAAAATACTTAAAAATCAGCATATTGGGTGATAGATAGCAACATTCTTTTCCTCATCCTGCACCTTTCTTCTCTGCTGACATCTTGGTACCTCTTGCTTATCCTTGAGAGTGAGTCTGGATGCTTTGGGCTTGTCACTCAGCCTCAGACAGCGTAAGGACTGACTGCTTTTCTGGCAGCTGTAGTGTGGTCTGAGGCTCATCAATGTAAATCATGGTGGAGGAGGACAAAGTAATAGATACGTTTAAGGGACTTGAAATTCCCACGGCAAGGCTGGTAAAGTAGAGCTCATTTCAAAGAGAGGGCGGTTTGGTGATTTTTCTTAATTACTGTTTACCTAAATAAATAAATAATGCATATTCATGGCTTTAACTAGAGTAAGTCGCGTTGAAATGTTTACCTCTCCCGAGGATAATTATTAAGGGCGGGGTGTGGGGTGCAGCAATTAATAATAAAACATTTAGATGAGATTACAGAATGTTCTGATTGGAATAGTAAACATTATGCTAGAAATAAAAGCAAATAAACAAAGCTGTCCTGAATTTAAAAAAAAAATACTATGCTGTCTGAAGAAACATGCTGAACAGAAGCAGTTTGGGTGAAGGAGCTGTGCTGTTGGAGCTCTTCAATATCACAGAGAGGCTTCTTCAGTCTAAAAAGCATCCCTGTGGAAGAAAGCCTCTCATTTCCAGTCTGGAAAAAAGATGATACAAATATTGGCATCCACACAGATTAGTGTGGCAGATGTAACACCTGTCAGCACCACTTTGAGGCTGGGGTCCATTAATTCTTTAACCATGCAACGGAGAGTATTTCACCTGCTTACATCAGTAGTAAATAAAACCTTCATTTGCATTGTGAACCTCCTCCCTCCTCATTTTGCACATTCCTGTGAATGAAACTCTTTGCTCAGCTGATAGTTTGAAATTTGGACCCATCCTTTCATATCTTTTGGCTGTGGTTCCTTATCTGGTTAATCAGATCAAAGAGAGCCAGTGATGTGTTCAAAGAGTCTTGTGACGGCTGTGTACCATTAGGCTGAATGATTAAAAAACCCCCATAATTGTAGTTTAGCGCAGTAAGTACAGATTGGTCTTTCAGTTTAACATACGGTAGCAGGCGAACCGAGCCTTTGACAAAAGACCTGCTGCTTTAACCCCATGCAGACAAAGCTGGTTTGCCCCCAGCCCCACCTGCCTCCAGCTGTTTTGGGGCAGCAGAGGATTGTGATTGAGCGATGGGTGTGTACGTCCTGTTGCACTAGGTTGGTGATGAAAAAGAAAATAGGGGATGGGCAGAAAGCAGGTAGGGAGCACCAAAGTAGCCTGTGGGGACCAGTAGCCTCAAAGCTCCTTGTGCAACTGGGGTGGGCTCTCTTTCCTCGTCGAGCTCTCCCTTTAGAAGCTGCTGTCCTCTCTGGGCTGTTTCCTAACTTGGGCATCTTCTGTGGATGAAGGCTTCCAGACCCCCTGATCTAGACCAAATTGGTCCCTTCTAAAGTAGCTTCACAAGTGCCAGGGTGCTCGCTGGCACCTAACACGCTCGGCGTGCTGCTGGCATGTCTCCTGGACTCCCTCTCATCTAGAAACCGAAAAGCGGCTTCTCTTTGACTGGAAGTGCGGTCTGACTATTAGATGCGGTGGAGTCTTCGCTCGTGTCAATCACTAGTGCAAGTCCCTGGCTGTTCTCTGAAACACAGCAAGATGTCGAGGAACAAGCACTGGCGGAGGGGCTGTCTTGTTCCCAGCACAGGTGGA
This sequence comes from Cnemophilus loriae, assembly GCA_013397755.1. NCBI lineage: Eukaryota > Metazoa > Chordata > Aves > Passeriformes > Corvidae > Cnemophilus > Cnemophilus loriae. Next base: position 347,416 of record VZTF01002610.1, on the reverse strand, counting down.
GGGAATGTACCATTGACTTTGGTCCTTGTGAGGCATCTTCACAGCTGGTTCTTTTTGGCTGATAAATTTCCCTCAGCCACATTGTGTTTCTCACTTCAGTGGATAAACCTTTTCCCTGACCCATCTGCCTGCTCTACAGGATCTGTGAGTGGTGTCTGTATCCCAGAAGACAAGGGTGCTAAGGGTGGCGAAAGCTGTCCTGTAGCAGAGGGGTGTGATTTTATAAACATGGTGCATTTTCCCCCTTGAAAGAATCATTCTGGGCTACAGAAAATATTTCTGTGGAGCAGAAATACCCATTTCCATCTTCACTTCTTTTTTTCCTAAGGGTTTCTGGGAGTTCCAGCTGCACGCCTTCTGGCAAAGCCAGCGGCAGCAAGGCAGCCACAGCCTTGCGCAGGGTTTCGCAGGTTGAGAACGTGTTGCACACACGGAGTGCACAGCACAGTAAACCTGATATCAGCTCGCAACTAATTATCTCTGTATAAAAATTCCCCTGCTCGCCACTTTGCCGTTAGAGGCTCACTGCTAAGATTTATGACTCTGGCTAAAATGAAGTACCATTTCCTTTTTCTCAGCATTACTGTGCATGGCCTCTCTGGCTTTTCTTGTTAAAAAGACCTGAGTTCACAAAAGAGGGAACATATTTTTGAAGCTCTTTCCCATTACCATTATGCCCTTTTCTTTTTATATCTTTAACAACCACTGAAGATTACCCACAAAACGATTTCAGGTCTTTTGACTTTCCCCTGCTTGGAGTGAGGGTGGAGACGGAGAAGCTGAGAGGCAGCCCCTTCATGGGAGATGCAGCATTTGCCCACTTTCAGCCCTTTTATGTATTGCACAGGCTTGTGGTAGATGTGTACATCCATCAACACGGGCTCCCTCTCCATAGTTTGGTGAGCAGCTATTGCATCCAGGATTTATATGAGCTGAAGGATAATTTCCTCACTTCATGCTGTAAGGTGGGGGGCCAGCTGTACAGCTAGAGAAAAACTATTTCTCCTGCCCTTATGTTGCACATGCATGTCCTCATTTCACAGGCTGATGAAAATGAGACCACTGATGGAACTTTCTGAACTTGCAAATGTAGGGCTGACTTCATCCTAAATCACCTTAAAATTAGTTTGTGTGACATTGTAAGACAGTTGGGTTTTTTTCTGAGTACAAAGGAAAAAAAGGGAGCAATGTTGAGCTGCTGCCATCTCTTCCCAGTTGCAGTTAGACGTAGTTATTTTTGTATTAGAGCTTGGAGGAAAACCGGTAGAGATGCCAGATAAACCTTCCCAAAACAAACATTTGTGTTAATACTTAAATATTGTTCATCTTTCACAGCATTTACTTATCTGTTTCCCACATGCTGAACCTTATGGGAAGTTTTTGTGGTTGACTGTGGCCTGTTCTTTCGTTCTGTGTGTTAACTGTTCTCTCAATTTGCAATTTTTAGAAGAAATCAGCAGTAAAAGTCTGACTGTGATAACCATTCAACATGGGAACATCTTATTGGCATGGCAGGGGTGTGGTTTTGTGGGTCACGTGTGTTGGTTCAGGAGTCCTGGAGCATTAACCCAGTGAGCTATGTCATTTCATGATGACCTGGGAAGCATCCTTATCCGAGAGTGGCTTATCCAGTTATCCAGTATCATCTTCCAGCATGCCAGACTAAGGGACAGCAGTATCATCCTCATCACTGAACCATCTCATTTTCTCCTGTTTGCATGTGTGTTAACCATAATTTCCAGCCCTAAAGGGGAAATAAGCTAGGTATCTGAATTTTCATCAGATCTGACACAAAGTATTTGGCTGTGGCTTTTGCTATCTATTGGTTTTACTGCATAGGACATAAATATTCGACTTGTGTCATCTGATAAGGTCGCTGGGGAGGGGGTTTTTCTCACAGAATATATTAACTTTCCTTTCACACCTAGACATTCTTTCATGAGTCATAACCCCAAGATAAAATATTTTCGATGGTGGCTTTAAGTCAAGTATATTCCAATGAGAAAATCATTCAGGTTTTACATAAAAAGATTTGCAAGTTCCTGTGGCAATATTCTTGAACTACAGCCTTATGCTTTCTCCTAGCCCTGCCTGGCTGATACGTCACAGACCTAACTGCAACCAGAGGACAAAGAATGGTGGAAAATTCTCCCTGTGCACATTCCTCAGCTCCTCTGAAGATTTTCTGTTGAAGCCTGGTTGGTTTTGTTAAGTGCAGCTGGTGAAAATCCAGTTTGCAGACTCTGGTGCACTCCCCTGGCCAGTGCAGGGCAGCAGCAGCTGCCTTCCCCTGCAGCCAGCCAGCCAGCAATGGTTGTCTTGATGGTTCTCCTAGTGACTTCAGTCAGTTTCTAGCCAGAGTGGTTCCTCACATGGTTTTGCCATTATCTGAAGTAACAGCTCAATCTCGTCTCCTCTGACTGTTGACACAGCTCACCCAGACAGGGCTGCATTGCAGAGCTGGTCCTCACAGCCCTGGGATGGGTGGGTACCTCCCTGTTTCTGGTCCACACGTCCTTGGTTCTGTTGGTTTTCTGCATCCCACCTTTGGGCACTGGGGAAGAAGCTGCTGTGCCCTTCTGACTCCTGTTTTGGCTGCCTCTGGTTAAACAGTGCACGTGGGAACAAGCAGGAGTGATGGATGAGCACGTTCTTTCCCTTTGGAAGAACTACGCAGGTAATTATGAGGAAATTAAGTGCACTGAGGGTGAAGCAGACCATGTGTCTTTTGTGACACGGGTATCGATATCATCTTGGGTGTAATTTACAGATTTCAGGGAGAGATCATGCATTAGATGTCAGGAGCACTGCAAATGCCTTCTCAGCCTCAGGCGACCCTTCAAGCTACTAATGTTCCAACGAAGCTATTTCAACCAGAAAGAAATTACAATCAGAATTGCTGATCTGTGATGATACTGCATGTAACAAAGCGGGATCCTTGACTTCACTGGGATCAATTTCTGCACATATTTGTGTAAGTAGCATCACTGCACTACACCAAGTGAGGCACTGCTTTAGAAAACACCACCTCTCTTTGTACACCTGTGCTCACGTCTCTCGGCTCACAGGTGCACAACATTCCTTAAATACTTTTTCCTCCTGTCCACATCTGAGAGAAGCTCACCAACTTGTCTCCTTGTGTGGATCATTTTACTTAGCCCTCATTTCACCCACCCATGCTCAGCATTGGGGTAAACAACCCACTCCGTATGTGTTGCATTGGTGTATTTGTTACTCACTTCCCTCATGGCCCACCCAGCATCTCCAGTTTTCCTGAGCATGACTACACGATTTTCTGTGTCTGAAACATCTTTCATGATAACTGGAGTAATACCGAGGTACATTCATCATGCCCTTCTCAATTCACCTTTGTTGGCTTGTTTGTTGCAAACAGAACTTGCCAGTTTTCCTCCTCTTAAGCATTAAAGCCCTTTTAAAAACAAAACCTGTCCTTTGAACACTCTCTTTGTATAACAGTAATCCAAACTGGAAGGTGTTTTATTGAAGCAAATGGTTTTTCAACTTCGTGCATTCTTCTGCCAGTTAGAGTGTCTGGTGTGTCTTCCTTTACATTTGCATTCCTCAGTGCTGATTTCAGCTGCCAGGCAGTACTGGAAGCCATCAGAAAGGGGGAGAAAAAAGGTAACCTGGTTCAAAAATGTACAAGAGGTTGTTAAATAACATAAGTTTTTAAAAAAATCAAACAGATTTACAAAGTCCAGTTTGAAGTATTGTTATTTTTCTAGATTTCTGTGTGAGCTGTTAAGACGGATGCTTCTGTTTAGAATAAATATAAGGTTTTTTTGCAACCTCCAAGACTCCAGGAGCTGGGTCTTCAAGCTGGTGTAGGACAGCTTGACAGATTTTGTGGCCTCGTGAACTTGTAACTGATGGCCCACATGTGCGGGTCTGTGCTGAGAGCTGAGACCTTGATGTGAGCAAGCCTTGGAGCAGAGAGTGCATCTTCCCCTGCCTAAAATCCAGCTCTTTCCAGTGCTGTAAACCTGGCTGATCAGCATGTTAAACTGCTGAAATTCCTCTTCAGTAGGTGCACCGTTGGCTCTTCATCTGAACTCGGTTTTTACATATTCCTGTAAGTTTGTAGCTGTAGTAACAGGTTTGCCTTTAATAATTTGCCTGTTTCAGGAAAAGTCTTTTGTCGAATGGAAAGCATGAAGAAGCCCTCGTGCTGAGCGTAGGTGGGGGTTAGGTTTCATTCTACCCTAAGCTGACCCCTGGGCAGAGAGATTCCTGCTTTAGTCTTTTAGATCATGTGTAAAACCTGATGCTGGCTGGATCATCCCGCATAGGGCAAGAATATCTGGGGAACATGGGGAGAGGTATGGAGTGAGACATTTGCAGAAGGGAATGAAATGTTTGGGATGCAGCCTCATGCATTCTACAGCAGTGAACATCAATCAGACCTTCTCAGAAAAGCTTCAGAGGTGCTGAAAGTCTTCTTTTCCCTCCCCCTGCCCTTTTTTTTTTCTTGTTTCTGTATTCCCAACTTCTGTTTATTCTCTTTTTCTTCTGATATGCTGTGGCAAGTGCAGTTTTTGCTCAGGAAACTAACTTATCATTAAAAACACAGAGCCTTCCCTGGCTTTAGTCTTTTGGCCATTGGGTAAGCAACAGTTATTTTTGTTCTACCAGTGATTTATGACTGAACAGATTTAGAGTTTATATTTTTAGGTTTATAGGCAATTTAGATAATGTATATTTGTGACCATAAATATTTGGTACTCTTACAGTCTGTCAGTGAATGTTACGCCCAATTGGAGAAAACTGTATGAACTGGAGACACACGGGCGTTGTGTTCCTAGCATAGCCTCATGATTCTTTTCAAGTACCTAATTAGGTAAGCCTTAAAGGTAGCAAGAGTTTGAGCATCTGTTGGTAAACCAGCTAGGAGGGTGCCATCCAGAGGAAGTAACCTACTTTTCATAGGTGAACCAATTCTCTGCAAGACTTCGAGTAAAATGAAGTAGGATCAGTGCTTAGAAAATACTGAGCTTTTTTTTACCAGAAACAGCATACTTACTTAGAAAAATAACCACCAAATCTCTTTCATTTGCACTGCGTTTTGGGGGTTTTTTTCACTTTTTTGTGGAGGCATAAACAGGCATTAGTCAAAAACAGACATAGTAGACATCTCTTGAGAAAACGGAATTTTTTACTAAGAGTTAATTTTTCAAGTTTTTTAGAAAATAAAGAGTTGTTTTTTAAAATATCTAAACTTTAGGGGTTTACTTTCCTCTTCCTCACCTCCCCCTTTATCTAGCTTCAGTTTGTGGTAATTCTGCAGACACAGCCTTTCCAGTGATCCTCTGAAGACAGATACATGCCACTGCTTGTACTGCTGCTGTCCCCTTCTGTTCAAACAAAAACCATCTTCCTTTCCACTCCCAGTTGCCAACTTCACTCAAGTAAATAGTAGTTAAGCATTCCAATGTTTTTTCCAGGAAAACAGCAAAGTGTTGGGCACTGGCAAGTTGAAAACCTCAAGTCAAGAACCCCTGTAGCTTAAAGCTAATTACTTCTCCTTCCACAAGTATTTCCTCCCCAACCGCTTCAGAGAGTGACCGCTTCCTTGATAGATGAGGGAAGCCTTTTCCGGAGTCTGGGACTGGGATTGTGCGCACTGTGGGATCTGGGCTGTGCGGTGATGCTGGGACTTGGGTGCTGGGGGTTTCACCCCCACTCCAGCCCCCTGGCCCCAGCCCTGCTCTCACCAGCCTTCCCCATCCCGGAGTGCCTCCCCTCCAGGGACTGAGCCCTGAGCCCCTTGCACGGAGGTGACAGCACAGTGAATTTTCTGTGGGCAGATGAACATTTCATTCTCTCTCCAATTTTCTTTTGACATGGACTGGCATGACAGGTAGCTTTGCTTTAGCGTGGCTGCAGGATTATGACACACATCACATCAACCCAGGGATACCAAACTACGCTGATGGTGTTTCTTCTCTGAGGCTCCCCAGAGTAAAGGAGAAACAAAGGAACAAATTTCATATTCCTAGCTTAAATTCTGTGATAAAATCAATGCAAAGCTTTGACAAAAGCCAATATTAATTATTATTTAAAGCCTACTAGGTAAATTTGCTGGTTTTGTTGGAATGCCTTTCTGGTGTGATGTGCACTTTCATAGAACCACAGGGTGATTTAGTTTGAGCTTTAAAGATAATCTGGTTCCAACCTATCTGCCATAGGCATGGACAGCTATGACTAGACCGGGTTGCTCAAAGCCCCATCCAGCCCTGGCCTAGAACACTTCCAGGGATGGGGCATCCACAGCTTCTCTGTGCAAACTGCTCCGGTGGCTCACCACCGTCACAGTAAAGAATTCCTTAGTATGTATGCATAAGTATGCACATACCTGTGGTATGATCTGGTAGAATAATCACAGAAATGTTAGTTTATCTGTTCAGTAATTCTTTTCAGGGGCCTCATACTATAAAAATGAAAGAAAAGCATGGTCTTTGTTGGAAGGTATCTACGGCTTAAAGCTTTGAGGAAGTGTGAAATGGGCATAAAGTAATTGTCATGTTTGGCATAAAGACCTTCTGTATTTAAGAAAAAAGACACCTCAATGTGTATTTTAGAATTAGAAGGAAAAAACAAAGAGGTGTTTGTGAAGATTCAGTGCTTGATTTTTTTTAATTCTTGCCTTTATTTTATTTTAGGTTGCTCCAACTGAGTTGCCAGAACACTGCCCTACAGAACTTTGGAGGGTCACTTCTTAATGGATTGCTGCAGCCTCTTAATTTCTCCATTGATCCTGTTCCCTGCATCGTGAGAACATTTTAGCCAGCACAGAACCTAGAAAAGTTACATGTAAGTCATGATTCCAATTCATTTCTATTTAAAGAAAAAACGAAAGAAAAAAGGAAAAAAAAAAAGGTCTTGGAGAGGCAAGGTAGAGGCAGTAAATATCACGGTTTAGAAAAACACTGTAAAAGCTGTAATTCAACTGCAAACATTAGGTGGTGAATAAATTGTTACTGAAGTAGTTACTTGCTTCTTTAACCTAAATAGTGATTGTCATTTTGACGGCTTTTCTAAGTGTTCTGCTACTACAGTAAACCATAGCGAGAAGTACTTGAAATAGCTCTGTTCGCCCCGTTGCTCTAACTACGCTTTGTTTTTCTCTGCAACTGGCTGCGTGTGTGTATGCTTACCTTGGTGTGCTCTGCCAAACATGCACGTGCTCCGTGTGAGTTTGGAGGCCATTATCTGCCCAACAGGACTGCAGGCACCCTTCTGTTTCTCCCGTGATAAAATCCATATCCTTCTCCTTTCGGGTTCCTGGAGTATTTCCCTTGGAGGAGCCCTGGTGCTGCTTTGTCCTTCAGCCTGCTGCCCCAAAAGGCTCTGTAAGCATTAGAAGTATGTTCATTGCTACCTCCAGCTCCTTCCAGGTGGAATTAAGTGCTCCACCTGACTGTAGGAGGGTAAAGAAAGCTGTGCACAGATCTATTAGGGACAGATCGAGGGGACTGGAGACCCCTTCCTGTCTTCTCAGCCGTGGTAGTAGTCCCCAGTGCTTGTTGTGCTTTGATTTTTCTCCCAAGATGGGGAGCAGCTTATGGTCCTGTGCATGTATTTCATTCCTGATCCCATGATGGCTGAGTCTTCCTCTGAAGCAATCCATAGCACAGCCTGGCATAGAATCAGTGGGGAGAAATTGGTTTGGCTTTTCCAGTTTGTCAGCAGTTCTAACCCTAATTCTGTGTTCTGAGGTAGAAGAAGCTTCTGGACCCCTATAAGGATGGCATGGATGTGATGGTCTGTGCTCCCAGACCTGACTAGTTTGGGAAAAAGCTTGAGCACAACTCAGTTTCATTAATTTTTAAAACAAAACCAAATCTCTTTGTGGTTAAGAGGTTTTTATCTTTGGGATGGCGGTATAGAGCAGCTTGGCAGAAGGAGGTAATACAAGATTGTGGTTCACAGTGTGGCACTGTGCATGTTACTGCCCTTGTTTGTTCACAGCAGTAACAAATTCATATGGTGCAGTTCGGTCAGAACAGGTCAGTGAAGCAGACCATAGCACTCCTTACTGGTCAGTTTTTCTTGAATGCTTACTAACACCATTTTTAATCTTAGGAACTGATCTGTAATACTATTTCTAAAAAAAATTAGTGTTTTGGAACCAAAGCATTTACATTAGAAATATACCTTTATTTGAAGTACTTTATTTGCTTATGTGACACTAAAAGATCTATGTAAAACAAGAAAAGTCTATTGCAAAAGGAGGATAGTGTTCTTCAATGCGCGTGGAAATTCAGTTTTTAAAGAGGAAAGTTTTTTTTTCTGGTGTGATGACTATCAGCAAAAACAATGGTGAAGTTGTAGGCAGTGGAGAAAGTCTGGGTAGTAACAGAATTCACTGTCAAAGAGGCCTTACAAGGTGTGAGTTTGATTTTGTTTTCCAAAAAAGGGAGAGTGTTGCCATTTCCTTGAGGGTTTCGCATTCTCTGGTGCAGTTATTAATCAAATCCCCCTTAGCAGGAATCGTCTGACTACAGGAAAATTTTGGATCTGGCTTGAAATTTGTTTTTAGTGCTTGTCTTAAGGGAAGAAGACTTGAAAATATGAGTTGTAACAGCTAGGCAGGCAGAAAAAGCTTGTTTTTCATTAGTCCTACTTAGCACTATCCCCATGAGGTTTGGAAGCCTTATTCACAATTTTTTGCAGGCTTTTCTCATGACGTTTGAAAAGCTTATCATTAGGCATCTTGCAAATTCACTATTAAAAACACTTCCAGAGGAAATAACTTCAAAAATATCATCCTTGTTGGGGGACTTGAAAAAGCAGACAGAACTGGGAAAAAAAAACCCTCTCTCATTCCAAGAAGTGCATAGGAAGTTTTGTCGTGCTTCTTATTGTGCTACAAATAATCAGACGCCTCCTTTCAAGGAACAAAATGAGGTCTGAGGACCAAATGAACTTGAAAACCTGTGTGAGGATATAGGAGCCGTCATCAAATATGTGCTTTTCCTTTTTTTTTTTTTCTTCTTTCTTCTTTCTCTTTTAACTGTGGTTATGTGCTTGAGCTATGCATCATTTTTAAAACATGGTGTGTGCCCTAGCTCCTGGAAAACCCATGCATCGCCTCACAGGCTGTTGGCTGGGGTTGCACCCATCGTGTGTGCAGATCCACGCCGGCACAGGTAGACATGAGGGCAAGCTGCCCGTTGCTTATTTGATTTCTCAGTGTTTCCCATTGTCTGGCTGTTTTTGATGACAGACTCTGCTTGTAGCAATTACCTTGTTATAGGAATTTCCATAGAAAGAAGTGGACTTTCACTCGTTAATTAGCCCTGCTGGAAAGAGCAGTTGCACAAGGTTGACCGGGCTGTAACAACTGCGTTCTTGTTGCTTTTCCCAGGGTGCAGTGGGATAAACAAGTATGCCTTTCCCCCCTTCCATTTATTATTTTGTTTCTATAATACTAGTGGGATGCTGACTGATAAAATCTGCATAAAAATAGTACTTAAAAATAGTACCTGCTGGCATCCTAGTGCAGACAGGTGACTGTTCCTAGCAGTGTCCATACTCTCACTTTGTTTTAGCCGTGTGTGTTTTCCTTTAAAAGCAGCAAAAATAACATCCCAATCAATGTCCTTCTGCATCTCATAAAAAGACCAGATTTGTACTGCTTATCCAATGCTGAGAATTCAGCAAGGGCCTGTAAGTGGTTTACACAGGATAAAAAAATAAGGCAACCCAAAACTCAGATACTTACTTCTGTACAGAAATTTCATATTTGCTAGGTATGAGTTCTTCAGAGTATTTAAAAAAAATTTTAGAAAGATTTCTTGAAATCTGTCATGTGCCCATCTCTAGGCAGATGTAAATAATGTAAAATTTTAAATATGCAGATATTGGTGGTTAAATGTCTGTCACCCACCTACCACCACAGCCTGGGAAAAATGTATCTTTTTTAAAATCTGCACTTAAAGGTCGGGTAACTTGACAGAATTCAGAAGAAAATCAGATTTCTGAAGGCAAAATTGTATCACTTTGGACACTGACTTACCAAACACTCCTAGCCGTTAGTACCAAACCTTCTTCCCAAGTGCCATGACCATACCTGAGGACATTGGTGGGTTTATCTTACTGGTGGAGAGATGTGGCCATGTCTGCATTTCATGATTTTTCTGGTACATTTTCCTGTTGGAGTGCTGTTTTCATAGGGGCAAAGGCACTTTCTTACCCATTTTATGGTACTGGCGTGTCAGGACTCTGTACCTCGTGCCACCAGTGTGTGGAATGTCTCTTGCCTTGGGGACCTTCACAATCTCCCATGGCATCCTGTCCACTGACCACTGCCAGCAGCACTGTGTCAGTCCCTCGATGTGATCAGGTGCTTCTTGGCACCGTCAGTGCCGCTCTACCTCAACCAGGCTGCACCCCCAGCCTGAGTGGGTGGGCACAGCTTTTGATACAAATACATCTGTCGATTAAATATGGTTTTATTTATATGTGCAGATGTGCCTGTATATATACAAATAAAACGTATGTATTTATAAAAGTTTTATATATATGCATATATAGGATTTTTTAAATAAAACATGTATCTGGACAAATATATGGCCTGAAAAGTGCTGGTGTGGCTTCAGGCAGGGCGCCTGCACGTGCACACGTGTGTGGGTGGTGAGTCAGTGTCCCTTCCTGGAGGTTTCTGACCGAGAGCCCGGTGTTGGAGGCATCCCCATCCGGGCACACACGATGACCACGGGCTGTGTGGCCAGGACGAGCGCTCTGCTCATGTTTAGCTGGTAACAGCAGCGGAGGACAGCGGAGTTTGTTGCAGCGTAGTGTGCCGTATGAACCCAATTACTCTGACACCGCTCGCCTTGTTGCCCTTGACCACAGTTTTGTTTGTTCGTCACCCCAGCGGTGCCACGGGCTGCGTGGGCGCGCGGCGTCATTGATCTGTTTACTCGGCGTTTCCCGTGTGGCCACCGTGTTGTGGCGAGGACTTTTATTTTTTGCTGTGGCAGGTGACAGCGCGGGTGTGCGTGTGCGTGTGCCAGCCCAAGGGACTGAGTCACAGCCCTTCCTCCCAGGGCCGGCGGCACTTCCCCTTTCCCGGTGGGGTGAGATGCCAGCTCATCTCCACAGGGCATCTTACCAGCCTGTATGTTGCTTTTTTTTTTTTTTTTTGGCAGAAAAGCCTGAGAGATGGTGACAGCAAGACCAACTTTCTCTATAACCCAAACCAATGAAAAGTAAAATCCATCTCACCACATCAGTTTTGTTTTCACTGCTGGCTCAACCTCTCCTCTCTCTCTGGCAGAGCCCTGCACAGTCATTCAGTGCCCGGCTTGGGGGTGGTGTGGTTGTTAGCTCAGTGGTGTATGACCCATTTATTTTCATAATACTTAGATACCCGCGCTTCTGCGGCGTTCAGCACACAGGTCCTGCGATCCTCAGCGGAAAAGCACTCACCTGATTTCAGCAGCGTGCATGGAGAGCAGCCGGCTCTGCCCTTGCCTTGCCAGGAGCTGCAGGAAGGTTGTGCGCTTTTGGGTCTAGTGGGCAATTGATGAGCAAGGGCAGGTAGAGGTACATTTTTCTGGAGCCAGCACTTTGTCTTTGATCATTTAGTTAAATATTGATTGCTAGCTGGTAGGACATGTTTCCTGTTACGATGTACAGAGTTGAGACGTGAAAGCGTTATACTGCGTCATTTTCTCGCTATAATAACCTGCACTTTCCGCGACAGCAAGATGATTAATGGTATGAGATTGTTCACTCTCGTCATCTCCAGACATGGCATCACCCTCCTGTTGGGTCTGGTCTTAAGACGGACCTTTTTTCCTTTATTTCTTTTTTATTCAGTTAGTTGAATTAGTTTTCTGTGGGTTTTCAGATGATAATTAGGTTCACGCTTATGTTACTTTCTGTAAATTGAAAGAATCAGGCATAGGACACACAGGAGAGTAAACTGGCATCATAGTAGACCTGAGAGTTTTAGGTATAAAATTAAAGAGTAATTTGCAAAGTGAGTTGAAGTAAAGTGGATTTAAACACAATGAAATGATCCTTGACAGCAATTTGTTTGAAGTTCTTCTACTGTTATGAGTGTAAAGGGATTTTTTTTTTTAATTGCCAGTTTCTGGGTAGAGTATTCAGCATAATTTCTCACAGGTAAGTGAAACATTAACTCCTTGTACCTCGGTAGTTTTCGCAGTGCGGGAAGAAACTGAGAGTTAGGGGGAAGCACCGTCTCTACTTCATCATTTGAAAATCAGTCAGTGGTCTGCTAAATTAGAGAAGGACTTTACCAGGGGCACTGGTACTCATAAAAATGAATGAAAACCCAGCAGAATCCTGGACAGTAGATATGCACAGCATGTGAAAAGTTGTCTTCAGTGTGTAACAGAATATAATGGCACTCTAGATATAAACTGGAAAAAAAGTAACAGCAACTAGCTAGTTTGCATTCCTTGTTCAGTTTTGGGGCTTTTGCACTTATATACTTTTGCTGTAGGTGTTGGAAGTGTGGGTGGCCACGAAAAAGCAGTGGTTACAATAAGATTTTCCATTTATTGCCCTTTGTATACAACTAAAAATAAGATTCAAATGCTTCAGCGTTTGCAGAGCAAGCATAATATTTCTCTTAGCTCTGATGACTGGCTTGCCTGTGGCTTCGGCTCTGTCTGGTGGGTGAGTCCTAGGTTTTAATGCTTGTAAATGGGTCTTTGTTGGAAGGAGAGTCAGAGCTTACTTGTGGTGTGGTCTGGCTGTCTTAATTCATCAACTTCTTATTGGAAAAAAAAAAGAAAAAGTAGTTAGGCTTAGTACATAAGTTAAAGGTGGTGATGAAAGAATTTTGGAAGCAGAATTGTTCTGCTGTCTGGAAAAAGCAGCTTTGGAGAGGACTGAAAGATCTTTAAAGTCAAAACTTTCAAAACTTCACTGGTGTACTTTAATTGTTGATCCAGTACATCATCTTCTGGCAAAGAAAAAGCGAAGGAGAAAAAAAAAAAGGAAATCTATATAAATCTGCTGAGCTTTGAGAAACAAATTCTCAGGGTTAACTTTTGGCAGATAAAATCCTTTTGGTTTGCTTTTTAGGGTGACTATTGAAATACACTGTGTGATGCTTTTCCAGGTAGTTGCACTGGTTGGGAATCCACTAAACCAGCTGCAGTATCTTGAACTACTAAATGTGTTCTGATCACATTAATTGATAAGTCAGCTTGTGGCCAAGAGAAATATTAAAGACAGACGTCAGTATATGCAGGGAAATTCGAAGCTTCATGGTGTCAGCTTTGGTGCTGTCCCAGCTTAACTCATTAAGTAGCTGTGGCATTTCCAGAGAATGAGTGTGCCTGTGCGTGTCAGGCTTCTCGATCTGATGTCATTCTTTTGATGGATGAGAGGAGAGAGCATCTATCCAAGAGCTGCAGGACCAAAGGTAGACACTGAAAACTTGCTTTCTGCTGTGTGGCAGCTTAAGCATCACTGCTTTCTTGTCGCTTCGTGACCTTCCCAGCTTTGCCAGGCTCGGCAGGGTAGCAGAGGTGTTGGTCTTGAGAATCGGGCTCTATAAGACAATAGGTTTTCACTCTTGACTAACACCACGTGGTGCGGAGGATGTGGGGTGCCGGGGCCACTTAGAGGTACACGCGCTTGTTCCATGGACTAGTCACGCTGGCAATGGTGAGTCTTTCATTAGGCAATATGAAATCTGTTTAAATTAGCTTGGTGTAGACCTCCCTCTCTTCCTAGGAGAACTCAGTGCCTGTCATTGCTGCCGTACTTTTGCCTTTTTGCTGAAATGTGCCTTTCTGCTTTTACATCTGTGCCTGCTCGTTGGACCAGCTCTTGCCTTGATACAAAGTACAAATGGCACAAGAGAGCTGATGCAGTAATCAAGACTTCAGATATTTCAGATGGGAACGGGCAAAACTTCAGCAATTATTAGTTTCGCCCGCAGTGGTTGCTGCAGGGAATTACATTACCTCTGCTATAATCACCTGCATGTATCAGTCCTGTAGGTGTCCAGAGGCTGACTAGGGGCGTAATCGTTTGCTGTAATATTTTTCTGTGGAATTTTCCCTTTTTCAGTACACTCGTAGAGGTGGGTTTTTTTCTCCCCACCCACCCTTCTTTTTCTACTGCTGTGCCTGCTGCAGGTGAGTTCAAGCCTGATGGCTTTGAAGATAATGACAGGAGAGAGTGCCACATGTGCGTCATGTGGCAGCGGCACTCCTGCGCCGATCACTGCTGCTGCGCTTTCCAGCAGGATGAGACATGCTGGACTCTTCCAGGGGTATCGCCACACGGGCTATTTTTAGAGATGGCACATAGGGTGCATTGTGCAACCATCAGTACCTACTGCTGTGCTCTTCGTTTTTTCCCTTGTATGGTGATGAGGTTTTTAAGGTGTTTGCCCTTCTCTTGAAGAGGTAGAAGGATCTCTTTGAGTTTTTTAACTGTTTGTAGAGCTGCTCCAGGGAATCTGTGAAGTTGTTTTTTCCGTACGCAGTTTGAAGGGAACAGTCCTACAAGTGGCCACTAAATTAGGGTTAGTGCAAGTGACACAAACAATGTGGTTGAGATTTTCTGCTGAAGAGCTCTAACAGCCTTTTAGGTTGCAGAGCAGAACTGCTACCTTGGGAAACCCCCAGCTTGTTTCTGGTTGTTTTTTTTTTTAACTTTACCACAGAAAACAAGCTGTACTCAGGCATTTTTACAGTTGTCATAAACTCTTTCTATGGCTCTCAGCTTCTAGAGTCCTTCGAACAGCCACTTCATGCTGTCCTGGGAGATGGTGACAGCAGCAGATGCTTTGGGATGTGGTGTAGCCTCACAGTGGGAGCAGAGCTGGACAAAGCAGTTGACTGGTGGCTTCTGCCCATTGCTGCTGGAGGAGCAGGGCTGGCCCGTCACAGGCTCCTGATTGCATTGCTCGAATAATGCAAAAACATTAGCAATGGAGATTTGCCATAATGGTGTATTTTAAGTGCATCTCTGCTCTGCCAGCTTCACTTTTAATGCACTTGGTTACGGAATGCTTCGGAGGTTGCTGCTAATGGATGAATCTCCCAGAAAATTGGAATTTTGAAATAAGATTGACACTTTGGAGTGAGAAATATAAATCTAATGAGAGTATTTCAGCAGAGGTTTGTAATTAGGAATGAATGGAGGGAATTTGTACGCGCAGTCTGCAGAAGGGCACAATGGAAGGTGAAATTGCACCCTCTGCGCTGAATGAGGGATGAAAGCCAATGTATCAGTGTCATGGCATGACAGTGTAGAGTATAAATGATACTGTCACTGAGTGCTGCAGAAGGTATCAAGGGAATTCCACTCCAGTAAATTACATTACTTAGACAGACCTGAAGGCATTGTGTCTGAATGATTGGAGGGAAAAAAGGTTGTCAGCACAAAGCAGAAGATATTATAGAACAACTGGCTGCAGGCTTGGAAAGGGGTGTTTTTCTGATATTTACCATGCAAAGCTTTTCAGATGCTATTTAAATTTCTTTTTTGGTTGAATTACAAATGTACTGATGAAGTAAAAGTATTTTTTGAGATGATGTTTGGAGTGGATACCAGCCTGCAGCAAAAGGTGTCAGCATGCACAGCTCCCATTTTTTCATTAGGAATTGGTACTTCTTCAGACTTAAGAAAAATCTATTCATGTGTTCCCAGCTCAAGCACTGTTTTTTAGTGCATTGCTTCATTTCACTGAGGACTTCCTTTTTGGCCTGGATTTTGCTTACGGGGTAATTCTAGCATAGATTTGTGGGGAGAGATGGGTTGTTACTGTTCTCACTAGCAGTGAAGGGCTGGATTGTGGTGAGCAGCAGCAGATCACGGGACACAAACTTTAAGGTCTCATTTAGAGGCATGGTGAGGTCCATGATGTGGGCAGGTAGGAGCATGATGTCATGGTGACAATGCAGCAAAAATCCAGAGACTTACCCTTTCAGCATGGATGCACTAATGCATCACAGTGTGTTCCTCACACTGTTCTGCTTTTTGCCCACCAAACCCCACTGCTAACACCAGTCCCAGCCACAGTGATGGTGTTGAGTGGAATAGTTATTTCTCACAATTTTATTCTCTGTAACGACCTACTACATCCACCCGCACAGGGACAGCACCTTAGAGATGGGGTTTAACTGCGTCTCTGTCTCTGACCTCACACACAGACAACACCTACAAGCTCCTGTAATTTCCTAGTTTGCTCGTGGATGAGACAGCCCAGCTCCCACAGTTCTCCCACACTGCTGCTTGATGATAAAACATCTGTTCCCCGAAGATGCTGCATTTCATCCTGTGGTACATAATAAGCTCTGCTTTTCTTGGGGCTTCTTGTAAAACTTCAGCAGTCTTTGTCCTTCTTAAAAACATATTTTCCCACTTGTCTACTCATAAAAGCATCACTGAAAGTACACACTATAAGAAATGATAAGGGTGCAGGCTCCGTTCCTCCTCTCCAAAACTTGATTTTTGGCAAAGCCCACACAAGGCAGGAGGATGGACATGCAACACAGTTTTAGCAGTCCATAGAACAGGCTTCTTCATGTGGAAATGGTGATTCAAGTTGTGGGAGCATTAACCAGGAAATATGGCCAAACTGAAGGGCGCTGACTCTAGGGAAGTAGCAGTTCAAATGCTCCCGTGGAAAGGATTCAGCCCCTACAGCCTGGAGCTGGAAACCAAAGCATCAAACCCACAGACTGTGTGGAAAAGCAGTCAGGCATCTGTGGAAAAGAAGATGCCTTGTGTGGGATGCAATTCAATAGTAGAGCAATTTAGTAGTGGGTCCTCATCATAGCCAAAGGTGAGTGGGAGGAAGCAAAGTGCAATTTCTGTCTATACCTCCCACATTAGAACTGGTTGGAGTAGTCCAGGGTGTAGGACTGTGTCTGTCTGTCTGTCTGTCTGTCTGGATAAAAAAGGGAATTCAGACATTAGAGATGTAAAATTTGTCCTTAGACCATCATTGTCATGGGAAACTACTATGCCTGCTTGAGCACCTGTTGGTAGTAGTATTAAAAATCCGTGGTCACTCACTTCTCCTGTGGTATTTTGTGTCAAAAGCTGGCATTTTGATAAATCTGGTTTTTTGCACGTTGGGAAAGCAAATGTTTTTTTCTTATATTTAGTGTTATTCCTGTGGTCATGATCAAGCCGTGTTTTCAAAATGTGGTTCTTTGTAGTCATCCATCAATCCACAGAAAGTCCATTAGTTCTCACAGCCCTGCTACTCATATGAGGCTGTTTTCCTCTTGCCATGCTTGGTCCTGCAGCATGAATGCCTATAACCAGCACCTGTGAAGTCACCAGGGCCACTCGGGGGAGTGATAGGTGCAAAACTGGACTTTAAATGCTGCGAAGTACTGTGATTGCAAGAGTGGGATAGAGCAGGAGAAGGAATGACCAAACTATGCCTTAGGGAAGACTGGGAGACTAACCAGTATTGCTTTAACTGAGAGAGATATTGAGCCTGCTCAGTCAGATTGGTATCCCCTGGCAAATGTATTTTGTTTTGTAAATGGCTTCCTGCAGTCCCAGAAGACTATTGCTATCTCTTCCTACCTTGTACAGTGGATTTCTAAATAATCAATCTTGGTGCAGGAAAGCTGCGATTTAGTAAGTGTAGCTTGCTAACGAGTCAGTTGTTTAATCTTAATTCTCACTCCTCGTGATTTTGATAACACAGGGCTGTAAAGTTTGACATTGTAGAATCTTCTCTATAAATTCTGATTTGCTTGCCAAAAAATCAGCCTATTATTTTCAATTCCCCTCTTATCATTAGTGTTATTAAACTGACGATTGATGTGTAAAAACTGCCATTTGCATGAAGTTCACAAAACTGCAGTAAAAGACACTTTTGTTCAGACTTGGTTAGGAGAGAGAATAAAAAAGCAGCTAAATAACGTTAGTTCTAACAGCAGAGATGTTCATATAAAGACATGTTCTGAACAATAAGATCGTTTATCCATGTATGACATAAATACATCGGAATTTAAATAACGAGAGATCTTGTGAAATGCAGCAAAACGCACACCACTGGCATTGTGAAGTTTCCCTTTTCTAAAGCCCTGTTCTCAGGGAAAAGCAGCTTTACTTTTGCTTTGAAAATCCATTATCATAAGCCTTTTTAAAAAAAAAACGTTTGTCGTAGTGCAATATTAAAGCAATTTTATACCCTAAGAGGAGCTCTTTCATAAGGTAAAATGCAATCCCATGTGTGTATGTAATTGCGATTTATAATACTTCTCACAGCCCTAATTTTCCCAAAATTAAGAAAACCACTAACCTTTTTAGGCTTTCCTTTTCCTAATTGTTTTTTGTTCTCCCTGTCTTTCTTCCACAAAATATTCTTTTTTTAAAATCACTGCTCAGGAGGAAAAAAAAATCACAGAACGCTCTCTGGATTCATTGCAAAACACTGCTTGAAGGAAGCATTTTAAGAGTCTAGGTTAAAAAGTTTCTGCTTCTTTCAAACTACATGGGTGACACTGCTATTTTGGGAGACCGTACCATCTGCTTGTTAACCAAAAAGCAGGGAAGATATTCCTAGTTCTAGTATAGATTTTTGGGTTGATTCCACATAAGATTCCCGACTGATCTCTGCTTGTGTTTGCCCCCTCTGTAAGCTAAGGAGAACAAGGCCACTCATCTCCTCTTCTGCCTTCGCGGCTCCCAAGGTAAAGATGCTCTGCTTGTGGTCCTGAGTAAGACATGGTTGTTCACAACAGGCACAGTCCATCGTGATGTATGAGGTCCCTAGTTCTTCCCTGCAGGTGTTCATGTCACAAAAGCTATGAGAAGTAGTAAAAGAGCAATATAGTGCCCAGCCCCTGATGCGCCACAGGTGACTGCTGCCTGTGGAAGAAGAAGAAGGCGTTTGGGAGAGGCTTGGTTGGGTTCTGTTGGAGGAGCTGAGTTTTTGTTTGGGTTTGAGTAAGAAAGGGGGAGGACACATTTTCTGGCGTTTTGCTTGCTTTTTGGGGGAAAAAAAGGCAGAAGGACAAGGTTTCCTGGCCCACACATCAGCCATCTACCAGGTAGTGCAGGTGGAAAAAGTGCAGGAGCTAGAGAGGGCAGTAAGACTGTCCTTGCCTAGGTGGAGAGGGATGGCAGGACTCGTAGTGCAGATTGACTGAAGGAAAAGGTTGACATGAGTAGGAGCAAGGTGTGGAGTCTGTGTATTTTGTCTGGTGAGTCTGTGGAAATTGCGCAGCGGAACATGAAAATGTGAGATGTTACTGTGGTCCTCCATAGGTGATAAGGACATTTGTCTGAGGCAAGAGAGATTTAAGTCTATATTATATTGCTGGAGTATCTGCAAATACATATGTATCATCATTACAGTATCTTCCTGACTGGCAAAATGTTTCATCCAATCTCTGTTGACAGAAGAGATTGCCTACTGATAATTGCTTTGCTTAAGTGTCTGATAATATGCCAGAAATGAGAGCATTCTCTGTTAGGTCATCTTTAATTATGCATGTACCACCTGTCAGCTTTAAATCTGGAGAAGATTAGTTTTCTCATTGGATTTAGAGTAGGGAAGAGAGCCTTCAACAAGAGGACTAGGCTGTTGCAAACAGTGTCTATGGGGGAGTTTCACAAGCAGTCTCCTCATCATCCCTAGTCATGGATACCGCTGTTGGCACATGCGGAAATATTTGAAATATTGCCTAAGCTCGCTGCTGTAGTGATGGGTTTCGCAGGAAGAGGATTTCAGACCATCTGTTGCGTTTTCTAGTTTTCATTTTTCCCCATTTCAAAGGGAGAGGGAGCGCTGAGGTGGGGGAGGACACGTGGCAAGTCATGGCTCCTTCAGCAGTGCTGGGAGGAAATCCCCCCAAAAGCCATGCAAGGGGGTTATTCACTTACCACTGGTGAAAGCACACAATAAAACTGGTCGGGCCGGTACACATATGCCAAGTTAATATGAAATTAAGGGCTCAGAAGACTGAAAAATTATGGGGATGGGTGCTTTGCAGAAAAACTCAACAGGGAGAGATGGTAAAGATCTCTGAGGATATTAAATTAATAGGGTTGCCATTACCAAGCCTACTTACGATATTAAAAATTATATTGGAGAGGAAATTTATCTTTGTACAGAGTGGGGAGGCAGTAATTGTTTGGGAATAGTTGCAGGGATTTTCAATTTGTGGGAGAATGCTAGCTGTTTATTTGGTACAGTAATAGATTTTAGGAATCTCCTTGGTTTTTTTGGTCTCCTTTACTCCAAGGCCAGTGTGGTTGGTTGTTCTCCGAAATGCAACATTTGCACCAGAAAACAGAAAAGGTCTTCATTAAGCTTCTCACCTGCTTTTGGCAGAAGAGGACATCACTTGCACTGTCAAATGTTGCTCCTGCTGCTTCTTGCCTGTGTATCTGAGTGGCCTGTGCTTCCCCCTCTCTGGGATTTTGATTTTCCAGCTTCTGTCATCATTGCCTCAGCCTCCTGGAAAGAATTCCTCAGTCACACTGGTTAGCTGACACTGATCATTTTTCCCAGTAATACCTTCAGCCAGAGCTGTTTCTGAAAATCTGGGATTTGGAACAGTAGGTCAGTTTGTAAAACAACAAGCAAAGAGGGACAGATGGCTGTGGATACGAGAGCATGTTTCTGTTCATCTCCATTTGGCTTTTGCTGACGCTTCGTTGTTGCACGAGCATTTGAGGCTGTCGCTTTGCATTGGTTAAGTGGTTGTTGCTCCTTTGCTTGAAAGACTGGCCTGTGGCACTTGTCATGTCCCCCACTCTGCTCCCGTGGGGCTCCAGGGCAGGCTGCCTCTGCCAAAGCTTGCAGTGCCTTTGCATCCAAGGACATGGAAAGAGTTTGCAAGACGAGTGGATTTTCTGCTCAGAAATCTGGCTGTTTTTCCTGACCTTTTCTCCCAGCAGCTGCACTGGGCGAGGCTTTGCTGATGATTCCTTTTCTGAGGGTAAGGTTGCCGGACTCACCTTCCTTTGTTATTCCTGTGTAAATGATTACAACTTCTCCATCGTATGTTGTGCTACTGGGTTTTTGCTCAGTTCTTAGACAGATTCTGATTGATTCAGATTCGCTTGCTTCTGTCTCTCTGAGTAGTGGTGCCAGTAGCATCACCTCGATGTAGCTGAATTTTACAGACCTGAAATGGAAAAGTGTGGAGGTGTGCCACAACCCTTTTTTCCCTGCTTGTGATTCATTCAGCCCTTCTTTCCACCCTCCTGTTTCATGCTAGAGGGCTCTCCAGTCTTGCAGTGGTCACTGGAAGACATCTCATTTGTACAGGCTCATTCATTAAATACAAGGGTTTATGCATCCCATTATGTCTGGGCTACTGCTGAGCTGTGCAGCACCACTGGGCACTGCAGGAGATGTCCTGTTTGCTGGTTTGAGGAACAGCCGTACTTAAATGAATGTAGTACTTTGCTTTTGTCTCTGAAAAAAGGGACAACTAGATGAGATTTAAGAATACCTGTAAGAATTGAAATACTTACTTCAAACCATCTGATCTCTTCTGGCTTGAGAGATGTGGCTTACATAGTCCTCAGACCGTGGCTGGTCCTGGGGACTCTTTCTTGTCCTCTTATTTTACAAATGACTGCTTAAACTACTTAGAGCAGTTTTTCTGGAAAACCCTCCTGTTCTCGAACCCAGGATGTCCTGTCTAATGACTACATCCCTCTTTTCTCTCCTGGACTCTTCACTGGAGCTTATCCACTGCCTTAGTCACAGGAGGGGCTTCAGATATCCTCTCCGTTTCTCACAGGGACACACATTTAGCAGTTCTCTTGTAACCTTTGGTGTGTTGCTGGTTTTGGGCTTCACATGTATTCCCTCCCTTTTCACTCTTTTAGAAACACTACAATAAAACTCTTCGCATGTCAGATTTAGTATCTGTTATAGTAGAGACTTCCTACAGGATTCATACTTTTCCTTCCATAGCAGTGCAACAGTGCTTGATAGTGAAGCTGGTGAAATTTAGACTGATGTGTTTACACTGAGCTATCTGACTGTATACACTGTTAATTTTAAGAGGAAGGGGAACCCTTCTTGGGATAATTAGTTTTGCCATGTTTATAGACACGATCTCTTGCTGAAGCATGTTTTTCCTGACTACGAAGCGGCTGCTGACAGCTGGTATTACAAGAGTTCATTGGGAGTCTCATGGTCCATGCGTCCTTATGTATACACAGCACAGGCAAGATGAAGCCAGGGAAAGATAATGAGGGCAGTGATGCTAAACCCTCTAGCAGTGCCCAGTAGTGAAGCATTTGAACAGCCAATGTGAGCCAGATTCCAGGTCCTGTCTAGGCTGTAATGATCAGGAAAATCACCTTGTCCTTCAACAGATTTTACCAATCCGGTTGAGCAGCCAAGTCAGGGGAATCATTTCTTCTTACTGCCCTGGCAGTGGCAGCACAAGCTCCTAGATCAGGGAGGTGCCTGTGGCCCACCAGCACATGAGGGTGCTGCCACATGTCCCTACATGCCCTTCTGAGGCGTAGGGACAGAGCAGTGTGTGGGTCATGTAAGTGCCACCGTCCGGTTTTGCGGTCTTTCCACCGCGAGTCAGTTGGCAACACAGTGCTGAAGATCGGCGGTAAATACGCACAACCTTCTCGAAAAGTTCAAGTGGGCAATCAGAGCACAGCAAGTGGCTGCTTTTACACTTTGGTTACAGAGTGGTTCTGGAGGGATTTCAAGGAAACCTCTTGGTAGCAGGAAGCTGCTGCTTTAGGCATTCGATGGAGGAGCTGCGCCTTCTGCCTCTGGTGCCTTCTTCCCTGGGCTGCTTAATAAATACAGTGAGTGTGGCCATTATCAGCCAAGCTCCGTTCCTTTCGCCTGTGCTAATGTGCTGGTGTTTTATGTCACATCAAGTGAGGAGGGAAAGCTGTGATATGAAGCCATTCCTCCTGTTCCTTAAATAGGATTGATGACCACAGCTTAACAGCATTCCAAGAAAAAGACATTTGATTGAAGGTGGCCGGAGCTTCCCCTGAGATGCTGAATAAGGATGTTCATCCTGGTAATAACTTGCCTTTGCCATTTTCAGAGCAGACCTTCCTATTGCAAATCCTGCATTAGCTTGCTGCAGTTAAATGTGCACACACATATCTAAAGGTACCTCTTTGATTTTCCTCCTCTGCCTCCACCCACCTCCCACACAGGCCCAAGGGAGCCCCATCGGCTCATCGGCAGCTCCATCTCGAGGTGGTTCCTCCAACAGCACTGCTTGTTGCCCTTTGGTGCCCCTTCAGCCATGGGGGGGTCTGCTCTGCTATGCAGGAGCATCGGTGAGCTTTCTGCACACCATAAGCTGGAATTCCCTCTGGGCTGCTGCAATGAATATTGCAAAAAACTGTGCTGAGCAGGGGAGGGCATCATGCTTTTATGTGCCATGGCTTGCCAGTTTGAATCACATCTGTTGTGTTGCAGAGGGGAATATTGCTTTGGTTGCAGTGGGTTACTGGAGTACTAGCAAGTCTCATTTGTAAGGGGTCCTGGGCTTAAGTCTCATCTCATCTGTCACCGAGAGAAGGAATCTACTCTGACAACTTCTGCAAATGCTGGTTTCACTTTTGTTTATTTGTTCCCCAGCTGTGTCCTTTGTTTCTGAAATGGTGTTTACATACTGCAGGTTTTTTTGGTGCAAATCAATCAGCTTTAATTTCTTTCTCAACTACCTGATTTTTATCCCTTTCCTTCACCAGCATCCTGTTGTTAATTCATATGATTATGCGATGTGATATCCCTCCCTGGTTAACAAAATGCTAGAATAGCCGTTGGCAGCTTCTGGAAGAGTAATTAGCAAATAGGAATTACTCGAAGATGTGCACACTGGCCTAAATAGGCATTTTCCAGCTGTTTGCAAGTTCAAAAACTCGTAGGCGCTTTTTGGGCTCTAACACAAGATTAATTACTTGCTACTACAAAAGAACATTTACAAAAATGTGTAGTGTGCAATCCAGACTACTGTGTTTTGTTCCTTAAATTGGAAGTGGACATCTTTGTCACAGAGAGCGAGTTTTTACAGTGCTTGGTAGTCCTTTTCCTGAGGAGCCGAGCCTTTTCGTTAAAAGGGGATGTCACACTCAGAATCAAAATAGTGAGAGCCGCCTAAGAAAGTGCTGGGGGCTTAGTGTGGCCGAGTCCTGGCGCCGCGGGGCGCAGCTGTTCCCACATGGGCACGATGCGGTGCCGGTGCCTTTGTGCTGAGTGCCTGAGCCAGGAGCCCCAGCTCCCGAGCCATCCCGGTCTAGCCCAGGACATTGGCGTTTCCTTTCTTTCTAATGTGCGGGAGTTGCTGTCCATGAGGCTTTCTTTAGAAAGCCATTTACACTGCTGCGCCTTGTTTTGCGTGAAGAAGCCCTCATAAATCAAATACACACAGCTGTGATAAAGGTCTCCTTTTTATCCACAGGCAGCTACTGTCAGCCTGCTTTTATTTCTCCTCGTTCCTATTCTGTTGTTCCTCCAGGATCAGCCTGAGGGCAGCTGGATTTTTGTTTGTTCCCTGAAGTAATGAGGTAGTTGATCCCTGATGGTGCAATTGAGAGAGGGGGCAGGCAGAGAGGAAGTGCATGGCTGGTGTATTTGGACTGCTTGACAGTTTTATTTTAAGCTCAGGGTCTCCTTGCCACATCCGTAGCCTCTTCTGTTCTCTGCCTTTTGCTTGACATCTCTTGTGCTTAATTCTCTAATCAGCTGGATTATCATCTCTTAGCACCATGTCCTCACCCACTCTCTAGCCTCTCACTAGTGATTACCTCTCCCCTCTCATCTCTTCTCCACTCTGACACTTCTCCCTGTTTTCTTCTCTGAGTGCCTGTGACTTTTCTCTCCCCTCACCTCCCAGCATCATCCCACTTCCCAGAGAGAGAACAGACAATTTCCACAAATCTTCTTTCTCGGTGTTGCCTTCGTTCCCACTGCTCTTTCAAGCTCCTTGGCAGTCGTTTCCCTCTCTGTTCTGGGCAGTGAAACATCTCTCTCTACCGCCTGCGCCCTCTTTTCTTTTCCCCCTCAACAGCCTTACATACTCGCTGTTGTATGCAATGCTTTATCTTCAGCTTCTTAAATTTCTTTTTGCTCACTGAAAACACTGGACAATAGCCACTCTTTCTCACAATTCATTTCCCTGTTCTCACTCCAACCCCTCTGCCTCCCTGGAAGCAATGGAGCCAGGACTGGGCTCCTGCCCCGTTACTACAGACCTTTCTCCCTGGAAACTTCTCCAGCCATCCCCCTTTTGCCTTTGCTTCTGAGCAGCTCTTGATCCATGGGCCCCTAGCCTCTTTCAGCAGTCTCTTTCTCCAAGGTAACCCTGACCCTTTCACTTCTTTTTTTTCTTGAACCCTTCCACACATCCATAATAACACGATTCTTAGCGTCCTTGTGGATGTTGCTCCTGGCTCTTCCCATTCCTTTCAACTTTTCACCATTACCTCTGGATTTTCCCATTTCAGAGTTTTTTTCACGTCTCTATCCTCCTTTATCATTACTAAAAACATTTGCACAAACATTTTTTTCAGGGTTTTAGTTTCTCCAGTTTCTTGTGCTCTTTTTGGAAAAATTCTTGCCACATGTGGCAGAGAAGAATGTGTGTGCATATGTACTTCAGGTGAGAAATGAGTGGAATAATGGCTACAAATAATACTGAGACACTTGATTTGTAGAGTAAAAGGAGCATTTCTTCCTTCATGTAAGGATGGGTTGCTCTGTTGATAGGACTCTTTAATAGAGACATGTCATTTTTTAATGTTTGAAAAGCTCGTGCCAGGTCACATGAAACGCACAATGATAATAATACATATTTTTTTAAGAGATAGTAATTAAACATTGTGCATATGTGTGCACATGTATGTAGATGTATGTATGTGTGCATATATATACGTACATATATATGTGTGTGGGTATGTATTCATACATACACACATAATTATAGGCACATGCACATATGTGTCTGCTTTTAAGACACTATATGTGAGAATAGTATGCTGTGATGGAATAGCATCGTGTCATTCATAATCCAGTGGTGGCTGTCCTGTATTTCATCAAGCAACAGGTATTTATTTAAAGCATTTTAACATTCACTTGGGCATGTAACCAAACTGTGTCTTGCTAGCACTTTAAATTCTTGAGGTAATGGCATGAATCTGTGGATAGACTTACCTGATCTTGACCTCTGATAAATATATATTAACTGAACCTATTTCTGCAAGACTTGAATTGTCCTAATGACAAAATCTTCCTTTAGTCTGATAGCTCAAAATTGTCTCTTCCTTTCCTGAAACTATGTCTCTATGTGGTCAAGTTTGCCTAAAAAGATTGGATTGGGTCCTGCATAACAATGTTTGCATTCTTATGACAGTCCGAGAAACAAAGTTCATTGATTTAGTTAGAAAGACTTGTGGAGTGATATTTTAATTAATTTATTTTTTTATTGCAGTCTGCAATATAGGTTAGGTACATTTAGGATAGGCAGAAGTTGAGGGGGAAGAAGTAAGGAAAAAGCGTGCTTGTTTTTACATTGCGGACTGTTCTCTTTTACATGAGACAAACTCCCTGGCAAGCACTAGAGTTTGCCATCTAGGCTGGTCCCCTTTTTAGCACAAAAATTGCTGTAGGGATTTGCCAGCATGGAGAAGTATTGATTGTTTCCTAGCACGCTGTTTGTATTACATATTTCAGTTAATAATTAGTAATGCTTTTAGATTAGTTTCATTTGAAATACTAATCAATGAGCTTTATAGATCTCCCGCTTTCTACATAAACATGCCAATCTCCAGTGGAGCATAAGAGTTTTATTTTATCCCAGATTGTTTATACTATATAATTATTAATCTGTAGTTTAATCTCCTTGTGCTCATGTTTTTATGGCTTGATCCCGCTTGTTGCAGGCGATCTCAAATCTAATTAAAGGGCATGGATTAATGGCACTCAACACCTTCACAAGTAAGTGCTGGAATGTGCCAGCTAGGTCCTGTTGCATGAAGACGTCCTGATGCTTCTTACTCTACGTGTGCAGCAGAAACAGGACTGCCTGCCTTGTGTCTTGTAATTTCACTCTATGAAGCCTTATTTTGAACCACAGTAGGTTTTCCAGACCTCAGGTGCACAGAGTCACAGTTTTCTTGGTGTGATGTTCTCTCAGACTGTCGTTGGAAAACCACCACCAAAGTGTTTCGGCTGAGGGGGAAATAAGAAGGAAAATAAAGCTTGAAATTATGTGTTGATTTCGCAACATTCAGCATTTTTTTGAGCTCTTCGAAAGCTCTGGTGCCCTCATGCTGTAGAGCAAAGACATGAGATCTCATCTGGAGAGTGGGCTGGGGACACGCTGCAGCAGTTGCTGGAAATCCATCTGGCCAACCAGAAAGTCTGCTAAGGAAAGCCCAGGGCAGCTAGTGGCTTCTGCTCAATTCTTCCTCGAAAGTCGGGTTTCTGACAGAACGGCGCGGGGGGACCTGTGCTCTGCTTGCTCCACCTGCGTTTGGTGTGGTGTTGCAGACTGCTCGGGTGGGACTTTGCAGACCAGTGATGGTCAGCCAGTTCTGCTTGGGAAGCAGGAACCTCCTGGCTCCTACCCTCATCCTCACCCTCGTGGGCTCAGGGGTCAGGTTACACAATGGCACCTTCAGTTTGTTTAAAGCAAGGAAATTACGCACAAAAGCTGTTAAAAGAATATAAGGTTGTCAAGTCAAGTGAGAAATGTTATAACATCGCCTGCTCAGCCTTCAATTGAATCCTGCGTGCATGCAAATTTGACAGTCTTTAATTGCATGTCTCCAAGATCTGTGGAGAATATAGCTTCTCAATTCACATCAGAAAAATCATACACACTTTTTTCTTCTCAGGAAAGAAAAAGCATTCTCTCTTAAAGGTTGTCCAGACTGTGGGTATGGGTACATTTCATCAGCCAGGGAAAGCTTCCATAGGTCGCAGCTGCCCAAAACACAGCCCTGAGCAAACCTGCCGTGTTCCTGAAGGTAGCGTGGCAGTGGCAATTGCCGCTGTGCGGACAAGGACCTCACTAATTTCTTTTGTGTTTGTCCTCAGATATGGTACAGCTGAGGTGTCCTAGAGTGTCTGTCCCCTCGTGAATGGAGAGGAAAGGGAGAAAGTAGCAGCAGGAGGAGATCACCATTGCTGCTGAGGGTGGACAGCGCTTGGGGTTTTGTGGGTCTCCGAGCTAAGGTCTGCAGAGATTGAGGGGAATGTCTGGTTTCAAGGGCCTCTTTCTCTACCAAAAGTACATTCCCCTTGAAGACAAATGAGCAGACAGGGGCTGTAAATAACCAGGGAGAGAGTGACATCAGTGAATACCCAACCGCATAAACCAGCCTTACGTAAGTCTGGTGTAACTCTAAACCAGTATACGTAAGTCTAAACCATTAGGATTGCACAAGAATCACATTGTTTGACATTTTATTAGCCAGGTTTCTAGCATTATGGGAGAGGCATTGGAGAGAGTGGTACATGAGCAGGAATCCAAAAGATTTTCAGTTGGAGTGGTTCTCTTAAAAATGGACTGGAAAACACAAGTTTCCGACTTGTTGCATGAGAGAATGAAGCAGGAAGGGAAGCAATTTGTCGAACAGTATTATTTGTGGACAGTCTTAAATAACATGAATCACGGGATCTCAAATCCCGTACAGTGACCTCGTGCAATCAGAGTACATCATCTGCTAGGAGATTATGAATTTATGCATGTGCTGTACTCAGAATTGGAAAAGATGTTTTCCAAAGTTAGAATCTGTTGTGTTGGCATAACATTGCATTTAAAGTAAAAAGCGTTGAACGCACTGGGAATTGTTGAAGAATATTCTGCCAGCTCTCAAAATTATGATTTTACACTGCCATCAATAACAAAAAAGTTACTCTAATGAGAAGCCATTCTGGTTAAATGAAGAAATATAAGTAGTGATAAAACATTTATTAATTTAATATCCAATAAGGGAAAATAGAAAAGGCAGAAGTGTTCCCCATGTGTTTTTTGTATTTGAAACTGTGGAAGAGGATGCGTCCATTCTGTGCACTAATATGGAAAGAAGAGAAAGTTGGCTGCTTATAGCAAAGGAGGATCTGAGAGGCAAGAGTGGTTGAAATTAAACATTCTCACATCCTACTAACTTTTACGTCCAGGAATTTTAAAGGAAGTAGCCGAAAAGCTCTGTTAAGTGGCTGGTAATTTATAATAAATCTTGGGAAATGGGAAATTCCAGAAAATTGGAGGGCTGCCAGTTGTGTTTCCAATATTTCAAAAAGATAAAAGGGATGTCCCGGGGAACTGATGGCTGGTTTAGCTTGACGTCAGTCCAGAGTAAAATAGTGGAACAGCTATTTTAGAATCTGTCAAGAGAGAACTTGGAGGCTAAAGGTATAGATAATTCCAGTAACAGCTGAAGAGAGAGCCTGTCAAAAAAACCTCGCTGGATTTCTTTGCTCTGTCAGGATTGCAAATCTGTGTGATAAAGGCAGCTGTTGATTTGCCTTTAGGAGGCCAGAGTAGGTGGTCCTTTCTGCCTTTCGGGTTTGTGAACCATATAAGGAATGCCCAGAGATTAAAACGCCCCTGACAGAGTTTCAAACAGAAACAATCAAGTCACTCTGTTTCCCTGGGATAAAGCGTGGCTTAGTTTTGGGTTTGGGGTGTTAATCTCCTATTTGATTTGATTTGATTTGATGGCTTTTGCAGCTTTAAGTGTGTTTGAGTACATTGTAGTTCTGTGGGGGTAAAGAAAAAGACAAGCTTCAAAAGCTTCATGAAAAGCTCAACAAATAATGCAAGTATTCTCAAACAAAGATAAAATCCGAGTTCTTCTTATAGCAGTCTTTGTAGCTTTAATCCCTCGTTCTTTACCATGGCAAAGAAGATTTCATAAGCTCCTCTAGATCTTACAGGAGAAGGAAAGCTTGTGTTTCCCTTCTGCTGTCTTTGCAGTCCTGTAAGAAACTCCAGATGCTACACTGGTTTTATGTACTCTCAGAATGAGTATCCAAACATATCAAATCTTTTCTTGTTCTCTGGGCTCCTTCAGACTGCAGTTGCTCTGAGTCCAAGTGCCAATCTCTGTCTCACATCCTCTCCTTACCTTGGCTGTAGTCTGGTAGGTGTTGGCAGCAGAATTGATTGCTTTCCGTGCACCTTTCTCCGTGGGATGATTTATTGTCTCCAACAGGAAAGGCAGTCAAGTTCCAGAATAAGGGCCAGTCCATGGATAAAGGGACTTAAAATAGGCATCTAGGCATGTGTCAGATTCTGAGAATAGTGGGAAGGCTTGCAACTCCTGCTTAAACCTTCTGATAACAAAATGGCAATTCTCAGATCTTTGCAGTATCAAAACTACAGTCAGAATCTCTTGGTGTAATCCAAATATCCCCTTGGCACTTGCTCTGAGTTTCTAAATAGTCATTTCAGTGATCTTCTGGTTATTTGATCGTTAGAAAAACATGTGAAAATGGTTTTCTGCAGGACTTCCAAGATTCAGATGTGTAAATCTGTGGATCCTAATGCAACAGTCACTAGAATATATTTATTTATTTGTTTGTTTAGTTACTTAGTTATAGATTAGTCAAAATCTATGACCTAGCCATAAAGAAACATTTTTCCTTCAGTTTTCAAAGGAGAACATCATAGTTGGTATCCCTTTGGTTGTGGAAAGCGCTGCACAGACAGATAGTGGCCCACTCTTCAAGGAGAAGGCAACACCTGTGTTCCTTCCTGAGAGCAGAAGGTGTGAAGTTACAGCTAAGCAAGTCTGTCCCAGATTTAACCCAGTGACCTACTGCGTGCATCCCTGCTCTTCACACGTTAATCACAACAGACACGTTCCGAAGGACGTGCCAGTTTGTGTCCCGAGGAAGGATGAAGGATGTTTTGACCAACTGCTAACTTGCAGGAAAGATGAAAAGCTTTGCATTTTAGGGGGTAAAACAGGGAGAGCAGATTTTTCCCGTAACAGCTATGCAGTATGACAGGAGAAAATGGGATTGGGTTGCTTTCGCAACCTCTGCAATTTGTGTAGTCGAAGATGTTCACGGTGGTTTTGGCCATAGCCTCTCAAGCAGATAGAACTGCTTCCACCAGTTCTGCAGATAGGCTAGAAAAGCAGTAATTAGTACAGCTTAGTGG
Organism: Cnemophilus loriae; assembly: GCA_013397755.1. NCBI lineage: Eukaryota > Metazoa > Chordata > Aves > Passeriformes > Corvidae > Cnemophilus > Cnemophilus loriae. The sequence continues at coordinate 316,292 of VZTF01002610.1, read as the reverse complement.
AAAAAAAAAACACACAGTTTTGAGAGAGAACTTTCCTATTTGCTTTTTTTGGGGGGTTTTTTGGTTTTTTTCTTTTTTTAAAAAGTGAAAACAATACTCATTTGATAGCAACCAAAATTTCAAGTACAGAGCTTCAGCACTGAATTCCACTGGAGCTATGAAGTTGAGACTAGAACATAAAGGAAATTAATAACTTTTATTCAAATAACTTGTTAGCATAATCTTTGACATTCAGAGGCTGCTAAAAGGAGCTGCGCAGTGCTGTTGTTCATAATTTGTAGCTTCCAGACATTGTTGGCATTAGGGCAATATCAGCTGGGCCTTTGTTCTCATAGTCGTATTAACAGAAGAGATGTCGAATACAGAAACACCTTCTTTACTGTCCTGAGGTATTGTCATACCGGCAGGTGACCTGGATATTTGACAAACCGTTTGTACTTCAGCAGTGCCATCATTTCAGATGGCATTTCTGCAGTGCGAGTTATACATGTATACACATATGCCCACACAGGTACACATAAGTTATTTAAAGGTTTAGGAAAAAGGGGGAAGCCATAACATTGTATCACTTCTCAAGCAAAATCCCCAAATAGTCATTTAAAGCAAGGAAAGCAGTGGGCCTTTGCCAGAATTTCCAGCCCCTGTTTGTGTGGAGACCTTGACTTCAGAGAGCTTACCAAGCTGGAAGGCAAAATAGAAACAAATCCCTGCTTCATTTTTCCCTCTCAGATTCTTTAATCTGGCTCACCCAAGAACAATCGAAAAGGTTGTGTCTTTTACCCAAGGTCCTGAAACCATTGACTACTTCAGAAGAACATAATATGTTGTTTGTTGTGCTTGGTGGTTTCCTGGCAGTGTTTCAGTGTTGGGCATTCCCCATTCTGCTTTGAATAAGCTATTTTGAGTGGCAGACTGAGTTCCGGTCCCCTTCACGGTAGCCAACTACTGTAAAGAGCAATGTGAAAGCTGCGAGAGGAGATTTTATCAGGAAAGAGTTCTGTGTCTTCTTTTCCATGTTCATGTATGTCAGTTAAGTAGCTTCTGAGAAATAAGGATATAGGACAGTTTTTCTGTTTTTCCTGCTGTTTTCCTACTTGGTCCATGTGGAAGGTGTTCCTGCCCATGGCAGGGGGGTTGGAACTAGGTGATTTTTAAGGTCCTTTCCAACCCAAACCATTCTATGAAGCTGTCTTCCCCCACGCATCTACCATGCCTCCTTCCTGAGGGCATCATCAGTTTATTTACAGAACACTGAAAATGCGTGTTAAACTAAGCCTGACTCACTCAGTGTAGGAAAATTAGTAGTATAATTATATAATTTTTACTGAGTCATAAAAATATTCATGTGTATACTTTGCCTAGTAGGCCTGTATAGAATGTATATGTCAATGCATGTACTGTGTGTAAACATTACTTGCACGTTAACTGAAGTCCCTAAAGAATGTGAGCTCTCATTACCTTGTTCATCTGGGTTACTCTCTCAAGAAACAGTAACAGCACAACCCTCTGAAGTCAAGAAATAGGTTTTATCTCTATATGGAACATAAATCTGTTTGGACTCTTCAAAGCAACCTCCACTGGGAATCCCTTATGACTCCTTATGGTACCAAACTCTGAACAACCTGCAGCACAGTTTCTTTAGAGTAGACACCTGGGGTTTAAATAAACATTCATCATGAGTCTACAGGCATCCTGACAGTACTTAAAAAAAAAAATAAATAAAAGATTCATTGTAGAAATGAAGCTGTGGTACATTTTTGCTCGTGTGTTCATTCTGCCAATAGCAAAATTCTTGTGAGTAACCAAAATGCTACAGATTAAAGTTATATTCAGCAATTCTGTTTAAAGGTCTGCAGGATCAGAGTCCCTCTTTTTAATTCTTTTTTTTCTTTACCCAGTATCTATCCAGTTGTTCTGTAGGGTCTAGGTCCAGTATAAGAAAAGCAGTGAGTGACTTTGCAGTAGAACTTACTTCCAACGTCAAAGCCTCTGCCCTGTGATGACAAATGAGCTGTTCAAAAACAGCCATTCCACAGTCTGCAGGATACATCCCTGTTCCTGTCAGTTTAGCTAAGGAAGGAATTTCCAGTATTCTCATCTCCGTTTGGAATCCATGTGAAATGGGGCTCGTGGCCCAGCCCTGCAGCCAGCCCAGGCACTGATGCTTCTGCTCACTGCCTGCGGTGTAACTCATGGGAGACCGGTTTGTGGCCCTTGAACCTCGTGCGGCTGTTCAGCAGTTCCAGGGGTGCTCCCTGGGCTGTGGACGCTCAATGTGTTGGAGCCATGCAGCCTCCTCAGCAACTCCTCACCTCTTCCTTGCCTTTAGGAGGTGTCAGCAAATGTCTGCAGGCCCCTGCTGTGTGCCCAGCCAGACCTGGCTGTCTAGAAGGCCCGGGGTTAATTCTCCCTTGGGTTTCCCTTAGCTGTCCCCCTTCTCACTCATAGTCCAGTGAAGGTCCTTCTTCAAGGCGCTATGGTCAGGAGCGCCAGCCATCATTCTCAGCAGCAACACGTCTGCAGCTGCCAGGCAGGAATGCTCTTCAGTGTATTTTCCAGTTGTCCACGTACCTTCTGCTTTACAGCAGAAGCTACTTGATCAATGTGAAAAGCTCATTTCTTAAGACAATCTTGCTAATGGCCCTGGCACCCGCAGTATGTTTGGCAGGAGGAAAGTCCGTGTAGCCTGGCGGCCCGCGAGTCTATTTTCAGTTATCTGGGGTGCTCAGAGAAGAAGACATTAATATTGCTGAGGATGACATAGCAAATTACTACTGCTCCCTAACCTTTTTAAATTGCTAACACTGTTGTAATCTGTAATTACAGAAATCAGTGTGAGAATTGTGGCACAGTATAATTATCTTTCCTGATACTTTATTGCTGTATGAATTATTAATCAAAATCAGTCTTGTATAGTATTTGCGGCAACTAAGAAGAATAATCTATAATTAAATTTCGTTGTTTCTATTTTTGTGCTGGTGTTTTATGATGTTGTAATTGATAATTAATTGGTTAAAAATTCACACAATTCTTGGGAGTTTCAAATGACTATGACTGCTCAGTATTCAGCATTTATTAATTGAATAATGGGCTCACTGAAGAGACCTTTGTATATAGTCTGCTGTCATTACAATGAGCTCTCAAAAATGGTGAATTAATCATTAGGCCTTTCAATAGTTTCTTTTTAAAGGAAAGCAGTGACAATATAATCATATCCTTTGTTGTTATAGCTATAATTGAGAGATCGTAATAACCAATTATAAGCATGGTCATTTTAGGAGCTGTGAAGTGTCAGTTATTGATAACTTTCTTTAAAAACAAAGTGTTGATTACATAGAACGAGTCTTTTTGTAGAAAAAATATTAGGAGATGGGGAAGGAAGCCTGGAAAATTATTTTCCTCCCACTTGCCACTTAAAAACAGTGCATGTTTATCCCTAAAAACTGTCAAGTCTGATGTGCTTCTGCTGCCATTTGTCAGAAGTACAAGTTGCTCTCAACTTTTTTTCATTATTTTATCATCATTCTCCCCATTTTTTTCTGAGTACCTTTTGCTAAATTGTTAGGAGGAAAAAAATAATAGAAAACATCAGAACAATTCACATTCTCCGCCTGAATCCTGTTGAACAGAAATACTGTGAGACGTTTACCTGCAAATCTGTAATGCAGACTCCAGCTACTGCTGACCAAAGAGCCTTAGATGCGTTCAAGCTGGCTACTTCAAACTATTCCTGAGATTCTTTTTTCTACTGGTAGTGAAGCTGATTGAGAGAATGTGAACTGGAACTAAAAATACTCCCATTTCAGTATTGATGCTCTCTTAACACAGTAAGGAGAAAGTCGGGAGTCACCTTGCATAGCAGGATATAAAATGTGATCTCCAGCTTACGCTTCCAAGCAAAACCTGTGGTTCATTTCGCACCAGGTCAGGTACTGCAGTTCCTAAATGAGGAATCACAGTGTTATCTGTTGGCTTCTGGATTAAAATATAGCAGTACAGGCATAATGAGGAGATACTGATAAACCTTTTCGGGCCTTCGCAGTGAAGTTGTTGGGAGTCCTCTGTGTGCTGTTGTAGATGTGAGGCCCTGTTTACATCTCCTAGGGTACAGGGAGGGGATGAGATTATGCCTTTAGGTCCCTCTTCTCCCCCATCCTTGCTGGTGGTTTGCCATGGACAGACTACAAAGATGCTTCTGCTGCAGCTTATGCACCTTTTGTGACTTGAATTTAGCATCATATGGCTTCTCATGTCCTAAACCAGCTGCTCTGCTGGATCCAGTGGGAGCGGGAGTCCCTGGCGTCAGTGACACCCATCACATGTAATCTTTGGACAGATGTTTTCTACTGCTTGCCTTCAACAACTTGGTCCCACACAGCTTCAGTTCCTATTCAAGAAAGGGGAGCACCAGGCATCGTGTTGATTGCTGTCTCCCACAGCTAGGGACACAGCAGGTGAGGAGGTCTAGGAAGCAATAGATTTGGGGTTACATCTGTGTTGACATCCATCAAATAATTTGGTTTTTTGTTTTGCAGTGGTTAGTAGGTCAAGAAGGATGGATAATACAAGCACATTTGTTGTTGGACAGTGGAATATACATGTTGCAGCATGTAAATATTCATCCCATGTAAACTTGAACTCTCAGTAATGTAGCTCTGGATATTTTTATTACGAGTAACTAATCGTTTTACATGTGCAGTGAGTTCTTTGCCCAGTAACGTGCAGCAGTGGTCAGTTGTACATATGGTTTATTGCAGTGACTGTGAAATCTCTCAAGGAAAACTAAACAACCATCCTGCTATGAGGACAGGCTACTATTTTGATTCATTTCAATGGTCGGGAATCACAGCCTCTCCAGGCAACATGTTCCTCAGTTTTTCCTTATTTTCAATCTAAACCTCTGTTGTTTCAAATTGTTCCCAGTGTCTGGCTTGATCTTGTCAATGACCTTGCAGGAGGAGTGGCAGGCTGCTGTGAGGACCCCGTGTGTACACCCAGGCAGTCTGCCATCCAAGAATTAAGTGTGCCCAACCTTGCTGTAGCTCCAGAGATCAGAGAAGCTCGGGCATGTTGAACAGCATGACCACAGCCAGATGTAAGCCAGTTTCTGGAGAAATTTCACAGCTAACCTGCTGAAAATTGTTCCTGCATTCCTCCTCTGTTGAATACAGTTTATCCTAAGTGATTTCCAGTCTGATGCAACTTCTCAGCTTATGACAACTGAGTTTCTCTAACAGCCATTTCTAAAGGTTTTGTCAAAGAATTTCTGAAAGTCAACACTAATTACATATACCAGTGTTCCTCACTGCTAACTTGACACACTTCAGGCATTCTAATAGAGCCCATCAGAGACATGACTTCCCCTTGCAGAAGCCATGCTGCTTTGTCACGATGATAATTTGCCTGGTTAAGTGCTCTGCAGCTCTGCAATGATAGAGATTTACCTTTTCACATAATTAGCCCAGTTCTGATGCAGGACTTTCTGGTCTGGCTTGATAAGATTTTCTCTCCCCTCATGTTTCCCTTTAAAAACAGACACTACATTGCCTGTGCTCCAGTCTTGTGAGGCGGGAGCTGCTTTTTTGTGATAGGTAATGTATTTTTGGTAGCAGCTCAGTCAATGTGTTTATGAGTTCCTGGAGAGTTTTGGATGAGCGCCAGCCAGTACAGACAACGTGCTGCAAACCAGAGTGATTTGGATGTTCCATGAGCAACATTTCTGGTCTCCTGAGGTTTTGAATGCTTCCTCCATGCTGCCCGTGCAGAAGGGTTTGGCGGGATCTTCCACCCATCACCATGGAAGGAACGTGTAAGCAACCTTTCAGTTCACTTCACTGCAGTTGCCGGCCTTTACCAGCAACTTTTTTGGCTTGGTTTCAGTGGTGCTTTCCTTGCCCACAATAGTTCGTGCCAGTATCTGGAAACTTTTGTTTCACAGAGGCTTTTTCTGGCAGCATGGTGACCTATATGCAAACAAATACACAGCATGTTCTTTTGAGCCAGAGAACGGCTTGCTAAGACATTCCCTTTTCGGTTTGAAGAAATACCAAGTGTGTAGCAATGATTTCCATGAATAAGGTTCTGCAAACTCAGCATAATACTGAATTCAGCAAAAAATGATGCAGTTTGAATTAACACTGTGTAAAAGGCTTGCAGCCCAGCTTGCCTCAGAGTTCGGAGATAATACCAGATCCCTGGGTCTTTTTATTTCAAGGAGAGGAGGAAAAAAAGAGCTGAATTCTGCTAATTTTCGTGCTACTACATGCCAGAGTCCTACAGTGACCTTTTCTCTTTGCCCTCTAAACCCTTTCCCTGTGAAAATGAACAATATACTTCCCAATGAAGAGTTTCACCATCTTGCGCCTTTCCTGCAGGATAAAGCCCTCTTGGAGAGGAAACACCTCATGTCTAGAGGTCATTCGGTCGATGGCAGATTGTGGAAAAGGAAAGACTGTAGATCACTTGTGTTGAAACATTAAAAGCTGATAAATAGGTGGTCCTGAGCTGTAGCCCAGCCCTGGTTTCCCTGTGCGCAATGCAGGGCTCAGGGTGCTTCCTAGAGCAGCCAGGGGCACGGTCACAGGGAAGTCTGTGGAAGGCTGAGATTGCAGCTGCCGGACAGGACATCCACATGGATTCTCAGTGGCTGTGGGAAGGCAAATGGCATGGATCCACCTTCAGGAAGCCCCTGGAGTCACAACGGTAGCCTTGGGAAAGTACGATGGTATAAGCAGCTGGGTGGAGGGCCTTCCTGGGAGCGCAGGTAGGGATCCGCTGGAGCGGACGGTGCAGTTTACAGCCCCAGCACCTCAGGACTGTACCAGTCGGGTTTCCTAGCAGAGAAGGCAGGCTTGCTCACCCAGCGGGGAAATACACCATGGTATTTTCAGCACTTCACAGCACATGCAGCAAATTTTTTTAAAAAATACACTTGATGAGAGCTGTAGTTAAAAAGTGAGAAATTACTAATTAGTAACCAAGTAATTCGGGGTTCGATTCACGCAAATTGCACTATTACTGTAAGAGAGGATTACAATTTCAGGCTAGCTGGGGTTTGCTGGGTTTTTTCTAAGGCACTGAAAATATAATTGATGTTCTGTTCATTATCTGCAAGGTTTCGGGTTTCTTGTCCTTTTTTTTGTCATCTGAGATATTACAGGCATAAGATATGCCTGGAAAATAAAGGGAAAAAAAAGCTTACTGCTTTCCCCTTTGCATTGTCATTTGCAACTCTCAGGTTTTCCCACTAGATTGTTCTTGTAAATTCTTTAATTTCATAGCACGCAAGAGTGACCACTTAGAACATCATTTTATAGCGCTATCATTAGCATCAGAGTTTAGTTATACAGAAAGCTGGGAGTGAGATGAGCTAAGTGTCGTTTTCTCTTTTACCTTAGTGGAGTGCTAATAACATGATTGCTATCAATTCTTCTCATTAGTCTCAATTTATACAGAGGAAAAAAAAATTTTCTAGTTAAGAAACCCAGCTGGTATAACCCACCCCCCAAAGTGTCTCCCTCCCCTGCCTGTATGCAGATCAATTAGCAGCTATGTATCTTCTCTCTAGATGTTAAATTGTTGAAGGGCTAATTTGTGTTGGTTGGTTGTGGGTTTTTTTCTGTTCGTGTAAGCGTTTCAGCTGCGTGCTCAAAAGTGTAGCATGAGTCAGCATAAAGATTGAAAATACCAGTAAAAGAGAATCTGTAAGCATTCCATTAAGACTTCCAGTAATATTACAGTTTAGCACAGTTGGCAAAAATACCTATTTTGTACAGAGTCATCACAGCCACTGGCTTAAAATACTCACATAAAGGTGGGAAGATGAAGTTACCATTGAAAATTCTAGTAAATATAGGTAACAAGTGTGTCCTGTGAAGTCCATTCTTGTCTAGATGATTAGTGTCTTTCAAATGGCACTGTAGGAAAATGGTAACCTAGTTTGAACTCACAGCAAGAGAAATAGTTTGAAGTCATGTTGTGTCTAGCGATGTGCCTGTATATTGCACTAGCGAAGGAGAATGCTGCAACGATCCACATTAAAAAGTAGCAGTAGAGGAATTTGGCTTTTACTTGATACAGTAGTCAGATATTTACGGTGCAGCAATACTATACCAAAATACCATCATCTTACTCTTAGCCCTTGAAGCCTTTGAATTTTGCCTCTCAGAAGGCAGTTGTTATTCTCAATAAGGAAAAATAATTCCTTAAAAATACTGCAGGTTTGTGCATTTGCACAGCTTTCCCTTCAACAGCAGATAGAGTTATACGTACAAATAATCCTTTTCCCCATGTAAGCCTGAAAACAAGCGGGTTTGGTTTGGGATACATAGTGCATTCAGTCACAGCACAGGCTTTTACACCCTCCTACTTGGAGAAGTTGAAATGGGAAAATAATGCAAAGAGGATTCAGTCTAATGCTGGGGAAAAAGTTTTGGGTAAATTAATTACTTCAATGTGTTCAAGTGCAAAGGGGGTTCATGCAGTGTGGGGTATTGGGGGAAGCTGTTTCCCTCCACCATCACCACCACAAATCCAGTCCCCATGTTCAGAGGCTTTGCCAGTTCTACGTGTCAGAAATTGCAGAACATCAGGCAGTTATAATGGATGTCTTACATCATTCCAACCTCTGCTCTGCTGTCAGAAGGGGGAGACCTGCAGGCAAGAGTAGCCCCAGCACCCATGTGCTGCCTGGGGCTGGGCATCCATTCAGGTCGAGGGTTTTTCTTGGGTCTGTGGGTCTGGAATTCGGGAAGATCTACTCTTCTGTAAATGGCATTTAAGCCACTGATAAAGGCGTGTTGCTTTAGCCATACGTGGAAACAGATTTGTTCTGGAGCCACTAAATATCTTTCTCTCCCTCTTAAGGCTTAAAATCCTGATTGAGAAATTAAGTTGCTGTAGTTAGTGGCTTGTCCTCATCAGGTACAGTTCCACCTTGCCTTTTACTTGAGCCAAGGTCTTCAGTGTGAATGTGTAGTGTTGCCTGTCTGCAGGAGAATAGTCTTGGGGGTTTGAGGGGGTTTTCCCTTTGATCTGAAAATATCAGAAGCAAGCGCAAAGCCCTTTTTTTTCACCATTAGAAAACCCAACAGTCACTCTAGCTTTTTTTTTTTCTGAAATCTTCTAAAATTTCCAATGTCCTCATGTTATTGCCATTACTAAATTGGAAATTGGAGATGCATAGTAGGTGGTTGAAGAAAAGCACTTTGCAGTCGGTCTAAACGCTATTTTGGTTTTGAAGGGGGAAGTTGGTGGGGCAGGTAGGTAATCCAAGCATGACAGGGTGAAATCTAGTGGCATCAAACGAGTATCAATCGCGGTATATTTCCCTAGGAACTCTCTTAGATTTAAACATTAATGGACTGCTTGGCCATGGTCTTGAGGTATCCGGATACTGGGCTGAATCTCACCATACTGCCGCATTCACCCAGGGACCGGGCTGCTCCTCACCACCTTGTTTGTGCTTTTTTCTCCCTTGTCCCCTGCAGGGTGTGAACGGCATGTCTGTGGATGAGAAGACTGACTCCCCCATGTATGTGTATGAGTCAACGGTGCACTGTACCAATATTCTCCTCTGCTTAAATGACCAGCGGAAGCAGGACATTCTCTGTGACGTGACGCTGATCGTGGAGGGGAAGGAGTTCCGCGCCCACCGGGCTGTGCTGGCCGCCTGCAGCGAGTACTTCTTGCAGGCCTTGGTTGGGCAGACCGAAAATGACCTGGTGGTCAGCCTGCCGGAGGAGGTACAGTATGTCACCATGCCCCCACCATGACAACGCACCCCTTCTTCCCGCGTGGTGAGGAAAACCTCTGCCGTCCGCTGGGGTGGCCAAAGGAAGCGTGGCGTAGGTGTCAGTGGCTGCCCCAGCACTCAGGATCAGGATGTGCTTTCTGTGTTTGGGTGGGTCGCAAATCACTGAAGGATGGACCTGTTCACATGCCAGCCTTATTATGGAGGCAAAGCCGTAAGATGCTTCAGCTCGCCTTTGTCACTGCTGCTGAAGGAATTGTACCCAAACGTTTCATTACCATAGCCTCGTTCAGAGCGGTATTAGGACCCTGATATTCCTCTGCTCTTCTAGACAGGAAATTTGAAAGGAGTGATGTGACAGCTACATGGCAGGTTATTGTTGAAAAATCATTTGAGCTGTCATGTTGTTGGGAGCTTCATTGCTGTCCACCCCTCTCTGGCAGCTCATATCTTTATTCCACTTCTTTCCCCTCTCCAGCACCTCATTCAGACTTGCTTCCTCACACCTCCCCTCATAAGGAGTTCAGGATTTAACTGTATTTTCCACCAAGAAACCATGAACACAGTCTGTCAGAAAGCAGAGGTTTTGTCATGCAGCATGGCTCCCACAGCAGGAAGCCAAGGGACGTAGAAAACACATACCTCATTGGAAAGTTTACTTCATTTTATCACAGAATCTCACTGGCTGGCTTCCACCCCCACTGTAATTTCCTCACAGCCGTACAGCCGTGACAGCACAGCTACTGTAGGGCATGCTGGTGGCTTTGCTGCCCGCAAAGGGGAGGTGGGTGCCTGATGGCCGGGGCTGCCATCACCTGCTGCCTCAGCACTGCCTGCCCGGTGTCTCCGGCTGGGAAGGGTGGCATGAGAAGGGTGGCAATGTACCCAGGGCACAGCCCAGCAGTCGCTCAGTGGGGCGGTACTCTGGCATACAGAAGATTATTCACCATGATTTGCTTAATGCCCTTGAAGAGGTATAGTGTGTTTTTAACTGATGACAGGTCCCAAAGTGCGACACATCATTTTTCCCCCTCTGGTTTAGTTCTGCAGAGACTTCAGCAGCATTGTGACGTTGTCACAGCTCAAGTTGGAGAGCATTAGAAGTAGGTCACTGGCTGTGACTTCATGAGTCCTGACACTGAATATTACTCATGAAGACACTTCAACCCAGACATTTTGCATAGGAGTTTAGAGTTATCACAGAGGACGCGCTAGGATGCACACTTTGATTCTGCAGTGTCCACTAATAATTTCCAGTGGTAGAATCAAGTCTCAGTCAGTGTCACGTGGCTTTCTCGCCACAAGGCAAGGGTAGGAGCAGAGAGGTGACAAGACACGCCCAAGGGTGCACAGGTGTGAAATGGCAGGAGACTATCAGGGCTATTCTACGAAGCCTTAGTGAAACCTCTGTGTATAATTCAGGTCCTCTTACATAAAGAAAAGTAATTGAAATTCAAATAAGCATGTAGAAGAGTGATTGAGATTTTCAGAAGAATGAGCCTGGCCTAAAGGAGGAGAAGAAAGGACCATGGCAGGTTCATATTGCTGACGTGACCCCTGAGATGTGCTGCAGCTCTAGTTAGGCAGAGGAGCTGAAACAGCTGAGAGGAGGAATTTCTCTTTGTTGCTAAAAGACAGTGTTGACTCGGACAGTAATTGGTTTCAACTGGCTTTCAGTAAAAGTAGATTGGAAATTAGAAGATTTCTAATTCCAGCAGCAGTGAGGTGCTGAGCTGCAGGCCAGTGGAGTGGTCATGATGTGCCTGCACTTGGTCACCCAGTCTTATGTTAATGTAACACTAAAGATTTAAAATACAAAGGTTTGTCTTTCTATGTGTTTTATATGAGATGCTGTCTAAGAAAAAAATCCTCCAGTTCAACCATAAATTATTTCTATTTAAGTGAATCCCTTTGGAATAAATGAAGTATTGGAGTTTTACATTTTAGAATGTATCTCAATGAAAGATCAAAAAATTTTAGTGTCTTAGGGTTACACTGGCTGCTCTTACAGCTCCAGTGAAGCTCATGGAGTTGGAGAAATAGTGAATCTAGTTCTTCAGTTTTTTCCAAGAACTCTGAAATTGTCATGCCTTTCCCAAGACCACCACTGCTACTTTGCTATGTGCTTCTCTTAGTTGCAGAGCACCAGGGCTTTGACTTTCTCATCCTGGAAAAGAACTCTCTTGGCCTATTAAAAAAGATAACGACAGTTACCAGTGTTTACTTGTACAGATACTTTCCACATGCAAATTAATTGCTGCTAAATGCATTGAATCTTAGTTTACTTGGTGGCTACTTTACTTGAATAGCTGGTGTGTGAGGTGGTCAGCTAAAAAATTTCCTCACAGAAGCTAGTCACTGGGGATAAGGAGGGCCTGATGCACCTCGCTGTTTCTCAATTACTCCTTGGTTAAGATGCACATCTCTGTTTCTAGTGTTGCTCAGCTTCTCGGTGCTGGGCACTTCGGTAGTGCCTGTGCAGAGATACGGGAAGTGCCTCCAACAGCCTCAGAGCTCCCTGCAAGAGGAACTGAAACACTCCTGGTTTTTAAGACCTGATAAAGCAGAGGAAACACCATCTTAGTTGTATTGCATTTAAAGAAGTTATCAGGGTCATCTTCGGTTCACAAGCTAAGGACACTTCCCAAGGCTACTATTTTCAATCTGTGGTCTGCTGAGCTCTGGCAGCAGTGAGTTATTTCTTAAGGTATCTGTGAGAACTGACTTACTCTGTTGTGTAGGGGGTTATTCGTCCAGTGGAAAAAGTTCAAGCAAAAGTCGAAAGTGAATGTCCTGAGTGAATACTTTTTTCGTGCTTAGAGATAATTTATGTTGGTGTATAATACTATAGAAAAACAGATACTGAAAATAATTTTTAAATACAGTCTTCACTGTTCAAAACTTTTCCAAAGTTGACAATCACTCATAAATTCACGGAGCTGTTTTTAAGTCAACCACACAAACACTGTATTTTAAATTCCAGCATAGTTTGGAAACTGCTGAAGTACATTGTAGAGAAAGGGCATTGTTACTATTATTTCTCATAGCTTTTATGTTGGAACTGGATAAAGCTTTATATATAAAGCTTTTGCATTCATGTTATATTGGTGTGAGGAAGCTTAATATCAAAGAAAAGAACTTATTTCTGATTATTCAAAGCAGTAAATCTGCCTCTGAAGTCTAAACTGCGGACTTTTTTTTTACTTCATAGCATGTTGGGGGTCATTTTGTTAACCTGGCATCTAGACATTGTTAGCTGTTGTCTAGCTAAACAGGGAACAGATGTTTTTTACATTATTTCTTGTTTATATCCAGTTACGAGTGAGAGCAGTCTTTACAATACACCAGTCATTTCAGTAGGGAGACATTGTGCACACACAGAATTGGGACTAGTTGGATTTAGAGGATTTTAAACTCCTGCAAAACCTTGTGTTAGACATTTCAGGGTAGTTCAAGCATGTCTTAATGGGCCTCAGTTCAAACCTTTCCTTAATCAATTTAAACAAAGTCAGTATGGAGCTAATTCTGCACTGATTGAAGAGTTTCCATAAACCCTTTTGTGCTGGCCTTGGTAATTTGATTTCGTACCACACCTTTTGTTAAAGCAACATATTTCAGTGTGTAGACAAGCTGCACAGAGCAGCTGCGTAATAGCAAGGGCTCAGATGTGGCCGTGGTGTGTGAACTACCAGCCCTCAGAGTGAGTTAGAGGAATGGGAGTGTTTCAGCTGCCTACAGCTAATGAAAGAGGGCCCCATTAGCTCTTAACTTCTATGCTTTTTTCTTCATTTGCAGTTCTGCCAAAAACTAGAACCTTGCCTGCTTTTCACCCAGGGTATTTTTCAGCAATTATGCAGTTTTCCTCTAGCAGGTGCTGTTAAACGCAATCCAGAATTAGTACTTTCAAAGAACTGAGTTCGAAGCTGTAAAGTTGGTTATTCCCTCCATACCCCTAACTGTTGTTTTGTTTTATTTAATCACAAAAACTGGTCTTCCTTCCTCTAACAAGGCACTTAATTAAGTTTTTAATTTATGATAAGAAGTTAAATGGCACTTACGAGGCCTTTTTAATGGTTTCCACTTCCCATCCAGATTACAAAAAAAGGTGTGATGGAGAGAGACACGGCTGTCAGCCAGGGGTATTGTAGGTCATGCCAATATTAGCTGGCAGCAGGCTGTTATCCAATTAACATTGCTTCATCGCTGCAAGTAATAGCTCTCGAGTAGATGATAGAGTCATTCATGCTGTAGTGGTACTCAACTTTACTTGAGAAGGATCCAGTGCTTCATCGAATGGGCTTTTTATTTACTATTATCACCTGCCTAACTCTGCTAATGGAAGTGCACAGCGAGTCTGCATGGGCAAGCTGAAAGCTGGGCACTGGACAGGGGAGCCACTCGGTCTTTTGAAAGCTGAGGGTGCAGTTAAATGGTGAAAAGACAGAAACAGAAGCAGCAACAAGTAAAACTCCTCAGTGGCATTAGATTCCTACAGGTTAGAAATAGAGATTCTCAACCTTTCTTGCATTTTTTTGATTTGGGGGCTTACATTTGAAAAAAACTTTCACCATCCATGAGAGCACCAAATGCCTTCCTCTCAGGTGAAGCTAAACAAAGGTCTTCTGAAACAGCAGACCAACCTTTCTTTAGCACTGGTCTGATACCAGCCTTTCTGTTCTTTTAGAAACTTGCTTGTCCAATAGGTTGGTTAGTTTTACCTGTATCCCTCAGATTCCTTGAATCTGTTTCAGAGTGGTGATCTTTTTTAGTGCCATGACCTGTCTGCTGGGAATGTTTTCTTCCAAAAGGATTCAGCTGAGCTCTCTGTGGTGTCCAAGTCTTCCAAGGGGCAAAAGGAAGCAGCATCTCTTTTAGGATGAGGTTGCGGGATTTATCCACACAGCTCTTTCCTTTGCTGTTAAGAGAATGATGTTCAAAGTAGATGTAAGCACACACCAAAGGCTGAATTCCTCCACGTTCTCCCTCCTTTACTGCTGTGAAACCTGCCTTTCCCCCCCACGGGGAAAGTCCTGTGAAATCTGTCGTCTGCTTCTTCGTTTGGCATGGGTTAACTCCCTCACATGGTTGGTTAAGCTTCACAGGGAGAAAGGCAGGACAGGACCTCGGATTTGGGATTCGAGGCTGGCAAAAGCTGATAATGTTGGAAGGCAAAGGCATGCAGCAGCACTCCGGGTGGGACTGAGCCAGACATCTAACATTAGCATGGCTCGTAGCTGACAGAGAGGAGAAATACTGGCAGCTGCTAACCATCCATGCCAACCTGCCAGCCTGAGGGAAAAATGCTGGGAATTAGCCAATGAGAGATGATTGTGATGAGAAGAAAATCAAAGGCAGGATGCAGGAGGTCAACTGTTATATACCCTGCTGGCTAAAGGCCCTTACTATTCCTTTTTATCTCGCTAGAAATAAACAGTGTTCTCTTACTTTGTCTTTTTCCTTTCTTTGTATTCTCTGTATGTATAAATATAATATCTTTGGAGAGTGTAGGGACTGAGCTGGGAGTGCTCTGCACAGGAGCATAGAGTGAAAGAGATGATAAATGCGGAAAAGAGGAGCAAGAGGGCAAGAAGTTTCTTTCCCAGCTGGAGGGATGTTTAACACAGTAGGGAACAACAAAAAACCCTTTTTCATTGGCACCCCGGAGATATATTAGGAGTAGCTAAGGTTAGCTCTTAGAGAATGGAAAGCAGTAATGTGGTTTTCTCTTTACATGGCTGTATTGGCCATCGATGTTCCTCACAGATTGCAGCACGGGCCAGAATTATTTCTGCTTTGGCTGAGGAGGTGGCAAGAACCTGAAAGCCATTATTCCCTTCATCTACAGAGCTTTTTGTAGTGGCAAAGGGTAATATCCATCAGATTTCTGATACAGTCAGGCTTCAAACTTACTTGTGCTTCAACCTTACCTCAGTAATGCCGCTACAATCAGTCCATATGGACAGAAGGTTGGGTCTTTGGTTTTCTGAATTCCTCCCAGGGAATGTGTTATTTTTCATGCTGCCCCACAGTGCCGACACTGACCACACAAAAGGATGACTGGAGGCTGCAGCTCTGTAGTAAGAGTAAAACTGAGCGTTTGGGTACTTTTTGAAGTCTGATGTGACAGGACACTAATTCAGGAAAAACCATGAGACAGAACTGGATGTTGTTTCATGTGTGTTGCTTGTGTAGCACAGTACAAGGTGCAAACGATGTACTTTGTTTCTAGCAGGTGAGCAATAAAACAGAAATGAGATCTTCAAGATGTGATATGAAATTCCATCCATGTATCACTGCAAAAGCTTCCAGCAGTGCTTGATTTTTCATGCCTCAAGCGTGATGAAGAAACTAGCCACATACTTTTCATTCTGTATAGTGCAACTTCCATTATTTTCTGATGAAGGCTGTCTTGCTATTCATAACATTCTCTGATCTTTTCGGGTGGAGAAAAGCAAAATACATCTATGTTGTGGTGAGAGCTAGGCTTCAAAAAGCAAAACAGAAGTCATGTAAACATGCATGTTAAGTAGAGAAAAATCTTGCAATAGCTCCTTTCCCTCCCTGTGGCAGTAGCTGTACAATTTATTTATTTATTCAAGTAGGCATATAAAAGTGTACTGTCAAAGGGGACAGGGAGGTGAATGCGGAGAACAAAATTCACCACTGCAATAAGTAGACTCAATTTTGTTGCCTTTGTTAGACTCCTGCCTGCCACTACTGTTCGATTGGGCTGATTGACTGTGATTGCACTCGCTAGTGAAAAGGCAGTTTGCAGTGTGGAAACTTTCTTGGTCAGATACAACAAACATGATCTAAAATGTAAAAGATATCTTGAGTAGTAAGTCGTATGCTAAGGGCATGAGAAGTAGTAATAAGGATGTGTAACAGGAGGTGGGTTGGTTTTGTTTGTTGGGTTTGGGTTTTCTTAGTTTTTTGTTTCTGTTTGCTGTATTCAGATACATATGAACGAAAATGAGATGGCTGAGCCATGACTGTTCCTCAGCGCTCTGAGCACTCTGGCCCTGAAGGCTGAAAGATCTCTCCCTCTCCTCCCCCTCCACTTAAAATTCTCTTACCTTTGCTTTATCCCTATCTAAAAATCCCTTTCATTTTCTTTAACGACTTCAAACCAGGTGTCTGCTCTTTTAAGAGTCCAGAAATACAGGCTGAGCATTTGACTAAACAGACAGGTAAGGTCCAGTGAAAACACCTGTCAGCTTCACAACGTCAGACACCACAACCTGTAAGGTACTTCGTGATTCCAGTACCAAGTTTTGTTCCCAATACCCAAAAAAAATAAGATTTTAATCTTCGTACAGCACTTTCTGACAAGGATTCCCTGGTGAATATTGTCAGACTGACTGTTTTTCTCAGCTACTAGTGAAATTGAGCATGTTAGAGGGTGGAATATGCTGTGTATTCAAATGATGCATTGCAGCAGTCAACAAACATTAAGCCTAGGAAATATGGTTCAATTTGGAAATGAAGTACGGGTTTTAGGTGAGCAGAAGGCAATCGAATCGTACTAGGATTTGGGAATGAGATGCTTTTTGTGAGTTTTACAGGGTTGGGTTTTTTTAGAGGAAGAAGTAGACACAAACATTCTGTTAAATTTGATGCAAACTCTGAAGAGCAAAATGGCTGGTTTATTCCAGGATTTTTGTGCTGTAATGAATTTTCATCTGTCCCATTTTGGCGAGAGACAGCCAGCAAACACCTCTGAGTCCCAGTGCAGTCTAACACTACTAAAAGCTTTGTCCTTGGGCTCTTTATTTGCTTTAATAAAATAAATAAATAGGAGCAGCTGTAGTTGGTCAAACTACAGATCTGTCTAGCCCAGGCTTGGTTTGTTTAAAAAAGTGAGTTTTAATTTCTCTGAAAGAGCTTGGGAGGAGGCTTGTGTGGTTGTTTGAAGACTTAAATGAAAAGAAAGTATCAGGCATATCTCTAGGAAGCGTGTTGTAATTTACTGAGGAAAGATATCAAGAGAGCCATTGGCAATTGTTTTGAAGCCAGATTAAAATCAACTGAAAAATTTGGCATGGGTTTTTAGCAGCAAACTGTTCAGTGATATATGTATGACTGCACATTGTTTCATAACTGTAAGGCAAATGGCCTTTGAGAGAGATGAAATTTAGACACCCGTTTAAAAATTTGGTGCTCAGTACTGGTGTAGTTCAGTGGAATTCAATATCCTAAAAGAAGTTAGATCAGATTTGCTAATCAACCTTTCCATCTCTCACTTCGTTTAATCTGACCTTCTAAGAGTTGATGGCATCAAAGTGTGCATTTAACTGTAACTGTCTGTTTCCCTGCACACAAAAATAGTTGAAATATTTTCTTTTATTTTTTTTTAATTTAGAGACCTTTAAAAGACATTGTGGAGAAAGTTGACTTGCAATTGAAATGGCACCCTGCTTCTTGCTGGGGGTCTGCAGTCAAAATAACCATAGCTGAACTGAGAATGGCAGAAAACTGCAATACTAAGACTTTCAGTAAAACCAGTATGTAAACAAGGTGTCACCAAACAGCTGGAATTGAGAGGTATCAGCTCTGAAGTTAAATAACAGTAATATAAAACCTTCAGCAGTAGATTTCTGAGGTCTCTTGTGACCAAATAAAATACTATCATCACCTCTCTGCACATGCTGGAGTGGAAGTTGATGCATCAGATGGGAATTACGGCACAGGTCTGTGCATCAGGTCAGTG
Source organism: Cnemophilus loriae (assembly GCA_013397755.1). Taxonomy (NCBI): domain Eukaryota; kingdom Metazoa; phylum Chordata; class Aves; order Passeriformes; family Corvidae; genus Cnemophilus; species Cnemophilus loriae. Next base: position 297,831 of record VZTF01002610.1, on the reverse strand, counting down.
GTGATTAAATCACCTTGTGTGAACCACTCAGCAATGTTTACCTCTCTCTAAATGCTCTGGTTCACGTTACCTCACATGGAGGTGAACAGACTGACCCACAGCTGGCACAGCTGCTGGTCCCAGACCAAAGCTTCCAGCTTATCAGTCCTCAGCCAGTTTCAGTCTCATTTTCATCCCTGTGTATAAGGCATTAAGGAGCTTGTTGGACTAGCTGCAGCGTTTCTCAGGATGATCAGGATAGGATGGAGCTGCTCGCCTTACCTGAGTGACTGGTCCTGGGTGACAGATGGGCTCTGCTCTGTGTCCTCTGCCTGTTCTTCTTGCATCCCTCCTCAGGTCCTGTGCACTGCCGTTGACAACTGCTGAAACTACCACATCCAAGAGGAAAGTAGATTTGGAGGCATGGAGCAGATCAGAATGAGCCTGTGAACTGTGAATTGCTACAGGCTTCCCGTCCCTCACCAGGAGACTAGGACACTTTAAGAATGCTTAATTAGGAAATTTTGCTTAAGTGCCAGCAGTTGCAGACCATCCCATATATCCCAAACAATAGGCGAGCAGGTTCCTAGCAAGACTTAATCTCTTCCAAAGAGAGCTAATCATTCCTGGCTAATGGGAGCTGTAGGTTTTCAGGACATCAAAAACAGGACATCTTTCTTTTAGTGTTGAAGGAACCATATTTAGTTGAGTATATATTGCACCTGGACTGCATCATTCCCTGCAGCAGCTGCTCATCATTTCAGAGCAACACTTCAGAGAAATGGAAGTGTACAGACTTACTGTAAGGATAGCAGAGATATTTGGCAAGTGTGAGCCAGGGTGGATTCATGGGTGCTGTTGTGTTCTCAGTGCTTCCTTCTGTTCCTGCAGTGTCAGATGTACTTCCCAAACCCAGGGCTGAGGTGGGTTTATGGGAGTATTAAAAGAAAAAGGAGACCATCTAAATAAATAAATTGGCCCAGAAAGGGACCTGAACAGGGCTAATAGTTCAAAGATATGTGGGCATCCAGTGTATCGTACTTCAAACACATGGTAATACTCTGCTTGAAATTCACTTGCTTTGAGTTGTAATAGGACCAAATTCCCTCATCTCTGCATATACCTCTTATTTGATGTTCCCAGAATGGATGGGAATGCAGTCTGTGTTAATGTTTCAAGGTTCAAGGTTTACGAAGTAGATCAAAAGAAAAAAGTATTGTCCATTCAAACTTTACCAGTACAGTTCTTAGTTTCTGGAAAAAATACTTTTGATCAAGTGCTCCTGGATTTTTGAGACTGTCATCTAGGAGGCTGAGACTACATTTCTGACTGTGTAAAGAAAACTTTTGCTTCTGAGAAATGTCTTGGGTTTTCGCTTACCTTTGAAATTCAGAGCTGTGGTTCTCTGTTTCAAGAGCCTTCAGCTAAGAAGAAACAAGTCTTAAAACAACTCTGAAAGCAAAATACCTTTCTATCTCTGACCACGCAGCAGTAGTGCAACATGCCTAGCCACCTCTCTCCCCAGATACACAGGCAGCCTTCAGAGAAAATTTGCCTGTCAGAGGATTCCCAGTCAAGTAAAAACAGAGTAAGTTCAAGTTGTTTCCTGTTTCCTTCAAAGGACGATGTTGGAGCCAGTAACCTTTCAAGACAGGAAAAAGCTGTGGAGGGACAAAACCTGACAACTTCCCTTCTGATCTCCGTAGAGGACTAGTGCTCATTTCTGTTTCTGGAAGGGGAAGCTGGGCTTGAGGTGGATAGGTCTGCAGCCATTCCATTTGCCTGTTGAATGCAACTATTTTTCAACCTTATTTCTGTCTGACTGCAGATTTTCTTGTTGTACCATGGATGGCTTTCTGCATATGGCACTTTTGTTTGGACATAAAGCCAAATCAAGCCGTTTCTGTCTGTTCCGTGAATTGGCTAGTTTTCAGGAGACTGAACACATCAAACCACGTTTTAATGGGTATGTTTTAAATGTCGGAATTGATTTGTCAAATGCAAGGCACAAAAAATGGAGAGTTGCCTGTCTTTTGTAAGAGCCATCTCTCCTTGTCATTTTTGCCCAGTTTATATAAGCAGTAGCCATTGAGGTCACATAATATCTGTACCATTGTCCAAGGAAGTGAAGAATGAAGAGATGTCCCTGACATATATAAGCACTGGGCCATTCTACAGAGAAACTTTTTCACATTTACAAAGTCATCATTGCATTCAAAAAGCAGAAAGAATTGCTTTCAGTAGTGGCAGAAGCCTTTACATCACTAACTGCTTTACGTTTTTCCCTGTCTTCAATGTATCTTGCAGTTGGAGGACTGAGAAGAACACCCAGTAAGCACCACCTCAGGCTTAGTTTAGTTTTGCTTCCTTTTCAAAGGTGAGCCTAATCCTTCCCGTACGGGTTTTATTTCACTATTATGTGTGAACTCTCCAACTGGAAAACTCAGTTGAGAGGGCATACGCAGGTAAATTGTTAAAGACAAGATTTAATTACGTTTCTGGCCTTTGTCTTCAGCTGGTGGAACACAGCCATGGTGATCCTAGCAGGAGCTGTGCTGGACCTCTGCAAGCAGCTCTGTAGGGCAGACAGGCACTGCACACAGAAATTGCTCTTCAGGGGATTTCAAATCAATCCCAGCCTTGGAGAACCAGACTCTGCATCATCTGCTCTTGCACTCTCATCTTAGTTCTCAGATATGGTTTTAATCTGAATTATTTGAACAAGTTGCAGTTTGGTTTTATAACTGCTTTTCTGCAGAGGAATTGCTTAGCTAAAAGGCTGTGAGAATTTATGGTTGTTTCTTGTCACTGTCCTTTCAGCCTCTTGGTTGAATGATAAGGTGGTAGTACAGACTTCTTTAAATATTCTCTTTCACGAATGGATGTTTTACTCATATCTAGGCTTTTCTTTTCCCAAACTGCTCTGATTGTGGGTAAAGGAAAAGAAAAGGTCAGCTGTCATATGTGTTCTCAAGAGACCTCAGAGGTGTCTTCGTTGTAAAAAGCAGAAGAAATCAAAATGGTTATAACTATTCGACCAAATTGTTTTCCTTCCAATACTACTATTTTCTTAAAGCCAAGGTTTTCATGAGGCCTTTCTGTAATTAGCTGTCTGTGCTATCATTTTTTTTACGTTTAAGGGAGAAAATAACTCCATTTGCAGATTGCAACCCTTGTCCATCTGTCAGATGGGTGTGTATTTACAAGATGAATGCCTGTTTCTGATTTCTCCCGTTAAAACAAAGGTTACTTTGTCAGTGTCCTCAGAAAGCTTTTGGACTAGCTTCCTTTGGTATGTGCATGCCCTTTTTCCTGGTAGAATGCTGAGTACCCTGTTGGGACTCTAGTAGTGACCAAAGGAACAGAAGGAGTTTTGGGGATAAACCCTGTTCACATGGCTAAAACTCTGTAAAACCACCACATTGATCTGCTGGAGAGTGATGGGGAGCTGGGCTGCGTATTGTGTGCTCCCATGCCTATCCCTGCTGAGGTGAACCAGCTGCTGCCCTGCCACCTCTGAATATGAGGTTCTCCAGCACCAAATGTGGGCAGGACTTAGGAAAGCAGCAACCCCTGGGCAGGCTGGCATTTCCACACCCTCTTTATGCACATAGTACTGGCACGTAAATGCTCTTGCTCAATCCTGTCAGCTGCATATCATTCTATTCTGGGGAAGGTGAGAGCAGTGCTGGAAATGACTCAGCTCCAAAAGGTATCAGCTTTACTCCTTTTACCCCCCAGAGCTGTTCCTTGCTTTAGGTTTGTGCGGTAGCTACCATACAAGGGGAAAACATCACCTTTTAAGAAAACAGTGATGAGAAATGCCATGGCTGCATGTCAAGTGAAAGTCCTTTGGAGTTTATATGGCTGATGAGTTCTCTGCACTTCAGCAGTGCTCTGTTTTGCCAGGGGTTTTTAAAGGTCCCTGAGCAGCCTCTACAGCAAATGAACGAACCTTGGCAAGATCCTGCATTACACCATGCCCTGCCCAGCATTCCTGTAGTTCTTACCATTTCCTGCCTCTTACAACATGGCTGTGGCTTTGGACAGCAAGCACATTCTGTATTTCCCAAACGAATGTTTTAAATGTCTTTATCTGTGGGGGTTTTACAGTGTGCAGCGCATTTGCACAGGGGCAGGGGGATTTTTGGTTTGTGTGATTATGTGCTGTTTTGTGGCTGTTCTGCTTCCTCTTACATCCTCCTTGCCTGTCTCTTGTACCTGAAACATTAAATTAAATCTAACATAGCAGTACATTCAGACAGAGGCGACACTTGGCTGTGCCAGTTCCCTGGTGGCTTTAAACTGCTGGCTGCAATACTGCAAACACATTCAGACCCTGGCTTGGCCAGCAGTTCCCCCCAGCTATCTGCATGTTTGCTCTCCAGGCTTTATTTTACCTACACTATTGGAGACTCTGGAGTCACAGCCTATGTCTCATTGTTATGCATGGATGGGAAATATTCCTCTACTTATTTGCATTCATTATCTGTTGGGACCTCCTCTGTTGAGGTCTCTAGCCTTGTTTTTACAGTGCTTTTGGCAGTGTTTCTGCACTTGGTGCGCGAATTTTTATGATCTGTTGCATGTTATTCATGCAATTTCCTGCCCTGTAATGGTATCAGTTTTCCAGACACAGAGGAATACAAACGAAAACCCAGGAGCCTGCATTAGCATAAAATGTCCCAGTTCTGTCAGTTTGATTAATTTGTCTCTTTGTCTCCACTCTATATGATAAGTGCTATTAATGGTTGCAACACTTCATATGTCAAAGTCTTTCTTCCTAATGACTTGAAAATGTGGTTTATTTCCCCCTTTTTTGTATTATTTTTCTCATTTAGCATTCCACTCAAGTATAGATTTATGCCATGCTCTTTCATTATCTTACTGGTTGCAGCACTGGAGTGATTACATATGGTGTAGGGTATGAGCAAAGATGCGATCCCAGGGGCAGCAGCTGCTGATGCAAGCTGAAAATAGATCCAGCGTATGCTCAGCACTTTTCCCAGAGGTATTTTATTTATTAGGAACAGTCTTGGTACAGGACAGCTCGGACCCTCATTTAGCAAGATGACTTTTTGCCTTTCAAGAAGAGTGCGGTGACTTTGCTCTTTTTACTGACTGCTGTGTAATTTTTTTTTCACCGTCTCCTATGGAAGCACAGACTTTACCTAACATCGTAATGTAATCCTGATTTATAATGAAGTCAAGAAATGACAGGCTCCATTTGAAGTAATGGAACTTGACAGATCTAAGGTTTAAATTAAATAATCCTATTTGTAAGACAGCATTTGTACATGGTACACTGATTTAAAATGAACTTCAGTTCTTCTTCAACGAATCCTTTACCATTCTCTGTGTTTTACCTTCCACGGAGGCTCTTTGGGGGACAAAGTTCATTTGAAGAGAACAGTTTTGTCTTTGAAAACGCTTATGGAACAATACATTGTTTTCTTTCCCAAAGTTCTTATAAATTGTTTCACAGAAGACTACTTTAATTACAGAGGAAAAATTAATGTAGGTCACTTATTCAGGGCAAGCCACAGCTAACCTGCTTCGGTGGCCAGAAGAGACCAATTGCTGAGAATGAAGAGAGGGAGGATGCTGGAGGGAAAATAGTGTGGAGGGCTGTGGCTTGACTCTTCCCCTCCCAGGAGCAGAGGTTCATTCTCGCAGTGATTTCTATGAAGGGAGAAGGTCACCTCCTCCTTGCTGTCCTTCCCTCACAGCTGGCAGAGGGGGACGCTCGGAGATGATGTTTGCTCCTGCCTCTGCACCCCACTTCTCTTCATCTGTCACTGTCGTACCAGTGCAGGCAGGGAGAGCCCCGGGGTGCGCAAATGGAAGGGTGGTCCCGCCGTGGCTGCTGGAAGCTGGCAGTAAGCACTGGAGTGGGGGTTGGTGGAACAAAAGGCTTGCAGAGGAGAAAAAGAGACCAGGCAGGGAGCGTGAGATGCTGCAGAAATGATCAAAAAAGGCAGTGGAATAAAAACACTAAAGGTACAGTGCATGATTTTTTGGCTTAGATTGAGGGAAGCTGTTTTAGAAAATGCCCTCTTCCCTTTTCTCTCACTCAGCTTTGTGGTTTTGCCTTCATTTCTAGCTGTATTTAGTTGCAGCTGCCCTCTCCAGCATCTTTCTGATTTTCCTTCATACCTGGCAGGGATGTGGCCCTTTCCTCAGGAGTCTTGACAGATGCTCTCACCCTGGACCAGCCTCGCATGCTGAAAGGTCCCAGTGTGCATGTTGAGGTCGGTAACGCGCCTGTTCTTCCTGTGTCGCCCTGCCACCACCACCCTTCTTTCCCGGGAAGACACGGAAGGTGTCAGAGGACAGGGTGGGCACTGACTCACAGGGTCCCACTCAGAGGAGGGCAGCCTCTCCTCCCTGGGGCCATGAGAACCATGTGCCCGGGCTGGAGCTTCCGCACCTTGTCTGCCTTGCAGTGACTGATTTCAGGACCAAGCAGCTTCTTTCTTCTCTTTGTGGTGAGCTCCAACAAACAACAGACAGTGAAGAAGATGAGGTGACTGCTAAGGAGGGTATTGCTGGGGCTGGAGCTCAGCCTGGGGACGTGGCGCGAGATGCTCCTGCTCCCATGTCCTGCTCTCAGTGCGATTAAGAACTTCTTTCCCCAGTGTTCGCAGGGAATTAATAATTTCTATTAATTAGAAACCAAGCCAAATCTCCCCAGTGCACTCAAGAAAGAACAGGACTCAAGAGTATCACTGAGGAATGGAAGGAAAAACAAGCTCACAAGGCCAAATTGGTGCAGGCCAGTGGAAAAGGTGAAGGCAAGGAGTATCCATGCAGCAAACATGGCATTGACATCGTGTGGGCCCTTGCTCCTCATCTAGGGAAAAAAATAGCGAGGCCGAAGCGTGAAAATCCAAGAGGTTTTAGAGTTGCTGCTGGTAGCTTGCACGCTGCCCATCTCCCTCCTCCAACAGACGTGTGCATGGCTACAGGCATGACTTTCTGTTCACTTGGAATTAATGGGATTATTTACAGCAGGAGAGGAGGCGGGGTACGCTGAATTCTGCGAATACAGAGCTTCAGCCTGGGCTGCTTCATCTCTAGAAAGATACAAGTAAAATAAAATAAAATAAAGTACCAAGAACCAATTACAGAGTGCTTCAGTGTGCACGTAAACGGGTTTTCAGCGCTCACAGCACACATAAATACGCACTGGTGACTGAGGCAGCAGAGTAACACTTTGCTGTTCGTTATTTTATCAGACAGTGATAATTGTAGTTAATATTTTCTTAGTAGTGTCTCTGAGAGTTTATTTATGCTGTTAATAATCTGAGGAGCTGTAATGATGCTGGCTGCCAGAGCTGTAGCCTTTTAGAATCACTCCAGTGTGGCAATGATACGATGGTAATAGAAATCCAAGGAAAAAACGATCTTTTTGGAGCAGATGGGGCTAATTCAATCCCTTTCACACACGTTCGCGTTATCTAGTCTCTTCCTCACACTAGCATGCGTGGGTGCACGTGAGCATATGTAGTCACACACACACACACACACACCACACACACACAAATAGCTGTAAAGTCCCACCTTCTACCCTCTGAGGAAGTCAAGCTGGAAATGCCATAGTTTTTCAATGTGAAGAGCCTTTCTGGGGCTTGTAGGGTACATGGCATTTTCTACCCCTCGGTTTCTGGGTAGATCTTAAAAATATCAGGTATAAAGCAGAAAGTGGAAAGTCATCTCCTTGGGGACAGCCCAGAGCTGGGCACAAGGTTGTGGCTGCACTGGGATGCAGTTGCCCAACCTTCCCATCTTTCCCTGCCTTTGACCTCTTTACTATGGGTCACTCCTGCTAAGCCTGCACTCCTGTAGGGACTCAAAGAGTCATTTACTTTTCACTCGCAGCAGACATGAAATCTCAGCAAGAAGGCAAATGCCTACAATTTTTTCTGGTGGGATTTACAGAGCCTAGTTAACCTTTTGGGCCACCGAGAGAAGAGTTAACTGCTCCTCGTGGAGGATGGGAGAGGATCAACTTTGCCAGCTCAGCAGTGGCTGGTTCTCCTTGCAAACCTGCATTGCTGAGCTGAGCAGACGTCATTGATGAAATGTGAACACCAAGCAGTGGAACAAAAGCCACCGTAATCCTCAGATCTGTTGTAGCCACGCAAGAACAAAAACAAGGTGATGGCAGAAAAATGGCACGTCCAAATACCGGAAATTAAATGGCAAGGCAGGGGAGGAGAAGGAAAGCTGGAACAAATGGAGCATTTGGCAGGTTTTGTTTTAAAAATAAGATGCTTGTAGGAAGCTGGGTCACTTTTACAGGGTTTCAGCCTACCAGTTAATAGTAATTGCTTGGTTACCTCATGAAGTGCGATAGTAAAGCCTTTTGCATTCAGTTCCATCCACAGCCCAGCAGAAGCATCTCTGGATTTGAAATGTTGTGGTATTTGCTGGGCAGCACTGTCTGCTGCCGCAGTGTGAGGATGCCGGTGATTTTATCTGCTGTGCCGTGCCAGCACACGGTGACAGGCAGTGCCAGAAGCAGGGGTGTCGTCAGCCCCATGGAAACCACGGCAGAGCATCCGTGAGCTGCTTCGGATGTTACTCAGCCCCGTCTCCTCAGTCTGCTTCTCCTCCAGCTCCTTTGTCTTCTGATTTAGTGCTCTTCCTCAGAGTGCAACTTTGTGCTTTTTTAAATCATATCTGACAGAGCCTGCTTCTTCCTCTCTTACACTGCGTGGAGTATAATAGTAGGGCTTGTAGTGAGGTGGCTTGCTGTGAAGTACTCCTTGTTTTTATAAAGTAATTACAGTGTATTTAATGCACTGTGTATTTAATACACTATTACATAGTTCATGTGCATAAATACATTCTTCCATGCCTGGGAGAGAGGAGTGTTGGTGAATTTACGAGTCTTGGTAATTTTTCAGTGTTGTTGGGTTTACTTGTATATTAATTACAGCTTCAGAAACTCTGAACCACTCCTGTAAGCACCCTCTGAATTAGAAAATTTCTACATGCATCTTCATTTTCTGCGTATTTTGATATTTCCTAATGTAATTTGTAGGCTTCTAGAGATTCTTTCTTTATTCTAAAAGTTCTTAAACTGCTTTTGTTTTCCCTTTTTCTACCCACTTTGGCTCATGTTATGCACCTAAACAGATCTTTCACAGACTCCTCTTTCACAATTTATATTCTGTGAAAGCTTTCCCACTCCTTCCCCACCCCTCCTTGCTGCTAACACTTTCTCTTTTTTTTCTTTCTTTTTTAATCTTGGGGTCAGTTTAATTTTCCTTTTGCAAAAATGTGGGACTAATTTTAATTTTAAATTACAGTTGCACTTTAATTCTGATGGTGCTTTTCAGTTAAAATCTGTTTATTTCTGCTTGTTTCTTCCGCACTGGTTTCAGCATGGCTTGCACAGGCACCCAGGGAGTGAAGGCAGCATTTCTGCTGAGCCACCTTCTTGTGTCATCCTTTGTTACTGTGTTCCAGGTTTCTTAAGGTGCACCTTGCACTGGAAAACACAAAAGTATTTGAAACAGCCAGATATCACAGCCATGTTTCTCTTTGCTTTATCTTCCAATTCATGCCTGAATGTTTAAACTGCTAATTAGTGCCACTGTTTTTTGCGTGCACTTTGTTGATTGGGTAATGTTGTGGCCGTGTTGTCCCTTTAGAGAAATGGTTTTTTGAGACATCCTCATCTCTAATTTTCTTTGTAACACCTTCACTCAGAGTCTCACCTTAGCAGCCCCAAAGTTCTCCTGCCTTTTCACTTAGGCTTGCCTGCAGGTACTCTCTTGGCCATAACTTGGAATTTTCTGTCTTCTTGTTATGCCGTGGACAACCTCTGATATCAACAACATACTCCAAGCCACAGAATTAGTAAGAAAAAATAATAAAATTGTATTTGACTTCAAAACAGGTTACTAAGTGAGATTTTAAAATAAGAGGTCTGACAGCTACCATGTGGTGGGTTTGCTTGCAGGGGTTTAAGAAGTTTCCCCCTCCAGTCCAAGAGCTGTTTTGCCAAAGGTGTTGTGCTGCTGTGAGGTGACAGAGGGAGGTGCAGCATAGATTTGCCTCCCTTAGCTGCCCAGCTTCTCATGACCAAGGTTCTGTGTGGTCCAGAGGAGCAGCCATGCAGGCAAATGTCTCTTTTTGCTCAGAAGACTGCTGTGAATGGTAAAACCTAGGGCTGCCCAATGGGTACATCTGGCAGTGACCAATGTTTAGAGTAGGTGTGATGCAGGCAGTGCATCCCTGCTATGAAAGAGCACTGCATCTTCCCGTCCTATAGCCTTTCGGTTTTCCAAGTGTATTCATCCATGTTTGGTAAGATATCTGCTGTTTCCTGCGCTGAGATGTGTCTGCAGCAAAGTATTGAGGCTTATTACTGTGATTTCTGCCTTCCTTCTCAATAAACAGTGTACTTTCCGAAAGGTGTGGCAAATTCAACAAATTGCTTTTTCCTCAGAATTTTCAGAGATGCTGAAAATGTGCAGGGATACTGTCACAATTTCCAAAAGTAAATTCTTTGCTTTGATTTGAAACCAGTCTCACTTTTGAAAGGTTAAAGGAATTTCAATTTGGCTTCAGTAACTTTGAGAGGAAATAAAACTAGAAGTTGTGGATTAAAATAAGCACTGCAGTTGGATCAGAGATTATTTTTACTGTTACTACACTCTTGCTTATTTTTTTAATTTCTTAGACATCTTCTGATTCTCTCTTCCCCTTTGGTTCCTCTGACATTATTGGCCCCAGACTTAAGGCGTGGGGTTTTTGAGAGTGCTTCAAAGCTGGGGCCATTGCCACAGTGAATTTGCTTCAGACAAACCCAAGCATGTGAGTGCCTCAACTCTTACACTCCGCCCATGAGTCATGCGCGGTGGAACGCTGACATAACCAATAACGCGGTCATCGATCCAGTGGCTGTTTACGCCATCTTTGCGCTTGGCGATCAATTCCGAGCCGCTTGCCCCGCCGTCAGCACTGACGCACTTCTCACAGAGCAGTGGACACAGTTTGCAGTTATTGCTTCCCATCCTCGAGGCGAGTCTAGCGTGAATGACTTCTCCTTCCTCACCTCCTGCGGTCACACCTGCCGCACTGGAATGCTCTGTGGGCACTGAGGAATATTGGTCTCTCCTTCCCTTTCGGGTGCCGAGGGAGGAGCTCTTTGAAGTGCTTGTGCTGCCCGTGGATGTGTTCATTATGCCAGAGAGAGGAAAATAAAAAGTCACTTGGGTTCCCTCTACTCTCACACAGGCAGTCAGGGCTTCTAGTGTAAATTTGGCCAACAGCTGGGATTTCGGGGGGGAAGGCTGAGGGGGACACTTGTAGGGTTTTTTCTTTTGAAAGCACAAAATTGGAAGTTGGACAAGCACTTCCAATGTGGCATCTTCTGCAAAAGTACCACTAAGGGCAGTTAAGCATCTTCTTGAAGCTCTCAGTCTGACAGCCTCAAGAGGCTGTTGCGAAGGATGTACTGGAAAGATACCAGGATACCCCTTAAACCACTCAGGATGTTGCTTTGCAGATGGCAGTTTTTCCAAGGGGACTTTTGAAATTAATAACTAGGTAATGGGCCTCCTAAAGAAAGGAGCTGTGTGTCCAGTTTCTCTGTTCCCCTTGTGTGCGTGGTGACGGTGTGGTGGCCTGCACCCCTGCAATGTGAGGCGATGTGGGAGAGGCCACGCTGTCACTTGGACTTCAGGTTGCTCTTCTGCACAAAATCTGTATGCGCTACCAGGATAGGCAGAATATTGAACTGGGGCTGGCAGGGTATCTACTGAATTTAAAAAATGTTCTTAGAGTGAAAACAAAGTCCTCTCTTTGTTGGTCTTCTCCATCAGTAACTTGTACATTCTTTTGTTGTTTAAAAGCTTACGTAATGCAAATACCAGCATCTGATGCTTCTCACCCAAGTGGAATTTTTAAAGAGTGATCACTCATTTTAGGAGCTCCACAGCCTTATGAGCAAATAAGGAAAATACATCTGCAAGCTGCTGGTGAGAGAACATTTAAATGCTGTTAAATTAAAGAGGGGAAATGCAGTAAAATACTGGTGTGGCACTGGCTTACAAAAGTACTCTGCTGTTTATCATCTCTTCTGATTTTTTCTTACCTCCTGCGTGTTCCCACCTTATATAAAAGGATCATGGTTTCAAACCAATTCCTACCTGTGTGCATGTATAGGAACAAACCATGATGTCTTAACACCGTTGGTTTTGCACACGTGACTGACCTATTTGAGCCTAGTAATATACTTAAATCTTTCAGAGAGTTTTCCAAAACCAAATAAGCTCAAGCTAGGAAAAAGCCAGGCTTCACCATCCCAGGTAAAAATAACCACGTAAATAACCAGGAAGTCTCTTAATTCTTAATGGAATAACAGCTTTGGTGACTGATTTTGGTTATCAGATTACACTCTGAAAATAACTTCTGTGCTATACTTGCAATTGGCTGTAGAAGAAAAAGAATACACTGCATGCTAATTTTAGCAAATAAGATTAGAGTTAATATTTAATCCCAGAGACCTTCTTCAGGCTGTGGAAAAAGAAATAGCAGCAGTTAACTGTCGCTAATCTTATCTCCTATTTTTCTAGCATGCGTTTGATTATATAACTTGTAGTGCTAGGAACACGCTGGCTCAGTGAGAAGTTGGTAATTTCTTGGCTACGTGCTTGGGCATATTAGACAACATCAGGGCTGAGATGGATTAAAAAGGTCTACACGTGCCTTTAGACCACAAGTAGCAATGTTGAAAGGCCAGTAAAACAGGTACTACAGTAGACCTTCTGTGAAACAATATATGAATAATTGATTCATTTGGAGTTCTGCAAGAAACAGTTGCATTTCTGCTATTTTTCTATCCAGTTGTTTTAAATAATACTTAGTTTGAGATTTGATATTCAGCACGTGAGATTTGATTCAATTTTCCTTTCTTCCTTCCCCACAAAATGGCTTAATTGAATCGATGATTGGAAAATTGAGATAAGGGGTTTCTAGCTGTTCCTAGGTGCCTGATGAATGAATTTAACCTGAAAATCAAAATACTAAAAATACAAACCATTAACTTTCAAGCAGCTTGCATGCTTCACAACAAGCCTATCAGCGCTCCTATTGAGTTTTAACAAGTCTACTCAAATGTGTAAAGATAATAACATGGGCCTGCGCTGCTCTGTCAGGACTTGTGCATTCTCAGTGGGTCTGAGGGTCTCACCAGCTAAATTATCCCCAATTCTGTAGGATTTAGCAACTAACGTTCTGCAGATTTCATTGTATCCCGGGAGGGGAGGAGAGGGCTCTGCCCTCTCACACCACCACCAATGAGCTTGTTCTTTCCATGTGCCCCAGGTATGCTTTATTTGGAAAGGAACAATTGCATGTGCATTTGCTGTTGAACTTTATTGCTCTTTTCTAGCAGATCGTTGGCACTGTGCCCTCATTAACACAGAAATTAGCCCTGGAAAAGTCTACTAAATTAAGCCCAGCTCTCCAGAACAAGGTTGCGCTTTGTTAGTTTTCCTTTGCAGTACTCAGACATAAAGTATCCATCATCTTCCCTGGAAAGCCTTCCAAGATCTCTCTGAATTGACTGTTAGATTAAGTCAGGGAAAAAAATCCCTACATTTTAATTTCTTCTCTCTGCAAATGCCAATAGCGCCCCATAGCAAACTAGACAGTTCTTCTCTGTTCTTGATGTTAGTTTGCATCAGATTACTGTAAACATTCCCTTGCTCCATTTTAGATACTGCCTTGCCAAGTTTTACATTCCTACGTGTTTACAGTGATCTTTTCTTGCCCTTAATCACTTTTCCCCTCTTTAAATTGAAGTCAGACTTTGCTGGCATTTTGCAGGGGTTGACCTTCCCTGCTCCAGATGCAGCTTTTCATACAGATGCCATTCCGAGCGGGGTTACCAGACATCCATGTTTCCTTTGGAAATAACCTTCCCTCCCACCCCCCGTAAGAAATACTGTCTGTGCAGAATTGGAGGATTTTGTCTATTTGTCTGGGATTTTGAGACATCTGGAAGTCTGGGCAGCTCGCTAATGAGCATGCACTGATGACCCCTGCGGCGCGCAGTGAGCGCGGCCCATCCGCAGAAATGTCAGCCCTGTGCGTGTGCTCCGAGGCCACGTCCCGTGTGTTCAGAACAGCACGGAGGCCTCCATGGCATGCCTGAGCAGCCCTCGTGGAGGACACGGATACAGCGGGGAGCCAGAGCGAGTTCACCCACGGTGCCGCGTCTCCCACGGTGCCTGTGTGTGTACAGCTACATTTAAAATAGAATTTCTGACCTAGAAGTCCCTTACAAAAAGATGGTGTTCCCAATGGGGAAGTAAGCTAACCCTCCTCCTAATTTTAGAACAGAATGGGCCCAGAACTAGAAGAATGCTTTGCTAAAAATGCCCTATTTGCATCTGTAATGCTGCCTTCTTTACTAGCATTTATTGCTGACTGTCTTCTCAGCTTCTTAGTCTCCCATCCGACAGTGATCAATTTTCTTTTCCTTGAGTTAGCCAGTTTTTTGTTAATGACCAACCAAAAAGGGAAGGCAGAGAGTCTAACAACAATACAACTGTTTCTCCAAAAGGAAAAAGCATTACCCGGAATGCATCAAGGAAATATAATGAGAGATGATGGAGGAAAATAAGGGAAATATTTCCTCACAAGGAGGTTTTAAGTAGAGTCTGGCAATGATCTCCCAAAGGAAGTAGTGGAAGTCTGGTCACTTAAATCAATTAGGACTAACCAGAGCATCGCACTCCACAGGACTCTGTGAGGAGAAAAGCAATGTCGAACTGAACTAAAATAGACTTTGCGTGCTTATTTTCTGCAGGGCTGCTGTCTGTGTTTTGCTGGTAAATTCAATATGGCTAATGCTGATTAACATCTCTTGATGGTGATCATATCACTGCATTGTTTCCAGCCTGTTCCTCAACAGCACAAACTCACAAGGGCATGGCCATACAAAACACGTCCCCCAGCTCAGCTAGCTCAGTCTGAAAGACAAGAGGCAGATAAAGGGCAGGAGAAGCTGTTTTCTCTCACCTTAACAGTGGTCAGGCTTGTTATCGCCACAAGGCTGAATTGACACAGGCCTCCCCAGTGCACACTGAGCGCAGTGTACCTGTGGCAGCATAGCAGAGGCAGGAGCTGCACATGGACTTGGTCTCTTGGATTGCTGTAGAGCAGGGAGGTGTGCCAGCTGCCTTAGGCAGGGCTGCAGTACCCCTGTCCTCTGTGCACTAGACGGGTTTTAAGGCATACAAGACCAGCTAGGGACAGAAGCAAGACAAATAAAGTGCTTTATCCTTAGTCTTGGTGGGCTGTTTGGCATGCTCCGAGTGCACAGGAGAAGTCCTCCTTTGAAACGTAAGGGAAAGAAATCAAGCCTCCACGAAGCTGGGATCTTTGCTTTGCGTTTCTCTCTGTGTGGGCACTGTTGTTTTATATGTATGCTTTGCCTTTTCTCTGCTTGGTTTTCTAGTAGCCAGTCAATTCCATTTAAACAAGAGAAACGGGTAGAAATTGGAATAAGGCAAAGGATTGGAAGGCGGAAGTAGTGACTTGGCATATGAGCTTGGACAGGGTGCCCAGTGGAGCTTCCCAGAAACTGACCTGCCTGCTTAAACATTAATTTACACAGAAAAGAAGGTTTAAAAGCAAACAACTCTTGGACGTCTTATTTTCAATAGGGAATAAAAAACTCTGGGATTATTGCTGGCATGGGTTTTACCCAACCAACAAAGGTCTCTCTCACATGTAAATGAAGACTGTTATATCAGACATTATCTCTTTCCTTCTGCAAATGTAGATCAACTTGTTTTCACTAACTTTTTTCACTGGGATGCATCAGTCAGATCAAATAATTTTAAAAGACTGTCCTTATCTCTGCCTAGAGAAATGCCTGTGTGGCGGTAGTACATGCAGCTTCAAAGCCTCTTCTTTCCGAATGTGCGGTGTTCATAGTCACGCTCCAGCGGCTCGATTCCAGCCTTCCTGCCAGAATGCATCAGATGCAGGCGGTCCCAGAACTGGTGGGGCCGAGGCAGGGAACCTGCCACGGAAGCCGAATCAATATTTAGACAGCTTCAGGCGGCAGAGCTTGCGCTGGCTTTCACACTTGGCAGCAAGCTTTGCACCCGTTTGTTTCCAAAGTTATTGTTTGTGCAGTTTCAAGAATTGGCACTAGAGAGATTTCTGCCTAAGGGCAATGACAGGCACCGGGTGCTTGAAAAGAAACTTTCCCCCTTTGGATCTGAAGATTGTGAGAGTGAGGGTTGTGTCACTGGATAATACCTCCTAAGGAAGTCAAGGCACACATTTGCTCGGAGTTTTCATCATCCTTCACATGAGGCATCTGCTGGGCATCGTGGGGAGCCCACGGCACAGTCTCAGGCCCTGCTTCCGATACATCCAGCGCAGAGCAGCTCTAACAGCTGCCTTGCTGCTGTTTGTTATCGTGGTGATTTACCTGGAGCAAAAGCCTGTGTCAGCGTGGGAGACAGCCTTGCTGTGGGGTGGTATGAGTCAGCCCGAGGCTGTGCAGAGTGCCTGTGCTGGGGTGGCAGGCAGGCAGGTGAAACCCTGGCCCAGCACAGAAAATTATTTTAATTTGCTTTCCACCCATTCCACCTAGTGGCCAAGCGACACCACTGCCGAGAGAGCTGGGTTAGTGCTCCAGAGTCCCTGCAGACCTACGCTGCTGCGGAGCTTACAAGATATGCAGCAATATGTAAGCCCCCACACTGAAGATCTTACCATCAGCCTGCAAGTAGCTCATTAAGTTCCCGAGCAATTTTGTTAATCATGCTGCATAGATAAAATGCAGATAGGCCTTTAGTGAGCTGATAATCTAACAAATAGGCAGAAAGTGTAACACTGATAAAGCAGAGATTGGTTTAATAGCCAGCTGTAAATCTTGGCAATTCTGTACCAGAGGCGTATTGTAAAATAGGAACGTGCAAGTGTGTAAGTATGTGCATGAAAATGCACTGCTTCTTAAAATAGCAGATAGAGCAGGAGTATTATGGATGGAATAGCTATTGGGAGCAATTTTAGAGGTGTTTTAAAATATTTTTCTCCCCATCAAAATCTGCACCACTCGTGGTGTCTTCATAATCCACCATCATAAGTACAGATCTATGAATAACAAAGGCTTGTTTCTGGAAGTCAGGGTTTTCTATAAAAATCTGTGAACTCTACCACTGGTCCTGAGGCACTATAGGGCTTTATAGGCTTTTCACTGAGATGAACCAAATTATTCACTCAGATACACACTAGTCACAAATTAGACCTTCCCAGATTCGTGGCCTGATGTCTCACCAGCCTTTTGAGCAGCTTCTTTGCTCGATGGCATCAATTCAATTGGAAGAATAGTGAAAGCAACTCACCTTCAGGGTACCCCATACCATCCCAAATATACACTTCTAAGGAGCTAGGAAATGGGAGTTTCAATCCCCACAGCCTGGCAAAGGGACCTGGTCTCCTGCTTTCTAGGTTCCCCTTCAGTCTTCAGGCCATTTTGCAAAAAAAAAAGGAGACAGCACTGCTTCCTCTTCTTGTTTGTTTTAAACGAAGAAACTGAGCTGGGGATGCCTACCAGAGACATCTGCATCCAGAAGGAGGTTGCAGGCCCTGCATCCCAACCTCACACAGGCATGCAGGTGTTGGCTGTGCTGGATCCCATCTAGAGGCCTTCGCCTGGTATACAAAGCACAGGGAACTCAGATAAATGAGTGCTACGTGAAAGAAAGGCCAAGAAGGTGTCTCAGTGAATTGAGACTGAAGGGACTTACCAGGGTCATGTAGTAGGTGGTTGGTGCAATGGGAAATTGAGTTGTGGTCTTCCAAATCTCAACCTTGTGGCCAAACCACTGAATTTTCTTATGCAGAAACCTTAATCCTTGATTATGAGTTCTGGTAAGAAAACAAGATGAGTAGCGGTGCGTAACTCAGACCTGGAACAGTTGACTGGAGGTCACTCTCCTGGAAATAGTTTTTACTCTTTCTACAAGGAAAATGGTGGAAAGTTAAGTACTGAGGTGGGACTCAGCATAATTTGAACTATAAATATTAATTTCTTTTCTGCCAGCTGTACCTCAGGCTCACTAAAATCAGGAATAGTATGAGGAGAATAATCTCCATGGGATGGAGGAAAACTATGCAGTCAGTACTTAGCTATTATGTATTCAGCAATGCCGTGCAAAAAAATTTGAGAAGAAAAAAAGGAAATGGTTTGCTTTTGAAAGAGGCAGAAAGATGGTTTCTGTTGAATTTTGCTATAATACTAAGTGTTTCCTTCCCAAAACACTTTTTGGATTTAAGTGGTATCTTAAGCTTGAAACCACTGTTCATTGGACCTTCCATCAGAGCAGAAGAATCAAAATTGCTTTCATGGTAGGGTGCTGTAGCACAGTTAAGATGAGATCCGTATAAGACTTAGCAGTGTTCACACCAGGCTGATTTTGTCAGTATTTCATTAGGGCAGAGACTTAGTTCATAGATCTTACAAGATATTTGGGGAAAACAGTGCTCGGTTCAGCCTGTACAGTGAGGTACAGGAGCAGCATAAAGGGAGCAGTGCTAGTTCGTGGATGGTAGCATGATCGCTAGTGTGACAGCAGAACAGCTGGTGCTGAGCAGTGTTTATTTCTGAATGCCAGATCTGTTAGTTTATCTAACCACATGATGAAGGAATTGGGATGATAGCAAGAGCTGATGGTAACACTGGCAATTTCCCTCTCTCTTTTTGCAGGTCACTGTCAGGGGATTTGGTCCATTGTTACAGTTCGCCTACACTGCTAAGCTGTTACTCAGCAGAGAAAACATCCAGGAGGTCATCCACTGCGCTGAGTTCCTGCGCATGCACAACCTGGAGGACTCCTGCTTCAGCTTCCTTCAGACACAGCTGCTGAACAACGAAGATGGCCTGTTCCTGTGCAAAAAAGATACTGCCTGTCAGCGCATGCACGATGAGGAGAACTCAGATGGAGACGAGGAGGAGACGATGGAATCGGAGACGTCAAAAATATCTTGCCCAAGGGAGAGGATGCACCAAGAGCCCTTCAGTTTTGAAACCACTGCTGCTGGAGCAGACAAAGGCGAAGGGATGCTGCCTGACCCTGACATGCTGAGAGATAGCAAGGACAATTTGGATAAAGATGCAGTAACACGGTACCCCAGATACAAGAAATACCAGCTTGCTTGTACCAAGAATGTCTACAACACATCACACATCAGTACCTCAGGTTTTGCAAGCACATTCAGCGAAGAGAGCTCTGGAAATGGCCTCAAATCAGGACTTGCTATGGGGCAGATAAAGAGTGAGCCTCAGAATGAAGAGAACGATGAAGAAAGCATCACACTTTGCCTGTCTGGAGATGAACCTGACATCAGGGATAAAGAAGGGGATGTTGAAATGGACAGGAAACAGCCGAGCCCCACTTGTGTCGACAGGCCAAAAAGTGGGTCTTCTCCTTCTTGCTTGCGGTCTTTCTTCAACAGAACAAAAAGCATAGATTTGGTTGGCTTCCCCAGCACTTCCCAACAGCACTTTGGCAGGAGTCCAGCATGCCCTTTTGAAAAAGGGACAACTCAGGGTGACCACAAAACTGATTATGTCCCTTTCGCAGGGAACTATGGGCAGTCCCATGCCATGCAGAAGGATGCTTCCAACTTCACAGTGGGATCACCGCTCAGGGGGCCCGGCTTTGAAACTCTCTGTAAGCAGGAAGGGGAACTGGACAGGAGGAGTGTTATATTCTCTTCAAATGCTTGTGACCAAGTAAACACTTCGGTGCATTCATATTCTGGTGTGAGCAGCTTGGACAAAGACCTCACTGAGACTGTGCCAAAGGGTCTGTGGGCTGGCGGTAGCCAGTCTCTCCCCAGCTCTCAGACCTATTCGCACAGCGGACTGACAGCTGATCACTTGCCGGGAAGGATGCGGCCGAACACCAGCTGTCCGGTGCCAATTAAAGTTTGCCCTCGCTCTCCTCCTCTGGAAACCAGAACCAGGACCTCCAGCTCATGCTCTTCCTACTCGTACGCAGAGGACGGCAGCGGCGGCTCTCCCTGCAGTCTGCGTCTTTGCGAGCTCTCCTCTTCCCCTTGCTCCCAAGGCCCCCGATTCCTGGCACCTGAGCACCAGGAGCCCGGCGTGGTGGGGGATGGATTGTACAACCCGGTCCGAGCCCAGATTAAATGTGAGCCATCCTATGGAACAAACTCCAGCGATGAGTCTGGGTCATTCTCAGAAGCAGACAGTGAATCATGTCCTGTGCAAGACAGAGGGCATGAGGTAGGGATTTAAGATAAGTACATATATCACAGTTGTTATGACCCAATTAATTGCTCCTTGATTCTTTCAAATGACTTTGCATTTCCCCAGCATTTTCTTTGTTTATAGAGGCAAAGAGTAACTTCTGGTTATTCCCTCATCAGCTGAGTGCACGTGGTTGACTTCGCATAAATAGGTCTGCTTGACCTCCGTGGTGTTCAGCACTTCTAAAAATCTGGGCATGGGAAAATAGCAAACTGCTGAATGATGAGAGTGCATTGACATGCTTAGGAGCCTGCAAGCAGTGTCCTGTGTTCCTCCCTCCCTCACCCACTTCCGTGGCACAAAGCACTGTTCCTTATTCTTAGTTTGCTGAGGTGGTTCCAGCTCCACTTGTCATTGTTGCAGGTGTGTTTGAGCAACCTCAGGCTGTACCTTTCCTGACACCAAGAGTCAGGCAGCCTGCTTGAAGAGCCAGTGCTGCATGTTGCCAGCAGAGGTGTGAAATTACTTAAACAATTGCATAGCTGGCCTCCCTGTGCTGTGGGAATGGCATTCAAGTNTGTGTGTGTGTGTGTGTTTCACGTTCAGGTACTGGGTTTTACCTCTATTCTGTGACAACTTGAGATCATATTCCCTGCCTGTGACATTTTGTTTGATGGTGAGCTCTAACAGCCATGGCACAAATGGTTTCAGAGAGAAGTTATCCTTTAATTTCCAGGACTGTTAAGAGAATGATGAGAGAATGATCTGGGGATGAAGAGCAAGCTGTCAATTTCCATATAGTTCTCCCAGGAGAGGGAGGAGATAGAGGGGCCCTCTCTAAAACCAGAGATGGGCCAGCTGAAGATGCTGCAGTGATAACTGGCTAACCATGACCAAATAAACTGTCTGTGTGAAGTCTCTAGTGTAAGGGCTAACTTAAATCAAGGAGGTGTGTTGTGGAGCCCAGAAAGTGGAAAAGACTGGATGTTTATTCATAGAGTTTCAGTAGGAGACTGCATGACCTAGAGAACATCTGGGTGAAATCACATATCAGGTTCCTCTAGTAATGCTGAAAAACTCCACTGAGAGCTTGTGCTTCAGTGTGGGGAGCAATGAGTGCAACTTTAGGGGGTTCATATGCTGAGAGCACCCAGTTCAGAACCATGTGGGCTTAGTTATGGAGTAGGAATGAAAAGAGTGAACTTTATTCTATCCCTCAGTCTTTATTCCAGCTACATCCCAGGCTTTATTTTTCAGACAGATGTGGGTGCTTCCTTTAGCTGGGTGCTTAGCTTTAAGGAAGGGCTGAAGAGCCTGGGGAGCCTCTGGTGTCCTAATCCCTGCTTACACTGGACCAGTGGTTCTCAGAGGACAGTTCTTCTTCGTCCCCATATCGTAAGCAGAGGACGATGCAGAAGGGAGAGGAGTCTCTTTGGGCGGCTGCCTGGGATACTGTGCAGGAGATCTCATTTGGGAAGCCATGCAGCAGCTCAGTTTGGCCATAGCTGGGTTACTCAGTGAAGTCCTGCCTTCACGAGGGGCAGAGGGCAGCAGGGACCAGGGACCATCCATCTCCACCCATGTGTGCTGCTTGCTCAGCATGAGGCAGCGCAGAGGGCAGAGGTTAGCCTTTTGAGGTTTGATAATTAATTAGCTGTCATAATTACCTAATTGCGTGGAGATATGCTGCAGCAGAAATGAGCCTGGAAGAGTGAAATTAGAAGGTTACAGGGGGCTGGTGGTGGTTTCCCAGAAAAAAGGTATGTGAATATGTGCAGTAGACCATGGATGAGAGGAGGGACACACAAGGAGCAAACAGGCAGCTGTAGGAGGCTGTCTGGGTGCACTGCTGGCAGGCAGACATCTGGCTCTGACACAGTGCTAGGAAAGGTTTGCTCCACTCCTGGTTTTGCTTCTAGTTTCCTCTGGGGAAGATTTTCTGAACTGTGCTGAGCAAGTTTTCTCCCTGGGACTGCNTTTTTTTTAAATCCAGAGCATTTTGATTAGGACTGCTAGGCATTAAAAATGTGGTGAAGAAATTAATGCTCCATGAGGTTGCACTGCACTATCCTGAACAAGCCAAGGGTAAACAGATCACACCAGTGCTTTGGTAGAGATTTTGTCTAAAAAAAATGATCTTTTGAAGGTTGTTACCAGTACAAGAATAGACTTTGCAGCCTCATTAAACAATACTATATTTATACAGTGACTTGGGGTGTGTATCCTGCAATCCTGCGAGATCTGCTGCTGTGGAAACCTCAGTAAAGGATATCTTAAACCAGACAGTAGAAAATATGTAACAGCAGCAGGAAGTTCTTGTATAAGTTGCTCTACCTACTTTTAGCAGTTTGGCTGTGATTAAAACAGCAGGAGAGACTCACAACTGTCTGAAATGGGCAGCTTTCTGTTCTTCACCTCCCTGCAAGCTGCATAGGAATCTTTCTCCATTCCTGAAATTGTTGCTTTGCCCTTCCTGTCCTGATGACTTCACAGACAGGTCCCTTTCCCCTCCATATCAGAACACACAGTGTTTTCTGGGCTTCTATTCAAAAAGCTCCTGATAAGATATCTGGGGTTGACACACCTGCCCTTCTGGAGAGTGGCCATGCAGGTTCTTCTGCTGCAGGTCAGCTTTCATTGGGGTGGGATGGCCTGATGGGAATAAGCCTAGTGTACTCTGACCATCAGTTATCTCACAGGGCTGCTCGGTTCCCCTGGAATTTGGACCTAGTTGGTCTTAATTTGGCTCCCAGAGTGCTGTCGCTGGCAGAATTAATGTCGCAAAGCATCGTTCGCTGTTGTATTGATTGTGTGAGAAGTAGGTGAAAGGCTTCTCTCTGCTTTTTTCAGGCATTCTGCTTTCCCACAGACAGGTGCCATTCAGGAGCACATGGCCAAAGCTGTTTGGTGCCAGAAATGGGGTGCTAGGGCTCAGCATGATGCCATGTGGGTGAAGGTGACCCCACCTTATGAGGAGCCCCCATCTTACTGGGGGTGCAGATGGCAGTCACAACTGTTGGAGGAGGTGGCAGTCCTTGGAACACCACTGGTAAATCTTCTCCAGGATGTCCTTGCTTATTGCTTCCCTTCCTGGAGCCACCAAGACTCTTCTGTGATCTCCCTTTGTTAAAGCTTCCTGACAGAAGCAGCAAGTGCCATGCGGGGTGTACCCACGTTACAGAGTTGCATGAACAGGGCTGTTACTCGAGCTATTGGGACTTCACAGGAATATTTAAGAGTTTGTGTTGCTCTTTGCACTCAGCTCTCTCAGGCCTCCACAGGTTGTGAAAAATCAATCACTGAGATATAATACTAGAGAGAAGACTTAAAGCTCAGTGCTTACAGGCAGCTTCTGACAATCCTGCTTAAAATAGCAACAACAAAACAATAAGCCCTGAAATAATGAATTGTTGAGAAGGAAGTAGTCTGTCAATCTGTTAACCTACTTAGGAACAGAAACTTCTGCACTACCTACTTTTCTTGGTATTCCTTTTCTTCAGCAAGTACTTAAGAGTTTTTATCTGCTAGAAAATTTGTAAAAAGTATTGTACTACTAAACCAGTTAAAAAGAAATCTCAGCTCAGTCTAATTTGATAAGTGAGTTTTCTGAGGGAAAAAATAAACAAGGGTAAGAGGAGGTAAGAGGTGGAGTTTTCCAAGAACTATTACTATCTAGAGAATTGCATTCAATGTCTTTTCATCTGTATTTCAAAAGAATTTCCCGCCTGGGTTAGTGACTCACTTTTCAAAGGAGATTTTCATAAAGGCAAAGCTAATGCAATTAGACCTTTGAGGGTATTGTAGGTAAATAACCTTCAGCAAGAGTTGAAACCCCTCCATGCTGACAGGCAGCCACCCTTTCTCTGTTCATCTGCTGGTGCTTAGCAAAGTACTGCAAGTTAGAGCCCCAGAAAAGAGGAGTAAACCGAAGTTGCTATACCAGAAATCTACTGGAATTGTGCTGAGTTACCTTCTGCTTCACTGCTTAATATTCCTACTCAGTGAAGAATGTTACATAGAAAGAAAGGCAGCCAAGAAGAGTACATGTGAATGTTTTAGCTTGCTGTGGTATGTGATCCCTCCCCAGAATTTGATGATCAGTCACTCCAGCTTTCCTGATTTTACTAGATTTGCAAATTTGAAAATGAGAAAAATTAGTCTCCAGATTGTTTTCTGGTAGATGTTCTCCTGACTAGGATGGCATCAGCAGACCACTGGGAATTGTTTCTCAGGGTCTGTTTAAATGGGGTCTTGTCAAACATCGGTCTTGTAAGACAAACTTCATGGGAGTTTTGTTTCCTTTCCTCTCTTCAGTAGGAATGGTCTCCATACTGGTAGCAAAGAATTGCTGGATTACAACAATGCTGAGAGTTTGAAATTTCAGGAGGGTGCTTTTAAACACTGTATTATTTCGTGGAGCCCTTCAACCAGTTCTTTTATACCCTGATCTGAAGACCTTGCACGAGGTCTTGAAGGACTCTAGTTCTTGAGCTGCAAAAGCAGCTCTGTCAGAGAAATACTGTACTTTATCCCCTCTCATTTCACTGCCTGATCTTCCATTCTTAAGTGCACCTGTGGCTTCTGTCTGTGTTTCTGTGCTATCCCTGGTCTCAGAGAAGCCTGTTAAAGGGCAGGAGTATCGTACTGTTGTGCCCTTTGAAGGGCTGGAAGCTGGGGACATGAATGGGACGAGGTCGGCCCAGCATTGTAAGCACCAGCAGTGTGTGGTCTGAATACAAGTCCGAGTCATGGGCTAAAGGCTGAGAACACCGTCCACATCTCCTGGTTGCTGGGTTAAAGCACTGAGCCACGGGATTAGCCTGGTCCCCCACTTCTGTGAGGCAGGTGGCAAATCGAAAGGTTACCCAGGCTGCTTCCACTAGGTCCACAGCAGTGCCCTCTCAGGCAGCATTTGCTGACTCAAATACCTCTCATAGCCCTCACAAGGTGAGGCTGGAGTTGACCCCATGCCGCTACAGAGCCATCAGTTGTCTTGTGTCAGATGGAATGCACTGTCTGCAGTGGGACCTGTTGATCTGAAATGGGACAATTTAGACCCTGGTTTGTTGGCACAATGGTAGATCTTCACTGCCTGGGTTCACCATTTTCCTTTTGCAGTCCTCTGCCATCTTGGTGTAGTTGAAACCTGGAAAAATGAGGTGTTTTGAAGGCTTAACCTGTGCCAGTAGACAGCGGGATGAGAAAATGAGTGAGTGCATCCTGGCTATCCTCTCTCTTACACAAAGTATGGCCCATTGGCTTTGTGCTTCTTAGATAGCCTCTGTCCAAGTGAAATCAGGACAGGAATAGGTCCCTATTCTGTAGGACCACGACTGGTGCCTGAAATACCCTGTAGACAATTGAGGCCCTAACACAGGTGGACATACCTCAGCTCCTGTCCTGGAATGAATTTCTTCCTGAGTGTTTGTGGAAGACAGACTTGCAGGCTAAGATACTTGGAAAAACAACATTAATGTCTTGGGCTCTTTTGTGTGAAGCAAAGTACCCATTTCTGCA
Organism: Cnemophilus loriae; assembly: GCA_013397755.1. Taxonomy (NCBI): domain Eukaryota; kingdom Metazoa; phylum Chordata; class Aves; order Passeriformes; family Corvidae; genus Cnemophilus; species Cnemophilus loriae. The sequence continues at coordinate 272,072 of VZTF01002610.1, read as the reverse complement.
TTAAAAAAAAGGCATTAATAACATGATTGAGCCCCTGTGCTGGATTGCTCGGGTGACTCCTGAAAGCCTTCCAAGGACTCAGCAATTTTAAGTGTCAGAGCCTTTCAGGATTTGAGGGCACTAAGGCAGCAGGTTTTTTTCTTACAGCTCTGGAGCAACTGACCAACTGGTGCAATGAGTTCCACCTTCCAATGCCCACTACATAATGGTTGCTTTTTCTTATGGATAATATATTTGTCTTTTTAGTTACTGTGTTGTTAAAGTCAAACTTGGGAAGTTCATTGCCTTAACTAGCACTTGGCAGCTCAGAGGAGATGATGTCTTAATTTATATATAAAGAGAGAATGAAAAAGCTAAGGTTGCACATAGGATAAAGAAATTCCCAACAGTTGACATTTATATTTTAATGTGGGTGAATACAGGTCCTCGGTCCTTTCCTTTATTCCAGATAAAAAAGAGAGGGGGGAGAGCAGCAGCAGTAACTAGTACAGTAGGTGAGCAGAACAGCAGTAACTGGCATATGGTCCAAGCTGGCACTAACTAGTGAAGCTTGAAGGAATTAATTGGTTATATATGGGCCTTGCATGTGCTGAGTCAGTCGCTGTCCCTGTCTGTCTACATCGCTGCTCTGACTTAGCCACTCAAAGCATTGACATTTACACTGGCATGCTAATTCCAATAGGGGGGGAAGGATGCCACAAAATCCTAACCAGGTTTCCTCTTTCACCAGGGTGGATTGCCTGTCCTCAGCCAGAATCGGGGCAATAGAGTCTGCAGTGGTGGTAGAGGGTGCCAGTTTATTTGTGGAGTGGTGGCAAATGAGCTTGTGCTGCTGATGTAAAAATGCAGGGGAAGAGTAATTGTGCTGATAAGGGAAGATTTTGGAGCTCTGTGAGCTCCAGGAGTTACTCCAGCCAGAGGGAGCAGGGATCCCACTTATATTTTTAACTTGAAATAGTTTGAACCAAAAAATCATGGTTACTAGAAAGAAAACTTTACGAGAAAGCACACTCGCTAGGGTTTTCTTTCACATCTTAGAAAAGATTGACTGTCTTTTTCAGACACCTCAGGTAAGGTTTCTCTGGCCTCCCATAGATACTGTAAGATGCAGAATCTTTTCTGAGTCTTAAGACCACTCCTTCTGCAGCCAGAAGGAGGAAGAAGCCGTTCAGAATGCATTGCCATCTGAAGGGACCCGGACACTAGGTAGTCCCAACCCATCATTTCAGGCAGCTCTGGGTGAGTCAGATGAATCCCACCCACTGCACAGTTGCAGGCTCTTGCAAAATGACTCACCACTCTGTTATGATAAATACCAGCTGAGAGTCTTGCCCTGTGCAGATGTAAAACACTTTAGCCTCTCACTGCAGCAACACCCCGGTGCAGTTACTCGCTGTGTCCGTGCCAAAGGCTTGGTGGTTGGTATTTTTTTTTCAGTTGACAGCTGATTTCGAAGAAGGAGACAGGCAATAAAAATGCTGTGAATGGTGAAGGAAATGAGTCTGACTCACTTCCACTTTCCCTTTCACATTTTTAATCCTGTGCTGTGTTGCCAGTGACAGGAGTGGGATTATACTGGGATTACTGATAGCAGTCTCTGGTCTGTTATGTAGATGGTTTTGTTTTCAATCCCTTTTTTTTGAAATGAATCTGTTTTTATTTATTTTCCCATTTCCCTTCAGCAACTTCTACCTGACATACTTAAGCTGCTTCTCTTTCATTCCCATTCCAGCTGCAAGCACATCTCCTCCTTGCAAGTAAATATGTTTTGAAAGGGAGAGGTAGGGAGAAATAAAGTTAACATTGCTTTCCATTTTGGTCTTAAGAAAATAAGGAAAAACTGGAAACATGAAAGGGCCGATTTTGCAGTGAAACTGTGGTGTCTTTCAGAGGAAAGCGCTGGCTGTTTTCATTCTCAGACACTGCTTGAAGCTTGAGAGAAAAGCAGGTGACACTGAGTTTATGTTGACCATCCAAAGGCTCAGGAGGGGAGATCAAACAGGTTTCATGTCATTAACTGGCAGTCTGTAAACAAGGTAGTCCACATCACTGTGCCTAAGGTCAGCCTTTGTGTGTACAAGCAAGAATTTGGGAGGGTTTGGGCAGTGTTTGGCATTCCTTGCTGGTTTAAATTGACCTGTCAAGTAGTGTTATGAAGCGGTGCCTGGACACACGGGGCAGAGGGGCATGAATGAACATTCAGGGCATGAAGCCATCTGAAAGAATGTGGCAGGTGTTTGCACAGAACTTCACGTACCCCAGACTTGGAGATGCACAGAGCAATGATAGCAGGGTACAAGAAAACACCCAAGTACACTCATAAACAAGGTGAGGAGCTGGTTACTGGCAGGTTCAGGTGCCTGGTGAGGGTCCATGACTGTCGATGCCCAAGGCCACCGCTGTGTGTTGGTGTACGTGTGTCCTCAGCAAACTTCTGCTTGAACAGCTCAGCTCTCTGATGAAGATGGCTTACTTATAATCCATGTTGTTACTTTCTTTATCTCCACGTAATTTTAAAGTGCACCATTTGAAGACAGTACATGTTTTAAATATCAAAGGAATGTTTTCAACCCATATCTTCCATCTGGCTGGAGCAACTTACCTCCTTTGATAGCCTGTGTGCAGAGTAGTCTCCTTGTTCCAGAGGTTCGGTTGTACCAAATAGGGACAGAAACATAAATATTTACTGCCATCTTTTGGGCAGTGTGGGTATGACTCATAAAAAGAAGGGGTCAATTGAATTACTCTGCATCTCCTTCAGCTTTGTCAGCTGATTCCTCTTTGACCGCCGAATACAACAGTCTGCCAAGGAACATCAGTTTTTTGATAGTTATCAGTCTAAGGCTCTAAGTGAAACAAGGTTTCTAAGGAGAGGTGCTTACCTTGATTTGAGCAAGCTTATAGATTTTGGGCAAAAAAGCTAAAAGGCTTTGAGCACATCCATCATTCTCCAGCTTTTGATACAGTGTGTGTGCATTGCTTCAGACTGCTGGGAGCTTTGTGTTTTGCTATGCTTTAATGCATAATTGGTAGGATTCCTGAAGTCAGACCCTGACGTTTTTGAGAAATATAATTTCAGTGCTCATCTGCAAGAATATTAGTGTCAACCTATATAGGTTTATTTTTAAATGTATATATTTTAGCAGAGTAGGATATGTTGCAACATGCTCCTTTGACCCTTTCTTCTTACATAGTGTACTGCTCAGTTGAAATGCTGGTTAAGTGACCTTTCCTAATTGCAATACAGTATTTTTCATCCACTTGAGGTGTCAGGTTGCATTTTTAACCTCACACTTAATCAAACTTTCAGTCCTGCAGTCCAAGTAGAGACACATTTCCTGCTGTGGTAATAGCCCCTTCCTTGAAACTAGTTTGAATTTAATAGCAGCAAGGTACTTCATTCTTTCCAAAAGGCCATGTCTCTTAGTGGACAGAACCTTCTTTTAATGCAATGAGATCATTTATTAAGGCTTTGTAGAAAGATGAAATTTTTACCTGGTATTCATATGTGTTGCTGATTTAAGTACAATTATCATCTTATCCTTACCATCTGGACCTCCACAGCGTGACACAAAGGAGTGTTAAGAACTTGCTCAATGTAAAACTTGGTTTGTTGTTTATTGAGGGGGTGGCAGCAAAGATAATCGTCGTTCCGCTCACTGTTGTTCAGGTTGCACTGAGCAAGCAAAATATGACTCTTTGCTCTTGTCTTGTGTTTGTTTTTTTTAGGTGAAACTTCCTTTTCCTGTTGATCAAATCACAGATCTTCCAAGGAATGACTTCCAGATGATGATAAAGATGCACAAGCTAACCTCAGAGCAGCTCGAGTTCATCCACGATGTCCGCCGGCGCAGCAAGAACCGGATTGCAGCTCAGCGCTGCCGCAAGAGGAAACTGGACTGTATTCAGAACCTCGAATGTGAAATCCGCAAGTTGGTGAGTTCCGTGCTCTCGCCACAGCCCAGCTCACCCCGCTGCAGCCCGCAGGGCACCGACAGCAATTCCAGTCCAGACCTCAGTGGGTTCGGTCTGTTTGTACATTCATAAGCAGAATATACAGTAGACAGTGCTGCCACATTTTAATCTAAGGCAGTGAGGTGACTGGAGTGAGGCCAGGTGGCTGCTCAGAAAATTCCTCTCTTTCAGTCACGTTATGGACACCTCAGGTGGGGTTTGTTGTGCTTCATTTTGCTTTGTTCTCTGCACAAGCTGTAGCAAACATAGTGTGAAAGAGGCAGGGATCTGTTGGAAGAAGCTGAGTTACCATCACCTCACAAATGGCAGAAAGCTGCATGACTTTGGGTTGCTCGCTTGCTGCCTGTGCCTGTCTGCTTCTCGTCTGTAACAGGGAGGTGACACTGACCTCACAAGCTGGTTGGGAGGCTTAAATCATCAAGGCTTGTGAAGCCTTCAGATGCCGTGCTGCTGAAGCCCTGGGGGGAAAAAAAAGAAAAATCAAAACATTGTTCAGAGTAGTGCTCCACTGATGCAAAACAAACAGCACAACAAAGATAAACAAAATAGTGAGCAACTGCTTCCTGCACTCAGTATAATGCACAGTGTGTACAGGGTGAGTCAGAGGTTCTGCACAGTGGAAGAGTGGATGGATCCTCATCAGGTTGTCAGAAGAAGCAGGTCAAGTCTTGCATATGCCTGTCCCTCTGCACTGAGCTGGTGATGGGGGGGAGTTCCTGTCTCTCACTCTCCAGAGCCCCAAGAGCAGCACTCTGAGGGCTGGACTAGCAGCAATGGGTGATTCAGCCTTATATCTGTAGCCTTCACTTGAAAATTAATTTGAGTTAATTGATTTCATGTAATCCTGTGACATTGCCATTATTGTCTGACATAATCAACTGTGGATAGACAAAATAAAAATTTAAAGTCCTCTCCCCAGCACAAACACACATCTCAGGGGAATGAATGAATGGCATATGAGTGGCCTTGTGGGCTTGATCCCTGCTCAATTTGAGGAATCAAAAACCATTTGAGGTGCAGGATTCTTTCAAAAAAAAGTTGACGTTTCTATATAGCAAAAGGGACTTGAATACGTGGTAATATGCAGTGAGTGAGCCAAGTAGGGAAGGCACCCCACTGGACCTGTTTGCAAACAGTGACAGGCTGGTGGGTGAAGTGGTGGCTGGAGGCCTTCTTGGGCACAGTGATCACAAAATGATGGAGTTTTTTGTTGTTGGAGAACTAAGTAGGAGGGTCAGCAGAGCTGCCACCTTGGACTTCCAGGATGGAGACTTCGGGCTGTTCAGGAGACTGGTTGGGAGAATCCCTTAGGAGGCAGTACTGAAGGGCAGAGGAGTCCAGGAAGGCTGGACATTCTTCAAGAAGTAAATCTTACAGGCACAGGAGCAGGCTGACCCCATGTGCCAAGAGACGAGACACTGGGGAACACCTGCCTGGCTGAACAGAGAGTTTTGGCTGGAACTCAAGGAAAAACATTCGTTTATTATCTTTGGAAGAAGGTGTAGCAGCTCAGGAGGACTACAAGGATATCGTGAGCTTATGCAGGGAGAAAATTAGAAGGGTGAAAGTCCAAGTAGAACTTAATCTGGCTACTGCTGTAAAAGACAATAAATTTTTTATTTTTAAACAGACCAGCAACAAAAGGAAGGCAAGGAGAATCTCCATCCTTTACTGAATGCGGGAAAAACATAGTGACAAAGAAGGAGGAAAAGGCTGAGGTACTTAATGCCTTCTTTGCCTCAGTCTTACTCAATAGTAAGACCGGTTGTTCTCCGGGTACCCAGCCCCCTGAGCTGGAAGACAGGGACAGGGAGAAGAATGAACGCACAACACATGACCACTGGAAATTCCTTTGTTATATTCTGTCCACTTTGTGATCAGCAGTTTCCAGTCTCATGAACTACATAATGGTGCTGTGGTTTAAGGGTTTTTCACTTGGCTGAGTCTTTTTTATGAAAGACCCCTTTTCCCCCTGTACTTACTGTAAGTCACCCATCTTCTTGACACAGATGGTTTCACAGCAGACAGTGAGTGAAATGGTTGTATCCTCAGAGTTTGATAGGTATTTTTTTTTGCCTGCTTTCTCTCACTCATTCATCTACCCACTCACATTCCCTTTTTTCCCTGCAAACTCGCAGCATATTCTCCTCCATAATTCATCATCTCAAGATGTACATGAGCATCTGTTTATTTTTTTATTATTTTTATGCTTTCTTGATAGATTTATCAATATTTTAGCAGTTAGTTCTTTTCATGTACACTGCTCTCTTTCGCATTCACACAGCTGTAATGCTTCCAGTGTAGGCTCTGGACCCAGGGCAATACTATCAGCTGTCAACAACCACCCATGGTTGGATTATCTGAGTTGTGGAGCTTTCACACCTCAGATGCCGAGACATCTTGGGTTTAGCAGTGTTACTAGGTGAGATACGTGGCTGTGCTGCTTTTGGGGCCAACTCAGCTCTGGAAATAGTTCTGGTACTCTACAAAATCTCATCTACTCTCTCGAGTTGTATGCCCACCTGCCTGAGACAGAAGGAGATGCAGCAGGACCATCCCAGTCAGTCTACACTGAGTCAACACCGCTTTCTAGAGGTGAAACCCTAGGCTAGGTTCATTAAAATATCTGTATTAGATCAAACCCAGACCATTAAGCACCAGGACATAAGAAAATGAGCTGTGGTGCAGGCCACAGAGCACACTTAGATCCGCTCTTCTGAATAAACTCACTTCTCTCAGTGGTAACAGGGCTCCAGGGTGTGCACCCGGCCTAAGCAGCCAACTCAACCCAACAGTTCAAGGGTGAACCAAACATCAGCAGCTTATCCTCACTTCAGGAATTAACTCCTGTTTTCTTGCTGATCAGATGGGAAATGGCTCTTCTCCATCAAAATGTTTTGTTCAGAGTTCTTTTGTATCGTCTGTCAGTCAGCCTTAGTTTATAAAGAGAACAGTTCTGTGGGAATAACTTGGGATTTGGTCCTCATTGAGTTCAAATGTTTTACTCCATGTTTCCCAAACTACAGTCCACACAGACCTCGTGGTGGTCAAATGCTTGATATCTTTGTGACTTTTTCTCTGGCCATATGAAAACAACTGTGACATGCTGGTGTTCTTGGGTACTGCGGCATACTCGCCCAAAGTGAGCAGGCAGTGGACGTCCCTTCCTCAGCCTAAGATTGCCTTCTTTCTTTTTCAGGTGTGTGAGAAAGAGAAATTGCTCTCAGAAAGAAACCAGCTGAAAGCAAGCATGGGAGAATTGTTAGACAACTTCTCGTGTCTTTCCCAAGAAGTGTGTAGAGACATGCAGAGCCCGGAACAGATCCAAGCTCTCCACCGATACTGCCCCGTTCTCAGACCCATGGATCTACAGCCAGTCACCACCATCAGCCCCACCCCAGCTGGTGTGGAGCAGAGCCTGGTGACCTCCCAGTGCGTCGGGGAGAGCATGCAGTGCTGCTCAGAGCAAGGCTCGGTGCAGCTGGGAGCACCCTGGCTGCCCAACAACATCTCGGAAAATTGTTCGGCTGGCGCGGGGTTGGATGGAGCCGACGCAGGTACTTACCCCGAGAGAGAGCTTCCACCAGAGCAGAGCAGCCAAACGGTCACGGTAGACTTCTGTCAGGAAATGACTGATAAATGTACAACAGATGAACAACCTAGGAAAGATTACACCTAGTGACTCGTAACCTTAACGTTACACCTGGTCAGGTGTTCTTCAGTCAGCCAGTGGCAGTGTTCATTTGTTGTCTAGAAGAACGTATTTGGTGCACACTACAGTGGTCTTAGCAGCAATACTGTTTTTAAGTATTCCCTCCTCTCTACAAGCAGGAGTTCTCTTCACAATGGTGCTATCCCTTGCTCAGGCAGGGAATGAAGCAGTGGCAACACTGTCTGTTTTTGTATGTTGATTTCAATCTTAACAGGGATGGACATAACACCTCTGAGGACCCAACCGCAGCTTTTTTCTCAGTGGCCCATGTCACAAAACCCTAACTCAGGAATTTCCTCTGAATGTTCAATTTTTCATTGAAGACAGCTTCTTTACACATCAAAGTTTTATAGCTAAACTGTACATATTATATATAATATATATAAAATATATATATCCATATGCAAGAGTCCCTGCATGCCTCAATTTTTCTCATCCTACAAACTGGAAGCTTTCATTTCTATTGTATAAACAAGTTCCAACATTCCTTTTTGTCTTTGATGCTAGAACTAGTTTGGTAACTTGTTACACGATAATTTTTTCCTCAGTTCGCAGTTCAGCAATAGCATTCAATTTGTACTTATTTATAAAACTTTAATGTTGGAAACTTATTTGAGATTTTATTATAGACAATTTTTTTGGCACAGCCATTTCGTGCCACTTGAGCAATGTGGAGTTATTTTATTTTCTTGCAGATACTGTACAGTAATGGTCAACTTTGCCACTTGCACTGAGTTTCTGGTCAAACCTCTTTTCATAAATGAAGTCACGACTTCAGAATAACTTGAGTATATGGTTTTCTTTGCTTTATGGCTTAAAGGAAATAGAAAATTTTTATCTAATAGACAAACACTCAGGAGCTCATTATGTAGTAAAAACGGTCTTGCCAAATACTGAATTCACTATACAATTTGTAAAGAGAATCTGCTTGAATTATTTTTATATTTAGACTTCTTTCTGTTTCACAAACCAAGTTTAAGTGCTGTTAATGATGCTTTTGGAGTCTTATAGGGGAAAGTATATCTCACTCTTTAGAGAAAAGTGTATTTGACAACTGGATCGATTCATCACATGTTCCACGAAGTAAAGCAAACAGAGATCACATCAAAATACTTGGGGGCTTTTTCTCCAGCCCCGCTCTGCATCCTTTACTCATGGAAGCAACTGCTGCTCCGGCTAGTCCCCAGAGCCTGACCTCAGCTGTCCTCAGACGTTACCTGTTCTCCCCACCAGACCCAAGTTGCAGAGGTGGGTCTGGTGAAGTCAGTGACCCTGCCTAGGTAGGCGGAGTTGCAGGATCACACCCCTAGCTGTTGACTTTGGCTTCCTTACGGAAGCCCAGCTAGCACTGTATCCTCTAAGAGCAAAACATATGTTTGCCAACACCCGATTTGGTCACTTACCCATCAAATTCTTGTGTTCCAGGATCCTCTCTCTCATCCTGCAGCATTGCCCTCAGCACAAACTGCAGCTGACAGAGTGCTGTCTCAAAGGAGACTACTCAGTGAATTGGCTTAGTTGTAACTGTATTGGACTTGTATCTTAATGTTGACTCATGTTATGACTGTGTGAGACAGCAGCTTTCCAAGCATAGCATCTGTATGTACAGTGTAGACAGAAGAACAACCTCCTAATGCTTTTTTGATAATTATTACTATTCTAAGTGTACTGAGTTTTTATTTTGTGGTTCTTTGCCCTATGTGTGCCAGGTTGTGTGGCTTTATCGACGACAACTGTCATGTGCTTTACTGGCTGATATTGTTTGTTCTCGCTGAAAAAAAAATGACCAGCTGTTCNAAAAAAAAAAAAAGTGTGGGGAAGCAGCTTCTCAGAAGCACTAAGTGATAATGTGGTTTTCTGTGCTAACGTTTACACTAGAGGTGTGCGCTGGTGGTTTTTTGAGGCACTCAAGTAGATCAGCATCTTGAACCCTGGAGGAGGAATCAGCTCCCTCTCTCCACTTTCTTCCATCTTCAGACTGTGCTCATGGACTGTCGCCCACTTGCCACAAAGTCTTGCTTTTATCCTCTTCATCCAAACTATTGTAGCCAAGCTACTGAGGAGGAAATGCATATAGCATGTGCCATGTTTGTTGAAAGTACTTCTTTTCCCCGCATGTACAAAGATAAACTAGTATATAATGTAGGAGAATATTTATGTTTAAGTATTAATCATTACTGTACAAAATCCTTACCTTTAGATGTTCAAAAATATACGAATGCCATAAACTCCTAGTTCACACGGTTGAAAAAGGGGGAGGAGTTGTCCTTTCTTTTTAAAAGAGCTTAACCTAAAAATATCTGAACCCCCTCCCAGCCATCCTTTGCAGGTAACTTCACTGAGAAGCTCTTTGGCGGGGGGGTGGGATTTGATTTTCCTTTGAATTCGTTGACGTTGCAAAGCAGTTCTGTGCTTCGCAGAGAAGTTTTGTTTCTATGAGACCATGGTGAAAGCTAGAATTTAAAACTAAATGTGAATCACATTATAGAGTCATAGCTACTTGGGGGGGTTGGGGGCGGGGGGGAGGGAAGGGTCAACTGACACAGTATTTTAAAGATGTTTTTCTGTTGCCTTTTTTATTTTTAAGTGACCTCCTATATATATGAATAGATAGAATGTTTTATGAGTATAAAACCAAGTTTTAACTTGCTTCCTGACATGAAGATTTACTCTACTAACAACTCATGTGCAACTGGTACTCTTGACCTCATTCCAACGGTTTAAAAAACCCACCCACACAACCCATTGCGCTGCAGCTCTTAGGTTTGACCTGGCCTCATACTGGTGCTGGGTCTCTTGATTTCCTCTACCTTGGGAACTGATATTTAAAACCACTGCTCAAATAAGTGTCTCTTCCTCAACCTTTCTCTCGTCTCTCTCTTTCCCTCCCCTGCAAGCTTTTCTGGATGTTTGATTTCATTCTTTCCCATTAGAAGTGGCTGATTTTGTGTCATTGCTTCCTATATTTACATGTATCATGGTTTTTCAGTGGGGTTTTTTTGGTGGTGGTGGTGGTTGTTTTTTGTTTCTATTTTGTTTTGAGGTTTTTTTGCTATTTTGAACCATGTGGCTTTCAAAGCAGTTACTGGGCTAACGTTAAAGGAAGATACTGGGAGAATTAGTTTCAGACCTGGACGCCAGTTTACATACCCAACCATTCTTGTCTCACGAGGTCAGACCAAATGACCACAAAATACCATTGGAAAGAGCGGGAAAAAAAAAATCTGACTGCAGAATTTTAAGAGTTTGGCCAGTGGTCACTGTGATGTTAAGAATCTCTTTGTGTTTGTCAAAGAGGATACATGCAGCATCTCCTGCCGGGCGTTGCTTGGGAATGGTGTGGTGAGACCCCGTCTCCCCGCTGAGCACTGCTCCGCTCCCATGGGCGTGTGAGTCCTTGGAGCTCTGTCCAGTCTGTATCTAGTCCTCCTTTTCCTCTGCCATTGCTATACTTGTATTGCCAGGAAACCTCGTTTCATTTAGGCTTGTTATGCTTTGTCAGGTGAGTACTACACTATATAATGTGTTTGTTTCTCTGCGTTCTCTGGGGGTGCCTTGAACACAATTAAAGCTCATTGCAAGCTGATTCTGGAACAAAAAGGTAGTGAAAAAGTAAATTTAAAAAACTAAAAAAAAGAGAGAGTGAAAACAAAATGGAAAACAAGCAAAACAAAAGCAAAAATGTTGGCTGTGTTATCAGGAGATCCCAGTATTTATATCACTGACTTCCTAACGTGATGACTCAGGCATCAAGAGTTTGATGCTGCAGTATAAAACTAATATTTTATATATTGTACAAGTAATTTATTAAATGTCTTTCTAAGGGTATATGCTGCTTTTAAGATGCACTATATTTTTGGATCTAATCCCTGTATTATTTTTTTTCCCAAGGAAGTAAAATGTGCTGCAAAAATCAAGCCACAGTGATTAGTATGCTAACTGTTACTTCTCTTTAAAAAGGAGAGTGGGAACGAGATACGTAACTTTGCTAAGTGGATTAACTCCTGCCAGAGAAATTATTAATGCTGATACTGTGGTTGTTAATCTGGAGTGCGACACTTCGTCATGTCTGTATCCTAAAGAGTGCTTAAATAGAAGTTAAAATGCCTAGATATATAGTTAATTTTTTTAATATGTGACTTCTTGATTGCCTAGTAAGTAAAACAAATCTGCATGCTGGAATCACTATAATCCTGTAATAGAATGAAAACTGATCCACTAGGAGAAAGCATGGTGAAGCGTTGCAGTTCCAGAAACAATACCACATCCTCACCTGTGTCTTGTAATCCACTGCTGTGGTGGTGAAGAGAGAGCAAGGGGTGCGTTCACAGAATAGGAGACCCACAGTGAATTTCACAGTGAGACCAAGTGAATATTTGCCAGGTTTCCACAGGCTCACATTTTGCTCCACTTCACATCCTCATTGCAACAAGGAGTGCTGCTTCCACCTTTTTTTTTCCTGATCTGAGATGCTTTTGAAGGTGCCTCTGGGTGAATGTTGTAGCCCATGGCTACAGCATTTTAAGTCTCTATTTTAGGGCTGCCGTGAGAAGTTTTAGCTCAGTATGAGCAGCAGCTTTGCCTAAGGAGGGGATCTGCTAAGTATGGAGCAGTTTTATTTTTATCAGAAGTGAGGTGAAACTAAAACTATTAACATAAAGAATTCCTGCTCTCTTTCCTGTTAGAAATTTTCTCAACAGATTTTGACTTCATTTCAGTTTCGTCTCTGCCAACACAGTCCAAGTTAATTTTGCATCCATATATAAAATACGTGTATGTATGTATACATACATCTATAATTCTAGTCAGAGTGTGTGTTTGTGTATTTTCCTGTTTATAATACATATATGTATATTTATAATACTCCCTGGAGTATTTTATGACTCAGGCATCAGGTCTGATGCTGTAGAATACAATATATGTGTATATGCATATGTTCAAATACCGTGTGTATATTTAAAAGATCTATTGTTGGTGGTCTGTAGAATAATTATTCCCTTTACTCTCAAAATTTTAATGGCATTACTTGCAAAGACTAAGTGTACAGTATTTTCCTACACTCCACCAAGATAGGTATTATTTATATCGAAGTCAATCATTGATATGCATTTTAAGGTATTACGCGGATAATGTTGCCATTTTTGCAAACAAAATCACTTTCTGGCAGGAAGAGATGCTAAAATTATCTTTTTGTAAGCTCATTACCCCAACCAAACGACTGCTAAAAAGCCAGTTAGGTGACTCCTGTTCTTGTACAAACTTAAGTGACTGTGGGCAGAGCCCTTGCCATAAGTGAAAGTCACTGTGTGGTTCATGTAGTACCACTCTTGTCCCTTTTGGCTAATTAAGGGCATGCAGAAAGAAACTAGCATCCCAGAATAGAAATGGGAACTGGCAGTGTTTGATTTCATTGATTGCTTAGAAGCAGAGACGGTCCCAGGCTACGAACCCAAACGACCCCCTCCCGTTTTGGAGGGAGCCAAGCGGGGGCTGCAGTGGACGGTGGGCTCATCCGTGCAGCCAGAGGAGCCCACACTCTGGGGCGTGGGCAGAGGAGGGAGGAGCAGCTGCCCCGTGCTGGGGGTCGTGGCCGGCACCCCCCGCCCAGGCCGGTGGTACCCTGCATCTGTGATGTACCCGAGAGAAAGGAGCGTGGTTTCAGCCCTGTTCTCACTACTGCGTTTGCTCTGCCTGAAGCTCTCTGGATCCCTCAGACCGGCAGGAATGATACTAAACACTTTGGTGATATTCGGTGTGTGGTTGTTTACTCAAAGTTCCAAGCATCACCTTTGATTTCAAGGGTGGGGATGCCCTAAGAGTTTGTTCCAGAACCAGTTGGTTACAAGTGCACCTCTTATATATGCCTTACAAACTTCAGAGGCCATATTCAAAACAGGGTTTTATCAGTGTATGCAAGGGGGTGCAACCCCTCTTCTCTTCCTCCCCAGGTCAAACAGTATGGACAGTTTTCACACATATCTACCTGTATAACCCTCTGTACCTCTCATAACTGGTCAATGACTGTAACAGGTTACATCAGGTGTTTTTTCTACATACTTTTTACACAAATTCTATGCGATTAATGTAACTTAATTCAATGCATCATTTTATTGTACTAGTTCTTAAGCTTGTCTTTATTTTTTTTTCTAGGTGACTGTGGTTTCTTGTGATTTTTATTGTATAAATAAATGAGGTGGCTGTTGATGCTTACTCTCTGTTACTAAGAATTTTTACCTTTTTGGAAGAAAGCATTGCTATGAACTAATGAATTTAAAATGTCATTTACTCATTGTAAATACAGTATTGTGCAAAAAAACAAAAATGAAAAAAAACCACCCAACCCTTTTCATTCATTTGAATTGCTAGTGTTAACTGAATTTTGTCTAGACACCATTTCTGTTGATGAAATAAAGACATATCATTATGTATTGTAAATCGTCTTGACTCTGAAATCGATGTTGCAGGGCTCGGTTAACAGGCGGGTTGTAGGTGAGATACAGGAGGGTGGGTTGGATGCAGTTGTTACTGCCAGCTGAATCTCTGGACTGATGAAGAGACTTCTGCTCACGTGGTCCCACTGCTAGTTCAGTAGCAGTCTTTGATCCAGGGATCCAGGTACCTTTGATCTGCAGGAACAGCCCAGGGTGTTCCGTTGCAAACATGAAATAAGTTTTTTTGGAAGATCAAATAAGCTGTATCTATACCCATTCCCCTAGTGCATGACTTAAGGCAATTCTGCTCAGTCTTTGTTTTGGTCTTCTAAAGCGCCAGTGTACTTGTTGGAAGGTGAGGGAAGAGGCTGAGGTTTGTTTCCCCTTTAAGGGAAACCTGAGAGAAACTGAGAGAGTTTTCTGTAGAAACAAAACATAGCTGAAAAATTTCTGTAGTATTCCTCTCTGAAAGAGGAAACTTGTGCCATGGACCATTAGCAGGAAAGCCAGAAAGGAAAGGAGAAATTACAACAGCTTTAGACGCTATTACCACAAGCAGGACGTGGAGTCTAGCGGGGGGTGTTTGTGCTATGGGAGTCCCACATCAACCACCTCTCTCCTTGTGTCGGACACAAGCTGGGAGCCTGCTCAGCAGCTTGGCAGGAGGAGAGCCAGGGAGGGGGGAATGGCGTGACCAGTTGTCCTGCCCAGGCCCACACACTTGCTGGGATGATACTCTGTGGAGTGGGGAGGAAGGCAAGCTGCTAGAGGGAGGTCCCCAGGCTTTTTTATCACCGGATAGGAGACTGTAGGTCATGTTCCCTGGGCCACCAGCCTTAGAGATGCAAGCTGCATTCTCCTCCACCTGCAGCAGTGAAAGTTGCCTGCAATGTTTCAATGAAAATTCTCATGGAAGAGTCAAATATTACCTTCCAGTTGCATTACTGAGTTTTCTGAATCTTCCTGTTGAGCATATATGAAGAAGGCTTCCCATCCCATCAAATCTGTCAGAAGATGTTGCGTCCACTGTGTCTACACAGCCTGGCTGTAGACAAAGCACTTAGGCAAAGCTGTTTCTCCATCCCTCAGTTGTTGCTCGCATTTAATGGCCACCATTTCAAGTATTTCTTTTTTTTTTTTTTTTTGCCTTAAAATACTGAACAAATGCGCAGGCAAATTGTCAATGAGTTTCTAGTGAGGCAGAACATGAATGTAAATCATGTGCACTCAAAAAACCCCAAAACACTGCAATCTTTGTGCTTGAGTTGTTTTCCTGCAGTCCTGCTTTTTGCTAGCCTTGCCTTAGAGTTGTCAAGTCATGGAGGATTTTTATGCTTAGGGAAAGCTGCGTAGCAAAAGAACTTGTTCCAAGCATCGCTCCCCGCTGAGGTGATAGCAAATGTGAAGTGTGATAAGCTTGACAAATAAAAGCAGCTTAAAGTATGTGGCCAGAAGCAGGATCAGGGACAGTCAGAAGGTGCTTTATTTTCCAGGTACACAAGTGGAAGAGCTGCTTTCTTGGGCTGCTTCCTTGGGCTGCATACAACCCAGAAAGCCAACCCTCCAGAGTCAGGCTGTCCTAGCAAACCGAAATCAGCTCTTTTTGGCTTTGCTTGTCTTTTGGTTCTTCTGTATGAATTAATGAGACTGTGAAGCAAATAAGATTTTCATGACCACGATGTGATCTTCTCAAACAGCAAACTGGAAAGTATAGATGTTTTGCACTTAAAGTAAATTGTCTGATATCACTTAATTTCAATTTTGAATCCAAAAGCATTAGCTATGAGGAGACTACATTAGTATGGAAAGGCTCTATCAGAGTTTGAGGATTAGCATTAGCACAGGCAGACAAGTAGCAGATATTCTTCAGCTGGTTTTTTCTCTCTCTTTAATTTTCTGTCCTTTCAGATTCCATGAGCATTTCCTCTGTCTTTTTATTCATCAGCTGCTGAAGTCTGGAGAGATAGAGGCTACATAGCCTTCCCGGTTACTTTCAAATCAAACTATTCCTTTCTTGTCGGTGCCTTGGGTCTTACGCTACCTTGAAGGTCTGTGGATCAGGCTGGTTTCTGATATGAACACCACTAGCATGCACAACAAGTTGTACATCCCAAAACGCTCCCCAAAGACACAAGGCTGTTTCTGCAGTGGCAGCACACACTGACAAGATCCAGCTCAGTCTACGTGAGAGAAATCTTGAGTCGTGGAGTGAGCTACCTGTTAACACCAGCAGTCAGAGTACAGTACAGCTGGGATTGGCATGAAATGGAGGAAAAAACTGTTTGCTTTTTTAAACTGTATTATCAATTTAACATTATAGGAGTGGGAGAGGGGAACATAATGACAGAAAATCTGCTTTTCATCTCTCTGCCGAAGGCAGTTTGTGCTCAATCCCTTAGTTTATTTCTTCTCCTTAGAATGTCTTCACTTTTTCATGATGGATGATAGTTCTAGGAGCATGCTCTGAAAGATAAGAGAAAAAAAGCACGAAACTGAATTGGCTTAAAGGAGAAAAATAAATGCTATCGTAGTAATTAACCCCAGCACATACATAGTTAAGGGAATCCGGTGTTTAGCTGAAAACATACTTACCTTGCAAGGCTTTGTTCAATGCGAAGGGAAGGGTGGGAAGAGGGAAAACACCTTGCTTTTAAACCAAAATAAATACATGAATGCATTAGTGTGACCAACCAGCAGGTTGCGGGAAGTGATTCTCCCTCTCTTCTCGACTCTTCTGAGATCTCACCTGGAGTGTTTCATCCAGCTCTGGGACCCCAATATAAGAATGTCATGGACCTGCTGGAGCAAGTCCAGAGGAGGGCCATGAAGATGGTCAGAGGGGCTGGGACACCTGTTCTATGAAGACAGGCTGAGTTAAGGTTGTTCAGCGTGGAGAAGAGAAAGCTTCAGGGAGATCTTATAGCACCTTCCAGTACCTAAAGAGGGCTTACAACAGAGCTGGAGAGGGACTGTTGGCAAGGGCATGTAGTGATAGGACAAAGGGTAATAGCTTTAAAACGAAAGAGAGTAGGTTTAGATTAGATATTAGGAAGAAATTCTTTACTGTGAGGGTGATGAGGCACTGGAACAGGTTGCCCTGAGCAGGTGTGGATGCACCATCCATGAAAGTGTTCAAGGCCAGGCTGGATGGGGCTTTGAGCAACGTGGTCTAGTGGAAGGTGTCCCTGCCCGTGGGTGTGGGGGTTGGAACTAGATGATCTTTAAGGTCCTTTTAAAACCAAACCATTCTAATTCTATATTTCTGTGGTTTAGTAATTTGTTTGAAATCAGTGAACCCATCCTAGAGCTCTTCCTGTACCTAGTAAGGGGGTTTGTATATTTTTGAATTCTTTAAAACCTGACAAAGTTGGACTCAATTAAACAAGTTACACTTTCTAAAATCCAGCTTATTTGTTTGTTGCTGCTCAAATCCTCAGAAGGGTTAATTAGTGTTCAGCTGTTGCTGACACCCAAAGTTTATCTGTGTTTGTGCAAGTGGTGAATGGTTGCCTTTGGGTGGCCAAGTGGCTTTTGCAGGATAATTGGTACACATGCTGTCATCACCACAAGTTTCTTCTGAGTGCTCCAGGGCAGAATAAAATACAAATACAGTGGGATTTAGTTACTTTTGAAGAGGTGTTTACACTGAAAAACTGTACAAAACCAGGAGTAGTTACCAGCAGGTGTAAATGTGAATACCTTTAAGGATTCTCAAAAATCCTGAGGGAACACAGGGCTTTGCCAGTCCCTTACCCCACCTGTAGATTTTCCTGGTGGAGCTCAGCTGTATAAATAACTCCTCTGTGGTTATCAGGTTTGTTATTTCAGTGTACATTCACTCTTATCAAGCTATTGCAGCCCCAGAAGCAAGAGCAGGTGAGCAGCTGGTTAAATGAGTGGGTATTTATTCCTTACATGTTGTTGAAAGGTTGAGTAAACACGCCCTGTTCTGAAGAAGATGGCAAGCACTCATGCTGAACAGCGGCTTTCTCTTCCCTATCCTGCTCACTATGGAGTGTTTTCCCAGTGGGTAAGAGGCTGAAAGCTGAATGGAAAATTGAGAAGCAGGAAAAAAATTGAACAGCATAGAGGAATAAAAGAGCAGTGCAACGAGGGAAACCAAACCTAGTGAATTGTAAAATTTTCCAAACTTTGACAGAACCAGGATTTCTGCCCCAGAGACTTTCTTTTCTGCAAACGAATAAAATCAGCAGCCCTATCTCCGACCGATTCTGCAGTCTGAGAGTATCAGTGTCACCACCTGCTTCATTGTCACTTTTATCCCTTTCATTCACCACCATGAGAAGGGAGCCTTGCTTTTAAAGATGCATTGGTTACTTTGTAGCCAAAAATACAGACCTAGAAAAACGACACTGTGAAAGCACAGGGTGCTCCTGAGGAGAGGATGAGGAAGATGCAGCACTTCTTGAAAAACAAAAATCTGGAGAGCCTAAAACGCCTAATTCTTTATGAAAATCTTGATCTAGTAATTTTGGTTGCTAAGAACATTATACATCTTCTAATGATTTCCAGTTATGTTTTTTGATTTAGGAACTTATCATGGCTTCATGAAGAAACACAAACATTAGATAATGTCAAGCCCCTCTTCTTCTTGGAATACCCTTGGGTACTCTAGCAAGAGCACTAGCACAGTAGTTCTCTTAAAACAGGATTAGGCAGTTGCAAATGTGATAATTAATTCCAAGTCATCTGGAAGTTGGTGCCTTTATGAAGAGAGTTGCCAATCTAGTGTAAATATTCCCAATCCCAGTTAACCAAATTAAAACTTCTAGGTTTTAGAGCACATCAAAGAATTCTTTAGAAAACTATCATATAAATACCAAAAAGAACATCATGCTCAGGTAGCATGGAACTGGAATCCTCTGCTTTAGAAAGGCAGGAAACACAGCTAGCAAAGACTTCAAATGCAGCTAGCAATGAAGTACCAGACAGCCTCCAGCTTTTGTAGAAATGCTTGCATTCAGCTATTGAATTGGGAAGACATTGTGACACTCTGAAGATGGAACGTCAGGCTGTGGTCATCTCAGCTGAACTGATTGTTCTGCAATCGCTCCCTGGTTTGCAGAAAATGGGCGAGGAGGAAGACTGCTTGATTCTGGCAAACAGTGCCTTTGGAAGTAAAGCTGCCGTCTTCTCTAACTGTTCATTTGGAGTGCTCAGATCTGTTTTTCACGCCCCCAGAGATAAGAAGAGAGTCATTCGATGGTCCTAATGGCTTCACACAGTCTCGTATGCAGAGGCTGTGAGACAATACCCGGCAGTGCAATGCTCCGAGAGCCAGGTCCCTATTGTGGGCTGTAATTCCTGGCCCTGCCTCTTTTCAAGACAGCACAAGTTATATCTGTACTCGTTATATACTGACCTTTGACTGCATCAGTCTATTAATCTCATCAGGCTTAAGCATGTATTATCCACCAGTCAAGACCCTGAATGGTGCCAATTATGAGATTTTTTTTCTCATAATATCATTAATGTGCAGAGTCCTATTGACAGCAGCATAATTCCTACACACCTTTGTGGATCCAGCTCCCGGCTGTCAGTTATGATAATGGATACACTAAATTCAGTGAAGCTCTTTTCACTCAGCTGTGTGTGAAAAGCTGCCATTTAAGGCCTGGTTCACCTAAGAGAGTCTGGCAGCCTGGGACCATGCAGCAGATGCCCTTTTGCTCCATAGCTGTATCTCCCCTTAAATAAAAGTTAAAATGTGGTGAGAGATGCAAACTTTAGGGCAGAACCATGTGTGTACCCACAATATATCTTAGAAAATAAGATACTGTATATTCTCTGAGATGTATCCTCTAAGTAAACCTTTGAAATTATTAGCTTGGAGACAGTTATCAGTGGACAAATTGTTTTCTGTCACTTCAAAGCATGCTGACTGTGGCCCCCAGGACCAAGGTTCTGGAGACTTGTAGATAGCCTGACTTCAGCTGTACACAGTTGCTGGATTCTCTTGCCAGTGTAGAGTTTTGTAACATCATATTGAGATTAGCTCATCCATATAGTCAGCAATGCTCTTGTCATTGTGTTTAGGTGGAATGAAATCAGTTGGAAATAACCCTCATGTCATGCATTGACTCTCCACCTTTGCTTTGCTATGTGCTCCAAGGTCCAGTTTTGGTGGTCCGTCCTCAGAATCTAATAAACCTAAAGCTTGACCAGCAGTGGCTCAAAAAAAGGTTTTTTTTCCCCCAATGAATCTTTAGCCAAATAAGTTTTTTAGGTTTTCTGTCTCTTTCACTTTGGCTTCCTGGTCTGAATAATGATTAACTTTGGACGATGTGAAAGGAACAGAACAGAACATGAAGAGTGAGTGGTTTGGGTGTAAAACTAAACAGTTGCAATGTAAATATTTTGTCAGGGGTTTATGCTTCAGTTGGATGTGAAATGGCTCTTCATCTCCACCAATTCCAGATGAGGAAGTTTTAAATAGCTTTCTAGTTTGCATTGTGGCCAAACATGGTTGGTCTGTGTAAATCCTACCAATAGAAAGGGCATTTCTTCTTTTTTATATAGAGCTGGTCTGGTTTGAACTGAAGTCTGAAAAAGTTGAGAAATCCTGATAGCCAAACATGCATTTTATATTCAATATCCTACTGCGCTGTTTCATAAGAGATTTCTGTGAAGAATTAAATGCATTCTCTCTTAAGGGTCCAAAGTAACCTTTCCTCCAAAGGGGAGGTCCTAAGAAGAACTTCCTGTTCTCTTTGAGAGATGCAGTTTTGTACTTACGAAAAAAATCCCATTATATGACCTGGCCAATTACTATCCACCACCTGGTCTTCATCGTTTGATCCAGAGGGTGCAGTACATAATGAGAGGTAATTTTTAAAAGATTTATTTGTCCCTAACGATTATTATTTACTTGTTAGAGATTCAGTTTTGGTGTGGAAATGGCATTGATAATACTGATCAGGAAAAAGCTCCTCACTGGTTGAAGGTCAAGCATCCATAAACTGTGCCATTAGACTTGCTCGGTGCTTTTGATGCCACAACTCACAGAGTGCAGTTGACTTGTCTGAAGACTCTTGCAGTATCAGATGGATTGATTTTGTGTAGCTTTGAGGTTTTCTTTCAGCTAAGAAGACAGCTATGGTGTTTGTGGGCAGCTGCAGTTGTCCTGATGTCTTAGCACAGAGCATGGGTGTGTATTTGGTTGGAGGTTGCTAGAATGGTTATTTAGCTATAGAAAGTGATATTTTCAATGTTGAGTTGATACTCCTCTCTCATTGAACCTAATGCAAAGAATGCTACAGACAAATTCTGGCAGAATACTGTGGATGAAGGGAAAAAGAAAACACTTGAACCAGTATGGAACTAAAGATGATAGTTTGGGAAAGTTATCAAAGAAAATTGAAGAACAGCGTCCATTCTGCTGTTAGGCTACCGAGCTTAGACGAGTAAGATCCAGGTTAGAACATGTTTTGGCTGTTTAGAGTATGTTTGTGCGTGTGGATTCACTGTTATATTAAAAAGTGTCCGTGCTTTCTCTGCGTTAATGTTGCAACTCACTGTTAGTCAGGGACGGCAGTAGGTAATGGTTTTGTATGCTTCATTTGGAATTTTTTAATACAATTACTTTTAAGTACTTTTTTTTAAAAAAAATGTGATCGATAGATTTTGAATGCTCTTATCACACAGATAAATCTAATCATACACATTTTTCTTTTATCTA
This sequence comes from Cnemophilus loriae, assembly GCA_013397755.1. Classification (NCBI taxonomy): domain Eukaryota; kingdom Metazoa; phylum Chordata; class Aves; order Passeriformes; family Corvidae; genus Cnemophilus; species Cnemophilus loriae. The sequence goes on along the minus strand of VZTF01002610.1, from coordinate 250,255 downwards.
AACATTACCTCTCCTATGAGGAAAGGCTGAGAGAATTGGGATTGTTCAGCCTAGGGAAGGCTCCAAGGTGACCTAATAGTGGCCTTCCAGTAAGTAAAAGGGAGTCTATAAGAGAGCTGGAGAGGGACTTTTTTGCAAAGGCCTGTAGTGAAAGGACAAGGGGGAATGGCTTTAAACTGGAAGAGAATAGTTTTAGTAGGAAGAAATTCTTTACTGTGAGGATGGTGAGGCACTGGAACAGGTTGCCCAGAGAAGTTGTGAACGCCCCATCCCTGGAAGTGTTCAAGGCCAGGCTTGATGGGGCTTTCGGCAACTTGATCTAGTGGAAGGTGTCCCTTGATAGGGTGAGGGTTAGAACTAGATGATCTTTAAGATCCCTTCCAATCCAAATCATTCTATGATTCTATCATTAATACATGATGATTGTCTTCTGGAAATCAAGTTAAAACAAATCAAACCAACGCTGAGTGCCTTTGACCAAATTAAATAGTTAATATAGGAATTGGGGAATACAGACTGGTAGAGTATTCAAGTTTTAATGCCCAGATTCAACATGTTTATGATGCACCGGTATATTTGTGTATTGAAATCAGTACTCATAAAAATGCTGCAGCAGTGCCAGAATAAAGTGCATTTGCCAAAACCTTCCCTCAGTTGCATTAAGAAGTACATGTACTTTTAAATACTGTGTGCTGTAAGAAGGAAGCACCAGGTAGCATACCTGCATCAGTCACATTTTAAAATGCTAGCACAAGTCCTATACATAATGATCTCCAAAGACACCATGCTGGAAGAGTTTTACTTTCAAGAGTAATGACATTGTTTTGCAAACTGACTGTATTTCTCTGAAGATCTCCCCTGGAAGATAGAGTCATTGTCATTACACAGGAAAAGCTGCCAAGCAACTTCTGTGAGTTCTCAACAGGGTGCTACTGAAATTCTCTCTTGCTTTGAATAACTTTCTGCACTTCACCTTCTTAAAGAGCCTTCTATCTGAGTGTCAAAACCCAGCAGATCAACAGATTAGGCTCTAGGCCCTCTCCCTCTATTAGAAAGATTGAAGTAGAAAGTGGTTAAATTGCACCTAAGTGACAATTTAACACGGTTTATGCTGACTGGCTTACTGTAGGAACTGAAACCCCATGAAAACTGGAACTCACAAACAGTTTTTGGATGAGCAATATAACAGTGCCTTGTGTTTCTTACCACAAAAGATTTGAAGTTGGTTGGTTGGTTGGTTGGTTTTGTTTGTTTTGTATATAGGAAAAAAGCAGGAGGGGGTGTGCTTAGGAAGAGCGAGGAAAAAGAATTGAACAGAATCTATGACTTTGAGCATTGTGTGAAGTAATCTTGTTTATTACATGCCCTGTAAAAAGGTATTTATGGGCTTGCTACTGCAAGTGATTGTAAAGGAGCCTCTGTGCTCTCGAAGACCAAAACCTGTCATCTGAGGCAACTAAAATTCAAATCACTTTTAAGAAAGCCTTGTTGCTTCTTGAATGCAAGCACTATATCTTACCAACATTATGACTAAGCAAGCCTAGAGCATGTGGCCAAAGAAAAGGAAGAGCTGCTGAAAAAGCAATTCTGTAGTCGTTGGCTCTGGCATTGCAATTATTTGGTGGGGGGGGTTACATGTAGATCTTTTGACTTATTCATTGAACAATTATTCAACTTGGAGGACACCTCTGGGACAAACCTGAAACTGAGAGAAGTTGTCTCAGTGAACTCAAAGCATTCAAGGCTTCTCTTTCTTACAGTGGCTGGAGCTGAAGAAGTTTTCCCTGGGACAGTCCTCGTCGAGTTGATTAGGATGATGGAATGAGTATAAAGAAGCTGGGATTCGGTGACTTAGAGCTCCTCGGGACTCAGTAATTCCCTGGTGTTCCTGCTTTCACCGTAGAAGGAGGCCGAGCGTTCGGGAGCTTGGCTTTGTCCGGGGGGCCGCGAGGCGCTGGGGCAGTGCTGGAAGTCCTGCCCGAGCCGGCCTGCCCCCTGGCTCTCCCCCTCCTCCCCGGGGCCGGCACC